>LR812522.1:45465903-46026069 GCA_903798195.1 Danio kyathit | reverse complement strand
CAAGACAAATCTATTACCCTGCCCCTCAGCAATTGAATACCAGGTTTTACCTTTCGGGCTTACTAATGCCCCAGCTGTCTTCCAGGCCCTGGTCAACAATGTTTCTTGTGGGTGTGTTGAATGCCGTCTTCCACTCATCACCCTCATGTTTCCGGACCAAGTGATAGGCATTGTAGAGGTCTAGTTTAGTAAAGACCTTGGCTCCATGTAATAACTCAAGGAAGAAGATATCAAAGACAGAGGGTACCTGTTCTTAACAATGATGTAATTGAGACCTTTGTAGTCCATACGAAGACACAAGGAGCCATCGTTCTTTATATCAAAGAAGAATCCAGCCCCAGCTGTAGAGGAAAGGGGGCGAATGAAGTCAGCTTCTGAAGACTCTTGAATGTAACCTTCCATGTCCTGTCTTTCAGGACTAGAAAGGGAATACAACCAACCCCTCGGCATAGAAGAGCCTTGGAGAAGCTTGATGGCACAATCGTATGGTCTGGAGGAGGTAAGGAAGCGGCCAGGGACTTGCTGAAGACCTGGCACAGATCATAGTACGCCGACGGGACTCCGAAGAGATCTAAAGCTTCCACTTGCAACATATGAGAAACAGAGCCAGGACACGGGGCAGCACCCTGACCCATAGCAAGACAAGACTGACTCCAAGATGACACAGAACTACCCTGACCAATGACCTTACAATGATTGCCAGAGCTAATTCAATTTACAGTCGGAGTGGAACAGGTGATGGAGGCGATGGTAAGACCATTTAGGGAAGCAGACACTGATAGGGCAGGAAAGAGGGATAGCAGGAATGCCCCAGGACTCTGCAGTGGTACTGTCCATAAAGTTTTCCTCTGCTCCAGAGCCAATCAGGCCAAGAGCAACAATGGATGACATCTCCGAGCTGACAGCGAGGTACGATGTGTGTGGGTGTCAGAACAAGGATCCCCTGGACTACTGGCGAGCTGGGCTTTTAAAAGGACATCGAACCACCTGATTACCTGGCTTCCCACAGTACAGACACAAGCCCCTAGCCAGCTGATGCTGTTCCTCCTGGGAAGTTAGTCACAGATGTCCAAGCAGCATACCAGGGCATCAAATTCATGGGCAGGCCCTGCCTTTAAGGAGGGTGATCGCAAATGCCACTCTGTATTCCTCAGTGGTGTAAGGATAAGGCTGGAGAGCAAAAACAAGGTAACACTGGGAGAGAAATGACTGACAGGAGCTGAGATTCCGGTCATATTCATATTCAGGGTGGAGAGGAATGGCTGCCTGGCTGACGTCTCTAACATTAGGGCTGAAGCTGCTGGACTTGAACGTTGAGTTGGACACAGAATGCTCTACAGGCATGATAACAGCTCACAAACTCAGCCTAAAAAGACTAAATATAGACTAGATTAAAATTTTGGTTTTAAAATCTGTATTTTTAAATACATTTGATTTGTATTTTTAAATAATTTCTATAATGTCGAGATCAAAAAGAACAGTTTTGCCTTTTAGACAGAATCCCAAGCTCTTATAAAAAGTCCTTAATATTTTCAGCATGTACACCGACAATGTATATTTCAACACGTCTTTCAACAATGATTAAACTGCTGTGACTCTCTGACATTAACATATTTAGTCATTTTAAACTGTTTTTTTTGGTGTAGTGATAATAAATGTCATAATGCAGTGCCACACTCCTGAGTATGTGGAAAGGTTTTGTGTTTTAAATGATTGAATGCTTTTATGCAGAGTTTTATACATTTTTCAAGCGATGCTTCTGATGAAGCTTACAGCTAATGAAACCCTACCATTCCAAATCTCACAAAATTAGGATATATTAGGGCCAATGATTAAAACAAAAGGATTTAACACAGAAATGTTAGACTGCTGAACATTATGAACATGTAAAGTATTCAATACTTGGTCTGAGCTGTTTTTACATGCAATGTTTACAATACCCCACAGATCCTCTACGAGTTTTAGGTCGGTTGAGTTTTCTGGCATATGCACCTGACACACACTGCACTCAATGGAGCTGGTGACATCAATGTGAGGGGTATGGATGCTCCCCAAACCACCACTGACAGTGGGAACTTAACACTGGACCACAAGAAACTTTAATTCTGTGTCTTTACTTTCTACTTCCAGACCATTTCCAAAGAAATGCCAAATTTTACTTTCATTTGAAAAGAGGACATTGGCCCATTGAGAACAGTCCAGTCCTGTTTGTCTTTAGCACAGGTAAGACACCTCTAACATTGTCTCATGCTTTCCTCTATTGTAAGTAACACCTGACAGATCTAGTGTTAAGCTCAGAGTGCATACTATTAATAATTCACCATATGGACACTGAAGGATTATTCTCACTACCTTATGTTGTACTAGCTGGAGCTTCCCAAAATGGCATTAGCATATATTATCTGACAGTAGTCAAGCTCTGAGGAAAAAAAAAAAAAAAGAGTATCCTATATTATTATATAATATCATAATATGTATACCAATAACACCCCTCAGATTCTTTTCGCTGTATTCTCAATATGCTAATTTGACCATGACAATATATTACAGAAGGTGATACCCAATCATTTTCCTTAACTGTTTTCATTCCTAAATAATTTCAAAATGGATTCTTAGAGCATCGCTTGATTTTTGGATGTGTTAGTATCAAAATATTCAGCAAAATTCATTTTGTCTATATTCTCCAACTCCTTGTTTAAAATACTTGTTAATTCAACCCATGTTTTTATGCAAAAGCATAAAACATTGCAAACAAAACACAAACAATTGCGAGCCCCAGTGTTTAGTATCAGCTCTTTATGGTCAAGGAACACTGGGGCTACATAACTTCCTGCTACCATAATCAAAACAGAGAAGTTTTGCATTTCTTCTTCCTACCTGTACTGAAACTGATCTGAACCATGTAATTTGTTAATTTGTTTATTAATGAAAAACTTCATATCTAATAAAAGAGTTTGTATTTCTAGCCAGAAAATCGAATTGATTTTGTTTTAAGAAATAATATACTTTGCAAGATTGATTGGGCCCCCTTATAGTAACTCTGGAGGCCCTGGAGACTCTAGAATTGTCCTAACTCCCAACCCCCCTCCCCCTGCCAAATGCCAATCGCCTTTGGAGTTCATACAATCATTGCTACACATCGTACTGTGTCGTCTGAAAAGGACAGCAAGCCTTTATGGTGTATCGACAGTCCTGTCAGCATGCCATCATAAAGACCAAAGCAACCAACAGAAGTAACTGTAGATGCAAAAGAAAGCTGGCTGTTTGGGTGCTAACTTCGGGTGTCTGGAGCAGCCATGGCCTGATGGTTAGAGAGTCAGGTTTGTGATTCAGAGTTTCCAGGTTTGAATCTCAGCACCCAAGTAGGGATCACTGCAACCTGGAGTACTCCAAGTGGAAGAGATTGCACTGGGTTTAGGGTTGGAGTAGGGGTAGACGTTAATAAAATACAACAGGTTATTGTGACGTTGGGTTTAGGGTTGGTGTAGGTGTAGACGTTAATAAATCATAATAGGTTGCTGTGAGGTTGGGTTTAGGGTTGGTGTAGGTGTAGACTTTAATATATCATAATAGGTTGCTGTGAGGTTGGGTTTAGGGTTGGGGTAGGTGTAGACATTCATGAAACATAAAAGGTTGGACTCTGTGTCATGTACAGGACATCAAATAAATGATAACTCAAAGAGGTTTGCACTGCCCACTTGGAGCTCAAGTCCCACCCACTTGGTAATGGCTCTAAGCTCCAATATATGCCAATCCAGAGCATCCCAAACATGTTCAATGGGTGACGTGTAGTGAGTATGCCAGCCATGCATGAACTGTGTTGATTTCAGCTTCCAGGGATTGCGTACAGATACTTGCAACATAAGGTGTTCAAGCTGCAACATGAGGTGATGTTCATGGATGAATGGCACAACAGTGGACCTCAGCACCTCATCGTGCTATCTCTGCGCAATCAAAATGCTATCATTAACATGCTGCTGTTCGTTGTTCCAGCCCCTTACCAGAGCACAGTCCTGGGGTGTCACAATGGTCATGTGAGTATGTCACAAGTGAAAAGTGGCCAAGATGCATGGGAATGAAGGAAGGCTGGTGGGGTGAGTGTTAACAAGCGTCACCTGTTCGCACACTGGTCTCGAGTCTTGGAAGCATAAAATCCTGTACCATAACCCTACCACCGCCATGGGCCACTCTATTCACAATGCTGACATCAGCAAACTGCTCACCCCCATCTGACAGATGGATTCATCCATGAAGAGAAAACCTCTCCAAAGTACCAGATGCAATCGAATGGCAGCTTATGGTGAAGAAATGAACATTCAGTTCATGGGCAACATCTCTTGTGGACATTCCTACAGTCAAAATGCAACATCTGTGGCATTTTAGTGTGTGATAAAACATTTTAGAGTTGGCTTTTATTGTGGTCAGCCTAAGGCACACCTGTGCAATAATCATGCTGTGTCAACAGCATCTTAATTTGCCACTCTTGTGAGGTGATGGATTATCTTGGCAAAGGATAAGACACAAATTAAGACAATTGTGTGAACAATTTTGAGAGAAATAAGCCTTTTGTGTGCAAGTTTTACATTTTTGGATTCAGCTTTCAAAACATGGACCAAAAACAAAAGTGTTGCATTTATATTTTTGAGTCTATACAGTAGTCAACATTTGAAGTGGATCAAAACCTTTCATCAACATTCGTTCTTCTCTTAAGCTAATTTGGAAATCTCCATTGAATTGTCATTGTAGGAAAAACAAATATTAGGGAATTAAGTGGTAAAAGGTGTCCAGCTTTCTTCTAAGTAACTTCTTTTGTGTTTAGCAGAAGAAAGAAAGAAAGTCAAACCGGTTTGGAACACCAGAAGGGTGAGTATATTATGACTTTTCACTTTTTGGTGAGCTATCTCTTTCAGTATTGTTCAGAGACCTCTCGGATTTCATCTCAAATTCCTCTTTTACCTTCATGAAAACTTGTGCTCAGAGAAACTGCACAAATATTTTCTGTTCTAGTGGAGTGTTGTCTCAACGACACGCCCACAGTCAGGAGAATCCCATGAATATTAATGTCAACGCCACTCGGTGGAACCAATAACATTTCAGGATATACCTTTAGGATCGCACAGGTGTGTTTTAGTGAGCTGAATAGAAGAGTCAGAGAGCTCAAATTCTGTTCCTGCTGCACAAGAGCGTCTGTACTTCTGCATGTAAGTGTAACACTTCTACCATTACGCTTATTTGTGTTTTGTAAAGTAAAGACCATCCAGTTTAGCAGGAATAAAAACTCCAAAATGATGATGATCTTTAAACAAACTGGATTTAACCCATAACTGTGTGATGTTCGTAATCACCGTATATTGTCATCTCCAGGTGATGATCAGCGGCTGATTGTTTGCATTGGTGTTTTAGCTGCAGTATGGCAGAGGAGCGAGTAAAGGACTCTCTCTCAGAGAAACACAGGTATTGACTCTGTTTTTACACCATTATTTCAACACTTTCTCTGAAGAACAAAGACCAACAACAATGCACTTATTTGTGTTGCTATTGCCTGATCTAATGATGGACAAAGCTTCAGTTTACACCTTCAGGAAATTCTTTGAGAGTGTTCTGAGGTGCATGCGATGCTTTTAATCACGCCACCGCTAACCCAACCCCTCACTGTGACGTCACTAGCTCCATTGAGTGCAGTCTCAGCTTGCTTATGCAAGGCTGTATCCAGATACTATTGAATGTTTTGAGATCATTGTAGGTTACAAACAGCTTGATCTGGTGTCATATTTACCAGAGCTAAATATATGTAATGTGTCAGGTTTTAAGTCCTGTACAACATCAGAATTAGGGCTGACCGCAGAACAGTTTCAGCTTGTGCTTATAGAGGAGACAAAAAATGAAGACCAACTAGAAGTTCATTTAATAAGATTAATACAAATATTAGAGATACACCATCTCCATTTTGAAGAACGAAGCTATTTTTAGTGAAGCTGAAATTGTGCAGAAAGAAAAACATCACAAGTGCGTCTCTCATCTGTTCACCCATGATTCCTGTGTAGCAGACCTGATCAGACAGACCTTTAGTCAACAATTAGTTTTAAACTACACAAACTCATATATTTGGCTGATGAACTCTTGTAAAGGAGACTGAAGTTTCTCCTGCAGTTTATTCCTCTGGTGTGTTTGTGTCTTCAGTGTGAGATCAGGATCATGTGTGTCCAGCTCTCTGAAGAGTGACTGGTCAAAAGAGGATCCACCAGAGTTCAGTGAGGAAACACCATCACCTGCCCAAAGGTATTTAGTGTTTTACATTACATGTTACACGTAGACTCTTATGTACCTCCTTGAAAATTAGATTTCTAAATAAAAAATCAACAGGCATGGATAATAACAAGTTTATTCCTATATTTATTTTCATAATATCTTTTTTTCTGGTACTTAATTTTATTCATTGCTGTTGTTCTCTACTGAACAAAAATAAAATAAACATAAGCTTTGTAATATTTTTGCACAATAAACACTGCAAAGTATGTTAAAATGGTATGTACCATTGGCCAATGACAGCTAAACTGATAGACTGTGCCTGCCAGGACTCCTGTCAGGTTGTGGTTTTGTTTTGGCATTGTTTTAGCTCTACTATCGTGCTCCCTGACCCAGTTTCGCCCCATTGTTTATTGTATTCAGCTGATTCAGGGGTGTCTTGTGACATGCTCCTTTGTTCTGTTTCCTGCCTTGGTTCCTTCATTATCATTTACACCTGTGTTGATTATTATTAATGTGTATACAGTATATTTAGGTGTATGTGTTTTCTCAGTCTGATGTCCTAACCCTAACCCTCCACATTCATGGAGGACATAATTGTGTTTTGCCAAGATCTACTTCCTGCAGGCCCAGAGTGATGGCTTCAGTCCCCAAGTGCCTGCCAACCATGGCTTTAGTCACAAAACATGGCCTATGGCCAGTGCCATCCAGGTTCCTTGCTCCACTGGTCCCAATCCAACTCCTATCCCTGTAATGTCCTCCCAAGATCCTTGCCCTGCCAATACAAGTATGGATTCTAGCTCTATCTGCAACTCCCAAACAAATCCCCCCCCGCCAACCCCAGACCAGCTCTGCATAGAGACTCCCGAATGCTCGCAAAAGAATGATAATCTCCCGAAAATCACGCGTTTCCCACCAGGTCCTTAAGTACGTTGCGCACCCCTCTCCACCGCATCCCTCCCAGCTTTTCAGGTACGTCACGTGCAACTTCCGGCTCTTCAGATACGTCGCACACTCGCCCCCACTGCTCTAAATTCACTCTAGTGCTTATTACTAGATTTTATAATCGTACCTGAGAAACCACAAAAGCAGAGATTTGTCTTATCTTTAGCTGCTTAAGATCAACTTGCACCAGATCAGCAAGAAACAATATTTGTTTGTGTTACTTGTGCTTTTTGGTAGAGATCTTTAGTTCCTCACTGTCTGGACTCAGGGAAGCACGGCATGGACTTCACTCATAATGAGTGGAGGTTGCCATGGTTAGAAATTAGGAAGTCTTTCTTGCAGTTTCTGCTGTCACAAAACTTGCAAGAGTTTGCTTGAAAAGTTCTAGATGACTCAATCGTGTGGCAGTGCGGTGTCCAAGAGCAAGGTGAAAGGGGGAAGAAGGCAGCAGCAAGCATGACCAAGCTAATGCAAAAAGCAAATAACTTTGGTTTCAGAAAATTTTAAGGGATCTGATTTGGTTTCATTTGCTGAGAATGAGCATTGTAGATTTCTTGAGGAAACCAGCAGTATTCAAGCAGTCAGAGATAGGAGGCAACGTAAGCTCTAGACACAGTAGATTCTTCTTCCTCCAAGAAATTCTGACCAGTCTGTGGTGAGTGAGCAAAAATGATTAGCAATATATCTAAACCCAAAAGCACCCTCTTCTTAAACCTGATAACTTGGCAAAAGTATGAGATGCAAGAAGTTAATCTTGTTGAACAGTTTGTGACACTATTTCCCTCTGGTCTCTTTGTGCCACCAGTGTGAGTTCAGGCTCATGTGTGTCCAGCTCTGTGTCTCTGAAGAGTAACTGGTCAAAAAATCATCCACCAACCCTCAGAGAGAAAGAACCATCGTCTGCCAAAAGGTATTTTGTGTTTTACATTATTGGTCACACATGGACTGTATTGATCATGTGAAACAACAATTCAGTAAAGAGAGCCATTCATGGATGAATCAGTTGTTTGAATTAATGACTCAATGACACTCTAATGACTTTTGTGGGGGATTTTCTCAGCTAAATCTAATACATAACACAGCACATGTCCTGACTGTCTTCTTATCATGAGCACTGCAAAACATTTACTATTTTTAAGATTTATCTGTATTGTTTAACTCAAAATGTATTGTTACAGTAGTTTTATTTGTTAACAGTGTTGAATATGAGTTACCACAATCAGGAAACAAGACTCTCAGGAGGCACAAGAGTTTCATAGACAATCTCCTTTGGATCTTCCAGGTGGGAAATGACTATTTTTTTATTCATATTTAAAACTCATATTATAACAGGATTAAATATGAATTAAATGACTATGGTTTGTTGAAATATTAAAAAATAATGCACACCTGTGATGCTTGTGGAGTCCCCGTTATAACTATGGTCCATTGAACTATTAGTAACTATTAGTAATGCACACCAGAGGTAATTATTCCACATATCCCACTAAAACAAGGCTAAATATGGGCTGTTAGTGAAAATCAAATAGATCAATCGTCTATACACAGACTTTACATGTGTAGTTATTCATTCCTGTGTATTTGATAACTAGTCTAGTTTTGAACTTTTCTTAGACAGCTTTTAGATTTTCATGGACTGCTCAAATTCACCTTTGTTTTAGCTGAGCCGTCTTTGTTTAGATGTCTATTAAACTTATATACCCGCTACATGCCAGTGGAAATTCACCATCAGCTTTCTTATTATTCCAACTCCTAATCTTCTCCCCTACCCTTGACCCTAAGCCCCTTCCTCTAGTCCTGTAACCCGTCATTCCCTCTCACTCTATTTTGTCTGCCTCTGCTAATAATGCCAGTACACCTCATTCCTCTTTTACTTCCCCATGCTGAAATTCACCAGATCCCAGCCCACAACTCCTCCCGCTCGCAGCGCAAGTCACAGTGCCCTCAATGGGGTATATGCGCAGGACTTGAATTTTCAGTAAGCCAACTCAAGCACTTCCGGTGAACTGTCATGTTATTATAAATTGCCGCATTTAAGATCTGGTTTCTTTTTTAAAAATCAATGATTTTCACTGCCTGATTGAGATATGACATAAGTGGGCCTCAGACCTGACAAGAAGCACTGCATAAAAAGTCCATTGATCCACGCCATGTCTTTAATTGTGATTTATTTATAAACTAATTTCGAGAGGTGCGCGTGCTTATGATTGAACACAACTGGTCCAGCATTAGCTAATCCACAAATCAGTCAATTACTAACTCACCATAAATAACCAGAAATTCTTATCTCAGAGTCTTCATTTTGAAGATTCCCCCTTCCACCCTTACTTCTACTCCTTTCCTAGACAGGGCGGCACAGCAGCCCAGTGGTTAGCACTGTTGCCTCACAGCAAGAACGTCACTGGTTCAAGTCCTTACCAGGCCAGCTGACGTTTCTGTGCTGAGTTTACATGTTCTCCCTGTGCTCGCATGGGTTTCCCCCGGGTTCCCCGGTTTCCTCCCACAGTTCAAAGACATGCGACATAGGTGAATTGACCAAATCAAATTGGCACTATAGATGAGTCAGCAGCATATTTCCACAGCTATTCATAATTTGCCATTTATAAGGGGAGGAGATCTTGGGATCTACCCGAGCTCAAACTCCCCTCTCACTCTTCTATCGGGAGGGTGCCCCAGGCTCGAGGATCTTTTGAGCTCAGGGCTTTCCTCCTGGACAGCATGCTAAACATGCTTTAATACCAATCATCAGCTAAGGGTGAACTCTTGAAAATATGCAAATTTATTTTACCATAGTATTTTCAGTGGAGTTTCAGCACTCCCTGTCAGTTGGTGTGAAACACACATCGCAACATACCTTGATCCTCCAGTTAGAGACACACTCACAGTGTTAGCATCATGGTTTCCTATACACAAGCATATCCATACCATCCCCTTTCCCCAACACTATTATGTTTACTATTAATTTATGAGTAGATTTGTTTCTTATGTTGTACCTTTATACTTTTGGTATTGTTTTCTTGGAGTTGGTTTGATCCAAATGGGGTGGGGCATGAAGTATAAAAGACAGCTCAACCCCTCAGACTGCTCAAACTGGGCCAGAGTAGACTGTGGATGTAGAAATGAATGTGAATAGATTTTTTTGGTTAAATAAAATTCATCTAATTCCTTCAATCATAGAATCTTGAGAACAAAATTGACAGATTCTGAAGAATGAACTGGAAAAGTTTAAGAAAATCTTACAAGAAGAAAACAGACAAGAGTTTGTGAAGGATTTTAATGACAACAGATGCAGAATTACAGAAGCAGCTCTTGATCTCACACTCTTCTTCCTGAGAGAGATGAAGCAAGATGAAGTTGCTGATACTCTTGAGGGTAAGAGACTCATGACCATCAGTCAGTTTGTCACTTATAAATATAGGAAAAGTCAAGACTAAATCTATCTGTTTCTTTGCTTCTGTGTTTAGGTGAGCTGTTCTTCATTAATCAGCTTAAATGTAGCCTGAAGAAGAAATATCAAAGTGTGTTTGAAGGAAATGCTCAGCAAGGAGACTCCACACTTCTGAATAACATCTACACAGATCTCTATATCACTCAGGGTGCGAGTGAACAGGTCAACACTGAACATGAGATCAGACAGATTGAAGTTGCTTCCAGACGTCATCAGTCACTAGAGATACAGGTTGAATGCAAACATTTGTTTGAAGCACCTGAACAAGACAAGCAGATCAGAAATGCTCTGACAAAAGGAATTGCTGGCATCGGGAAATCAGTCTCTGTGCAAAAGTTTGTTCTGGATTGGGCTGAAGGGAAAGAAAATCAAGACATCAGCTTCATATTTCCTCTTCCATTCAGAGAGATGAACCTAAGGGAAAAAGAAAGTCAAAGTTTAAAAGACCTCATAACTCAGTTTTTCCCAGAGACTAAAGGACTGAACCTTACAAGAAGCACACGATTCAAAGTCCTGTTCATCCTTGATGGATTGGATGAATTTCGTCTTCCTCTGAACTTTGCTGGTAATGAGATGTGTCGTGATGTATCTTCAGCAGTCTCTCTGGATGTTCTCCTGACGAACCTCATCAAGGGAAATCTGCTTCCTTCTGCTCTCATCTGGATCACCAGCAGACCAGCAGCTGCCAGTAAGATTCCTGCTGACTGTATCGACCGGCTGACAGAGATACGAGGATTCAATGATGCCCAAAAGGAGGAGTACTTCAGAAAGAGACTCACAGATCAGAATCAGGCCAGAGAAATCATTGATCACATTAAACAGTCAAAGAGTCTCTTTATTATGTGCCACATCCCAGTCTTCTGCTGGATTTCAGCCACTGTTCTCCAGAATGTACTGAAGGAGAAAAGAAATACTGAACAGAAACACACGGCTTGTGCTGAAACACTGCAGGAATCTCCCAAGACTCTGACACAGATGTACACACACTTTCTATGCTTTCAGATCCAGCAGAGCAGAAGAAAGTATGATGGAGAAAACACACCAGATGTCTCCTGGGATCAAAACCTCATCCTTTCACTGGGGAAACTGGCCTTCCAGCAGCTGGAAAGAAACAATGTGGTCTTCTATGAGAGCGATCTGAAAGACTGTGGCATTGACGTCTATAAGGCATCGGTGTACTCAGGCATGTGTACCCAGATCTTTAAGGAGGAGAAAGGAATCATTCTTGGTACAGTGTACTGCTTTCTTCACTTGAGCATTCAAGAATTCATTGCAGCCCTTTATGAACATCTGACTCTAGACATGAGCAAGAAAGTTACATGTAATTTCAGAAAGAGAAGAAAAAATAGAGGCATCACTGATTTGCTAAAGACTGCAGTGGACAAGGCTCTGGAAAGTGAGAATGGACATCTGGACCTTTACCTTCGCTTTCTTCTCGGTCTGTCACTCCAGTCTAATCGACAACTCCTGCAAGGCCTGTTGACACAGCAAGAAGACAGTGATCAGACCAAAGAGGAAATAATTGTGTACATCAAGCAGAAACTTGAAGCAAACCTGTCTCCAGAGAGATCCATCAATCTGTTCTACTGTCTCAATGAACTGAATGATCAAACTCTGCTGAAAGAAATTCAATCCCACCTTAGAGAAGGAAGTCTGTCATCTGCTGACCTTTCACCTGCCCAGTGGTCTGCTGTGGCCTTTGTGTTGTTGACCTCAGAAGAGCAGCTGGAGGATTTCGAGCTTCAGAAATTCAAGAAATCAGACGAGTGCCTCATCAGACTGTCAGCAGTCATCAAAACCTCCAAAAGAGCTCTGTGAGTCAAAGTCCTTTCCTTCACCTAAGAAATTATCAATTCTTCCCTCTAAGGAATACAGTGCAGTTTTAAAATCAGCAGATTTTCTACACCATCATGCTCACATCACCTAGTTTTTAGTGACAGTAGACAAAAACAAACACTTTCATAAATGCGTTTAAAGGAACAATGCATGAAATAAGGCCCACAAAAGTGAGTGTATAAAAAACTTATATATCATGTTGAAGGCATTGACAAAATTTTAAAAGGGTTCATAACTAGGGTGTGCCGGGTTACAATAAAAATTGTGGATCAGATACGTCACTTGAAAAATTGCTTCTGCAGACCACCAGAACTGTTGCCATTTCATTTACTACAAACTCTGGAATTTCTTAATGCTCCACCATTTCTAAGATATTATTACATATGTGTGTTCTTAGTTATGTAAAATAAAGCATGTGAGAAGAGAGTTGTTTTCAGCAGACAAGAGATCCCGAGGCGCTCCCAGGCAAGCCGAGAGACATAATCCCTTCAGCCTGTTCTGGGTCTTCCCTGGGGTCTCCTCCCGGTGGGACAAACCTGGAACAACTTCCTAGGTAGGTGTCCAGGAGGCATTTGAATCAGATGCCTAAGCCACGTCAGCTTGCTTCTCTCAATTTAGAGAAGCAGCGGCTCTACTGCAAGTTCCTCCCGGGTGACAGAGCTCCTCTCACTATTTCTAAGACTCCACACTGCACTGGAAACTCATTTCATTTGCATCCGAGATCTTGTCCTCGTGATCATAAATGAGAGTAGGAATGTAGATTGACATATAAATTGAGAGTTTTTGCCTTGTGAATCAGCTCCTTCTTTACTACAACGGACCGGTACATTGACTGCATTACTGTTATCGCTGCACTGATGTGCCTGTCAATCTCATGTTTCATCTTTCCCTCACTCATGAACAAAACCCCAACATACTTGAATTCCTCCACCAGAGGTAAGGACTCTCCTCCATCCTTGAGATGGCAAGCCACCTTTTTCCAGTGGAGCATCGTTGCATCAGACTTTATTAAGAAACAGGAGGTACTGTTTCTTATCCTTACCTCGTCACACTCTGCAGCAAACTGAAGCCCTGTGCATGGAAACTGAAGCAAAGTGCTTGCTGAAGGTCCATGTCTGATGAAGCCAACAGGACAGCATCATCTGTGAATAGCTAAAATGAAATTCTGCAGTCTTCAAACCAGACCACCTCCAGCCCTAGGCTATGTCTAGAAATTCTGTGACAGAACTGGTAAATAAGGGTAGCCCTTCCGGAGTGTTTTATTAGAAAGCAGTAAATCCAAACTTTATAAAAAATGATCCAAATATGAATGCTAAATTAGTGAACTTGTTTTGCCACAACATTTCAGAATTTAGATAGTTAGTTAGTTAGTTAGTTAGTTAGTTAGTTGACTTTATTAGTACCCGTAGGTAGAATCTTTTTGCAGCAAAGTTTGGCATTTGATACAAACAATTAAATCATACATATACATACCCACATATACACATACAAAGTACCTTATAAAAGATAATAGATGATGGGACAAAGCTATTCCTAAACCATTTTGTCCTACTAAAAAGCATCTGAAACCTTCAACCCGAAGGGAGCAGGATAAACTCCTCAGACAGAGGATGAGAGCTACAGCTACTAATGTTCTGGGCAATCCGTAAAAGCTGCCGACTATACAGGGATTCAATACTCAGCTGTGATTCACCAATCAGCCTGCTAGACCACCTTACCACCTGGCTCAGTCTATTCCTGTTTTTGAGTGACAGACCTCCAAACCATGCCACCAGAGCGAAGGATAGAATAGACTCAATAAAAGCATGATAAAAAAGTGTAAGCATATTAGGGCCAATGTGAAAACGTGATAGCTTCCTGAGACAATATAGGCGCTGATGCCCCTTCTTGCACACAGCATCACAGTTTGCCTCAAAGTTTAAAGATCGGTCTATAATGGTACCTAAATATTTGTAGTTCTCCACACATTCTATTTTTAGACCCCTAATGTTAGTCACCTCAGCTGCTGTATGATTCCTTCTAAAATCAATAACCATATCCTTAGTTTTTGTTGCATTAAGTTTTAGATTAGACTCCTCACACCACTGAACAAAATTATCTACAATAGGACCATGACTATTTTCATCTCCCTGGAGTAGGCTTACAATCACAGTGTCATCTGCATATTTTAAAATGAAATGATTCATTGAAATGAAAACCACAAACAAGTGAGTTAACTACATGTGGTGATTCGCCACACCTGTTGCGAGATTGGGGGTGTACCCCTTTAATTTTGCAGCGTATAAAACTGCGTTATGTCAGGGGGAACCTCGGGTGACGTTGTTCCAGCGTGTCATTTGGTCTGTGGACAGTGTGGACCAGGAGACTAGAGATTGTGCATGTAACCAAAGGAGCGTGTAATTGCGTTGAGCTTCTAGTATCCGCAAAGCATTGCGGCTTTACTGGGAGCGCCTCCAGTGTGCAGCAGGTTGTTTGGAGTGGTCGCAGTTGTTGTTATATCCGGGCACTAACTATAAACAGCAGCTGATGGTATTGGTGAGGTAAAAGCATGTTTGGATAGTGCAGTTTCTTAGATATAGTAACAAATGAATTTGACAAATGCAGATCAGCTCAGCATCTGTTGTTATCCTCTCTTCTTGAGAATAATTCTATAAGCGACTTATTGATTTGTATGTTATATTGTTTCTTTTGTGCAAACATTGTGATTATGCAGGAGTGGAATAATCACAGATATTCCACCTCTCCTGGAGCAGATTTTAGATGCTCTTCAAAATAAAACAAAACAAGAGAGTTCAGGAGAGCAGTGGTGCAACAGTAAACAATGGTGAAGGATGAGGAGCCAGGTTCATGAAACCCTGAAAAGGGTACAGGATAGATGGTCAGGGAGGAACTGACTGGGCAGGTGACCAGGGAGGAACACAGAGCGAAGGTAGGGATTGCTGGACAGTCAACCATGGCAGTTCATGTGGAACAGCTGAGCGCAGAACTATAGTGGAGCTGGTAAAACATGAAGAACATCCAGGAGCAAAAGCTGCTCATCTTCGTGGAGCCAAGGATCATCACAGACGACAGAAGCACAGAAGACAACTTCCATAGTGCTGAAGCTGATGACTACCATGGCGGAGGTAAAGTGGGTTCTCGAGTGAAGTTATAGACTGGAACAGGTTTAGGAGCAGAGTTGCCAACTTGAATGGGCTCTGGATTGGAGTTGTGCCAAAACAAGTGGTGGGTCTGACATACTAGAGACTAGTTTCAAACACCTGTGGATTGGCTGGGTGTCCTTATATGCTGTACTCACAATGCATAGGACCACCACATTAGCATCTGCAAAAGCAGAGGACTGTGGTTTGAGGCATAACAGTTGGTGGCCATGATGTGGCCACCATAACAGCTGGGGGCATGTCAGCCATCCTGTAAAATGATTCTGGGCAGGCAGTCATCTTGGGAATGTACTGAGAGTTATCAGTAATGACAGGTTGAAGCCACAGGCACTAGGCTGTGGGAACTGCTGTGCTTAAGATCGCTGAATCTGATGTACTAGAGAACATTGAAATGGCATATGTTTCACTGGGAAACACCCATACACTCTCACATTCACACACATACACTACAGCCAATACAGACTGTGAGAGAAACCTAGGCACCCAGACAAAGCCCAAACAAATATGGAAACTCCACACAGAAATGCCAACTGCTAACAACTGTGCCATCACGTGCCTATATTTATTTGGGGTGTAACATAACTCTGAAGTCACGGTTCGGTACGGACCTTGGTTTTAGGGTCATGGTTCAGTACGGTTCAAGGCGAATAATAACAAATCTCCAGAACTTGCTTTTTCTGTTTGAACAGGCAGAGTTTGAGTTTTGTCACAATCAGCTACAGGATTGAAAAGCTTCTTGTGATGAAAAAGTACAAAATAAGCACAATAATGAAAATAAACCTTTACAATTAGACTGTATATTAAACTTTAAAAGTTTGAGCCCAACTGTTGTTCAGTCTTGCTTTTTTATGACAGATGTGCATCTTCTACAATACCTTGCACATGATTGTCACTCAGTAATGTCAGTCACACGCAGTAAACCAATCAGATTAACACAGAGGCAGGGCAAGTGTTGCTTCCGAGCTTCTCTTTATCAAATTATCATGACAATGGCAAACTGTTTTCAATGTCTTGTTTAATGAAGAGTTGGACTATTGAATTATCTAAAGGAAGCCATTGAATTTTGTTTCATAGACAAATGCTTTTTTTCATAAGTATAAAACACTCCAGATGAACACATACATATTGTGTTTGTCCTCTACATAGGCTACAGTGCTGCAATCTCACTGTTCGGTCTTGTGAGAGTTTGTCTTCATCTCTACAATCCTCAAACTGTGTCCTGAGAGAGCTGGACCTGAGTAACAATGACCTGCAGGATTCAGGAGTGAAGCTTCTCTCTGATGGACTGAAGAGTCCAAACTGTAAACTGGAGATCTTGAGGTCTGAGTTCAAGCACCTGGTGGATTATTTATTCAGTATTTTTTTTTTTATTACATCAAAGAAATCACTGAAAATCACGCTGTTAACATTACCTATGTTCTTCTTTCTCAGATTGGTCATGTGTAAGTTAACTCCTCAGTCCTGTCAGAGTTTGTCATCAGCTATACTATCCTTAAACTGTGTCCTGGGAGAGCTGGACCTGAGTAACAATGATCTGCAGGATTCAGGAGTGAAGCTTCTTTCTGGTGGGCTGAAGAGTCCAAACTGTAAACTGGAGATTCTGAGGTCTGAGTACAAAGATATTAGATTGTTTTTCATTTAAGTTTTATATTAAAAGTCACTTTTAATTTAGTTTGTGTTCTTCTTGTTCAGGCTCTGCATGTGTAATCTCACTGCTCAGTCTTGTGAGAGTTTGTCTTCAGCTCTACAATCTTCCAACTGGTTTCTGAGGGAGCTGGACCTGAGTAACAATGACCTGCAGGATTCAGGAGTGAAGCTTCTTTCTGATGGACTGAAGAGTCCAATCTGTAAACTGGAAATACTGAGGTCTGAGTTCACATTGCACAGCCCATTTTGCAAAGTAAAAAATGTTTTGTAGCTCTAGCTTGTATACCGTACAACACATCAACTGAATATCAGTAATTGCTGAAAAGAAATTGGAATTTTCACACAAAACAGTAGTCAGAAAACTACTATGCTAACTTTAACCCAAAGCTAATTGTGCTATAACTTCTGAACGCAATCAAGTATCTTCACCAAATTTGGTACACAGTAGACATTTAGAGGTGACAGTACAACACTTGCAGGTGTCGGTATAACCTGAAAGTGAAACATTGTAACCAAGCAACCATTAGTCTGATTGTCATGAAATTTGGCATGCATTGCCTTTGTCCAATGTGACACACAAGGTCTAAATTTGGCATATCTAAAAAAAAATTAATTTTTGGTTGGTGACCTAAATAGCGTCAGTTTCATAAAGACCCCTAAACACTTGAACATGCCTATCACCACTTGCGGCTTTAATTATTATTATTATTTCTTTTTTTATATCAGATATATTACTTAAAATCACACAATTAATGTAACCTGTGTTCTTCTTTCTCAGACTGTGCATCTGTAAACTTACTGTTCAGTCTTGTGAGAGCTTGTCTTCAGTTCTACAATCCTCAAACTGTGTCCTGAGAGAGCTGGACCTGAGTAACAATGACCTGCAGGATTCAGGAGTGAAGCTTCTCTCTGACGGACTGAAGAGTCCAAACTGTAAACTGGAGAAACTCAGGTCTGTGTTCAAAGAACTTTAATTGATTTTCATTAAGTTAATTGTTGAAGGCTATATTGTTAATTTTTTGTTGTTGTTCTTCAGAGTTTCCACATCTCATCTTTCTGTTCAGTCTTGTAAGAGTTTGTCTTCAGTTCTACAATCCTCAAACTGTGTCCTGGGAGAGCTGGACCTGAGTAATAATAACCTGCAGGATTCAGGAGTGAAGCTTCTCTCTGATGGACTGAAGAGTCCAAACTGTAAACTGCAAAAACTGAGGTCTGAGTTCAAGCACTTAATTTATAGATTTTTTAACATCAGATGAATTACTATGAATTAGACCATTAATGTATTTTTTTTCTTTTGTTCAGACTGTGCATGTGTAAACTCACTGCTCAGTCCTGTGAGAGTTTGTCTTCAGCTCTACAATCCTCAAACTGTGTCCTGAGAGAGCTGGACCTGAGTAACAATGACCTGCAGGATTCAGGAGTGAAGCTTCTCTCAGATGGACTGAAGAGTCCAAACTGTAAACTGGAGACACTGAGGTAAACCGTTTTCCACTCAACAACAACAAAAACATAGTTACATATAGGCCTGTGCAATGATCAAGCTAAAATGATTATTGCATCATGTCCTGCCCCCTTTGCAGCAGTTCGGATTATAAAAGAAACTTTTGCAGCAAGAAACATGCTTCATTTATTGAAGTGTACTTGATTCATTCATGTTTTAAAAGCATTAGAAAAGAAAACTCGTGCATGCACTAAATACGTTCTGAATATACTGCATTGTTAATTTAAGGTTGTTCTTTTTCTAATATACCCCAGTATGACTAACAGTTAAAGGAATCAGTGTGTTTTAAATATCCATCCATCTTCAACTGCATATGTGGGGCCAGGTCACGGGGCAGCAGTTTCAGAAGGGAACCCCAGACATCCACCTTGCCAGATACTTCATCCAGCTCCTTCAGGGGGGGTCCCAAAGTGTTTCCAGGCAAGCAGAGACATAGTCCTTCCAGCATGTCTTGGGTCTTCTTTTAAGCCACAACCGCCTCCTCAACTGACTTCTCTCATTGTGAAGGAGAAGCAGTTCAAAGTTTTTCCTCGGTGACAGAGCTCCCTGGCTTTACATGTGCCCTGCCACCCAGCAAAGAAAGCTCATTTCAGCCGCTTGTATCCATGATCTTGTCCTAAGGAACATGAATTGATTGGTAAATCAAGCACTTTGGTTTTGGCCCAGCTTCTTCTTCTCCACAACAGACTGGTACATTGGCCACATTGCTACTGCTGCCACATCAATTCATCTGTCAAGATCCCAAGATATCTAAACTCCTCCTGGAGTCATCTGGTTGAGCACCATGCCCTCAGATTTGTGGTGCTGATTCACACTGAAGGCAAGCCAAGATGGTCAAATGCCTTTTCCAAGTTCACAAAGCACATATTGACTGGGCTGGAACGAACCTTCCAGCAACCTAGAGAGGGTCTAGAACTGGCCTGGACAAAAAACACAAGTCAAGATTTTACTGTCGACTGGATTTTTCTCTCCTGTACCCTGGCATAGACATTTCTAGGGGGCTGAGAAGTATGATCCCCTGTAGTCGGAACACACCCTCCTGTTCTCCTTCTTAAAGGTGGGGAGCCCCATCCCATTTGCCCAGGCCAGGGACACTGTCCCTGACCTCCATGCAATGTTGTAGAGGCGTGTCAACCAAGATAACCGCACCTCATGCAGATACTTGAGGTACTCAGGGTGGATCTCATCCACCCCTGCTGCCTTGCCACTGTGGAGCTTGCAGACTATCTCGGTCACTTCAGCTTGGGTCATGGACAAACCAACCCCTGTATCCCCAATCTTTGCTTCCCCAAAGGAAGGCATATCAGTGGGATTGAGGAGATTCTCAAAGTCTTCCTTCCACCATCCAACAACATCCTCAGTTGAGGTAAACCACTCTTTACTTCTACTAAAAAAATGTTGGTGAAGCATTGCTTCCCCTTTCAGAGGTGCCTGATGGTTTGCCAAAATTAAGGCCCCGGTATACTTCAAACAAAATCACAGAATGAACTGATATTATGGAACAAAATCTAACAAAAGATAAGTTATTTTTTAGTTAATTTCAGCAGTTCAAAACTCACCAACTCAGCTCACCAAAGCAAACCTTTTGGGAGTTAGTTTTGGCTCCCAAACACCTTTGAGATAATTTTGAGATGGACCAGACCGTATCCTGAGCAGATGCTGTGGCGGTCATGGAGGAGTGGAGAATATGAGACCGATTCCTGAAAGTCCCCAGTGACAGACGAGTCTGTGCATTGATCCCATGGGCCAGCCTGGTGACCTACTTACACCTGCAGCTTCTCCACAAGGGACGTCTAGCGTTCTCCAGCCTCCAGCACCTAGACTGCAGCTCTGCACAAGAAGTTTGGCCAGAGGAGAAATGGTCGCGCCCAACTGAGCCTGGTTTCTCTCAAGGTTTTATTTCCTTCACTTTTGTCAATTGGTGAAGTTTTTTCCTCCACTGTCTCCACTGGCTTGCTTGGTTTGGGGCTTGTGGAGCTGAGCATCGATGTATTTGCTCTTCAGTGTTTAGACTTTCAGCAGTGAAAATTAGACCATACTGAACTGAACTAAACTGAACTTCAACTCTGAAAACTGGACTGATAGTTTCAGTTTACTAGATCTTCTATGTTAAGCTGCTTTGACACAATCTACATTGTAAACGCACTATATAAATAAAGATTAATTGAATTGAAATAGAAAACAAGATGTGACACATTTCGTGTGATGTATTATCCTCAATATCTTTGTTCTGTAAAGTCAAAATGATTGTTTTTAGTCTTTGTTGAGTGTTTTAGTCAGTTTGCTGATCAATAGCAATCAGGATGTGTGTTTTGATCACTGCTGTTCACATGAGCAGAAACAGCAGTCAGCATCTTCACAACACAAAGAGATGTGTGATTGTCCAACTGTGTGATGTGGACTATTGCTGTGTTTGTAGATTGTCTGGCTGTATGGTGACAGAGGAAGGCTGTGGTTTTCTGTCTTCAGCTCTGACTTCAAACCCCTCACACCTGAGAGAGCTGGATCTGAGCTACAATCATCCAGGAGATTCAGGAGTCAAGCTGCTCTCTGAAAAACTGGAGGATCCAAACTACACACTGGACAAACTCAAGTATGTGGAGCATCACTGCCCTTGTGCTTTTACACTGAATGGCTATAAAAACAAAACAGTTTTCTGTGAGAGTTGTGGAGTTTGGACATTCTTAATATACAGCTTGTAGATTTTAATATGGAGAATATTGACTCCTATTCTTTTCTTTAGGCTTAGTCAGATCACAGTTGTTCAGCTTAGGCTTGCGCCCTTTGTCCGTTACGCACTGAAATTCCTCCAGATTCCTTAAATCTTTTAATGATGTTCTGCACTTTTGAAGGTGAAATGTCCAAATGTTTTCTTCTCTTTTTCTGAGGAACATTGTTTTTAAACATTTCAGTAATTTTCTCATGTATTTGTTGTCAAACTGGCGATCATCAGCCGATCTTTGCTCCTAAAGGACTAGACCATTCTTGGATGCTGCTTTTGTACCAAATCATAATTACAATCACCTGTTGACATCACCTGTTTCACATCACATCATTATTTGACTAATTAATCTGATTACTAGCCCTAAACTGCTCCTGTCCCAACTTTTTTTGGAATGCGTTTCTGGTCTGAATAACAGAAAAGAATGTACATTTACAAATGAAATGAAGTTGACCAGACAAAACATGAACTATTTTGTGTTCATATTGTCTCCAATGAAATACAACTCAAAGTAAATTTGAAAATCATACTGTCCCAACTTTTTCTGATTTGTGGTTGTAAAACCACAGCTGCCCAACTCACTGCAGAATTAAATGTCCACCTCAACTCTCCTGTTCCCACCAAAATTGTTGGTCAGGAGCTCCACAGGGGCAAAATACATGGCCGGGCAGCAATAGCTAAACCTTTGGTCACTCATGCCAATGCCAAATGCAATGGTGCAGCAGCAAAAATCTTGGGCTGTGGACAAGGTGAAACATTTATGTCGAGTTCACCTTCACTGTCTTTCCCACATTCGGGAGATTTATGATGTGGAGAAGCCCCAAAGAAGCGTACCACCCAGACTGATGCATCCCCAGAGTGAAGCATGGGGGGTGGATCATTGATGGTTTGAGCTGCAATGCCATGGCATTCCCTTGGCCCAGTACTTGTGCTAGATGGGAATATATATATATACCATTTGATTTTTAACCCTTGGGGGTCTGCTGAAAATAAAGTGTATAGTGTTTGCTTACTGACTGAATGTGAACCTGTGTGTGTTTACAGTGTGAATCATGGAGGAGAAAATAGGATTACAGCAGGACTGCACAAATGTATGTCTACACACATTGGTATTTGGTGGTTTATGAGGACCTCCATAGCCATAATGTATTTTTTTTACAGTTGAAGACCTCTTATTATATGGCCTTCCCTCACCCCATACCCTAAACCAGGGGTCACCAAACTTGTTCCTGGAAGGCCGGTGTCCTGCAGATTTTCGCTCCAACCCTAATCAAACACACCTGAACAAGCTAATCAAGCTCTTACTAGGTATACATGAAACATCCAGGCAGGTGTGTTGAGGCAAGTTGGAGCTAAACCCTGCAGGGACACTGGCCCTCCAGGACCAAGATTGGTGACCCCTGCCCTAAACAAAACAAACCCCTCACAGGAACGATTTTTAAGCTTATGGAATTACAAGGACTTAAAGCATGTCCTCATAAACCATGTTGTAACCTAGGTCATACCTGTTATACAGATTTCTGTTCTTGTAAATCACCCAACCATTGCATTCACACACTCTCTCTCTCTTGCTCACAGACACACATACAGCTGTAGTGAGTGTTGTTGTGTTATAAATGTGTCTCTTCTTGTGTTCAGATGCCTGTTTTCTCACACTGGATCCAAGCACAGCAAACACTCGTCTCATTCTCTCTGAGGAGAACAGAGAGGTGAAGCGTGTGTTAGAGAAACAGCCGTATCCTGATCATCCAGACAGATTTAATTGTCCCCAGGTGTTGTGCAGAGAGAGTGTGTGTGGACGCTGTTACTGGGAGATTGACTGGAGTGGAGACGATTATGTGTTTCTATCAGTGTCATATAAGAGCATCAGGAGGAAGGGAAGAGGTGATGAGTGTGTGTTTGGACAAAACGATCATTCCTGGAGTTTGATCTGCTGTCCTGACAGTTACGCAATCATGCACAATAACAGATGCATTGAACTCCCTGAAGAGTTGATCAGCAGTAGAATAGGAGTGTTTGTGGATCACAGTGCAGGAACTCTGATCTTCTACAACATCTATAGAGACACAATGAGCCTCATCCACTCAGTCCAGACCACATTCTCTCACACTCTCTATCCTGGGTTTAGGGTTGATTATCCTGGATCATCAGTGAAACTGTGCTCATGACTGCGTAATCCTCCAGCTGAATGTGTCAGAAATCCTCATATACACTCACCGACCACTTTATTAGGTACACCTGTCCAACTGCTCCTCAACGTCAGAAACCGCCTACTACTCAGTAGGTACTGCATTTGAATTTAAACGTACTACTCGGCCATTAGAAAAGTACGCTCTATACAGTATGAATGTGAGCAGTATGAATGGAATTCGGACATACTACATCCTCCATTTTGTCATGGTCATGTGACCTACCTGCGTCAGTTACGTCGTTTCACTCCCATTCATGAATTCTCTCGCGGGGCATCATGGGATAGCACAGCGTGCATGGGATGCGCACTTCAGAATCTCGCTGGAAGCAGTAAGTCATCCGGGTACTTCTCGCGTACTGATTTTCGAATTCTATGAATTCGGACATACTACTCGGCTCGCATACTGATTTTAGCATACTGTATAGTATGGAAGTATGCAGTATCGGACGCAGCCATGGTCAAGACGATCTGCTGCAGTTCAAAGCGAGCATCAGAATGGGGAAGAAAGGGCATTTAAGTGACTTTGAACGTGGAATGGTTGTTGGTGCCAGACGGGCTGCTCTGAGTATTTCAGAAACTGCTGATCTACTGGGATTTTCACGCACAACCATCTCTAGGGTTTACAGAGAATGGTCTGACAAAGAGGAAATATCCAGTGAGCGGCAGTTCTGTGGGCGCAAATGCCTTGTTGATGTCAGAGGTCAGAGGAGAATGGCCAGACTGGTTCCAGCTGATAGAAAGACAACAGTAACTCAAATAAGCACTCGTTACAACCGAGGTCTGCAGAAGAGCATCTCTGAACACACAACACGTCCAACCTTGAGGCGGATGGGCTACAGCAGCAGAAGACCACACCGGGTTCCGCTCCTGTCAGCTAAGAACAGGAAACTGAGGCTACAATTCACACAGGCTCACCAAAACTGGACAAGAGAAGATTGGAGAAACGTTGCCTGGTCTGATGAGTCTCCATTTCTGCTGCCACATTCGGATGGTCGGGTCAGAATTTGGCCTCAACAACATGCCTTGTTTCAGCGGTTCAGGCTGGTGGTGGTGGTGTGATGGTGTGGGGGAGATTTTCTTGGCACACTTTGGGTCCATTAGTACCAATTGAGCATGGTGTCAACGCCACAGCCTACCTGAGTAATGTTGCTGACCATGTCCATCCCTTTATGACCACAGTGTCTCCATCTTCTGATGGCTACTTCCGGCAGGATAACACACTATGTCATAAAGCGCCAATCATCTCAGACTGGTTTCTTGAACATGACAATGAGTTCACTGTACTCAAATGGCCTCCACAGTCAGCAGATCTCAATCCAATAGAGCACCTTTAGGATGTGGTGGAACGGGAGATTGGCATCATGGATGTGCAGCCGACAAATGCTATCATGTCAATATGGAGCAAAATCTCTGAGGAATATTTCCAGCACCTTGTTGAATCTACAACACGAAGGATTAAGGCCGTTCTGAAGGCAAAAGGGGGTCCAACCCGGTACAAGTAAGGTATACTTAATAAAATAGCCAGTAAGTGTCGGAAGTAAGATCAGTGTATGTGTTTGTTGATCTGTGCTTTTTTACTGAGTTTTTTATTGTATTGTCACATCAATTATTTTCATCATTACTGAAAATTACCTTTATAAAGTACCGTTCACATACCAGATTTACCGAGAACACGACATTTGTGTGTATATTTGTATATACTTGATTTTTTTTCTCTGTTGTTTGTAGACAAATAATAAAATACAGTGAAATAAAAAAATGTATTTGATGGTGAATGTTTAACATGTCTAAATACTGTATGAATCACTGTGAGCAGGAAAGCAGGTCTTTCTTGTGTATTGGCAGCCATGTCAGCATACCACAATAAAGAGCCAACAGAGCATGCATACTCCTGGAGGTCTGTGGAGGAGTTGCATGTAGCACCAATCAGGGGTGATAAAAGTAGTCCTTAAATGCCTCTGAAGACCCCTCTGACCACAACTGGGTCTGCTTCTGAACTGCTTTGGGGACTTGGACAAGTGGTCTTTGTGCAGCCATTAGCATAACACTGATGTGGTCTGAAGCACCAAGGTGTGCAAGGGCCTTGTAAGCTCATTCCTGAGTAGTGTAAACAAGGTCCAATGTGTTGGTAAGATGAAGTGTTGATGTATTTTAATAAACACACGCTTTAGGTCTGCATGATTGAAATCCTCAGCCAGGACTAGAAAACCATCAGGGTGGGATGTCTACTACTCACTGATGTGCTGTTCACTCCTATTGTCCTTATTGGTATATATGACTGTATATTCTCCCGGTAGATAGAAGGACCGTCACTTAAGATTAAGATCCATAAACTCCACCAGAGGTGAGCAGATGTAAACACAAAGTAAGTCTTATGCCGTGAGTCTTACCTAGCTCAGATACTTCCATGTTTACACCTCTTCTGCTTCCTGTCACACCACTTAAGGCAGGGGTGTCCGAACTCGGTCCTGGAGGGCCGGTGTCCTGGAGAGTTTAGCTCCAACTCTAATCAAACACAGCTGACCTAGCTAATCAAGCTACTATTAAATATACTAAAAACTTCCTGGCAGGTATGTTGAAGCAAGTTGGAGCTAATCTCAGCAGGACACCGGCCCTCCAGGACCGAGTTTGGACACCCCTGACTTAAGGTGTGTCCATGGTCGGCGGGATGCAGAATTGGTGGTCGATGATGGGGTAGGCCTCCGAGGTTCGGCAGCTCTTCGGTGTGCACACTTATTCACAGACACACTCATACACTACGGCCAATTTAGCTTATTCAATTCCCCTATAGCGCATGTGTTTGGACTGTGGGGGAAACCAGAGCACCCGGAGGAAACCCACGCCAACACTGGGGGAACATGCAAACTGCACAGAGAACTAATCCAGCCAAGACTCGAATCAGTGACCTTCTTGCTGTGCTAACCAACTGAAACTATCTGGACATCAGTACAAAAACTTAGGTATAATTTATACTTCTATATATTTATTTGGGGCCCCCAGGTTTCCTGGGGCCCTAAGCAGTCACTTACCTCGCTTATTGGTTAAATCCGTCCCTGGTCATGCCATTAAAGACATACAATTGTTGGTCTCACACCAGACAAGAAGCACTGCATTAAATTATAATGTTCCACACCATGTCTTTAAAATATGGACATTTATTAAAACAGTCACATCAGCCTTTCACTGGAAGTCTATCAGTGGCTGCATGCTATTTATGATGAAGCCACTCTAACCTGACTTCAATATTGACATTTTCAGCAGGGTATAATCAATGACCCCATGGGTATTTTGAGCTGAAACTTCAAATTCTAGAGATACCAAAGACTTCTGCAAAACAGGAGCCATTTTAAAAGCAGACAAGTTATACTTACTTGTTTTTTAGTTTAAAAGAAGTGTACCAATAGCACACTGGAATCGATGTATTTTTCATACGAGATGTTAAAGTGTCATCATCAGCAAAGCCCAGAGATATTTCTGGATAATTGGAGCTATTTATGTACTGCCACTATTTTACAGGATTGATTTAATACCTGCTGATGCATGATTTGTAGTAGTAAATGGTGGTGTATTTAGTTTATACTTGTTATATAGTTTTTTGATTTAGTGTTCTTGAGTATTTGTTGTAATGTTAGGATGTAAATGAGCTGATGTTATTAATGTGATGTTGCTGGACACAGAATCTACAGACATAACCGCTTACATAACACTATTTGACACTGAAACTAATCTCTTACCCTGCTGAAAAATCCAGCTAAAACCAGCCAACCATCTTAGTCGACCAGGTTTTAAAGAGGTTTTGGCCATTTCCAGGCTGGTTTCCAGCCATTTCCAGCCTGGTCTTAGCTGGTCAGGCTGGGAGTTAACCAGCTAAAACCAGCTTGACCAGCCAAAACCAGCTATGTCCAGCTTAAACCAGGCTGGTCAAGCTGGTTTAAGCTGGTCATTTTCCAGCCTGAACAGCTAAGACCAGGCTGGAAATGGCCAAAACCCCTCTAAAACCAGGCTGGTCGACCAGCTAAAACCTGCCAACCAGCTTAGGCTGGTTTAAGCTGGATTTTTCAGCAGGGATTCATCAGCCTTTAAAGATTAAATATAAAGATGTAATAAAACGTCCATATTTTTATGTGAAATTGTATTTATATTGATATGTTCATTACTACAAACACTGTTTAAAATCTGCAGTTTTATTCTGTCAGTCAATAATTACTCTTTTTATCACTTTAGACAGCATCCCGAACTCTTATTATGAGTCCTTAGTATTTTCAGCACATAAACTGACAGTGTATATTTCAACATTGATCAAACCCCTATAATTCCCCGACATCAACAAATTCAGTCATTTTAAACGGGACTTTTATTTTGGCGTATTGTTGTGACGTCATAATCTGGCGTCGCGCTCCTCAGACTGCAGGAAGGTTTGTTTTTAAGAATTTAATGCGTTTATATACAGTATTATACGTTTATAAGCGATGTGCAGTGCATGAATGATCACTGACTGCAACACTGTTAAGCTTTATCTTAGTTTAATGGCGGTTATTTAGTGAAAGAACTGTCTAATTTCTTCCTTATGTTGTCGGTTTATCATAACATGACTGTATTATAGTGTCAACTTTAAGACAGCACAGAAAGAAAACTATCATAAACATGTTAAACACACGAGAAACGCTAACGGATATAAAAATGTACGTTATATCGCTATATAATATTCATATATTTATTCTTAAGTGTTTTAGGATTAACAGAGATGTGCAGAATATACACTTATATGTCTGGGTCAGCTTTAACTATATCTAAGAGCCAGAAAATCTTTGTTTATGAATTTAGCTTACATTAAATAATAATGATTTATCTTGTGTATTTCTACAATTAGAAGTCAAGCAGTGTCCATTAGGGGACCTTTAGACAGAAAAGTCATATATGAAATGAAACTGGAGACTTTTTAAAGCAGTAATGACACTGCAATGACTGTCATTGAAAATAATAGCATTTAATTAAGAGTTTTATATTAATAACTTATTAAAATGAAGCGTACATATTGATGACAGATTTCTCCCTTATAGCTTTTCATTTATTATTTATTAAAATATATTATTACAGGGGATTTCAAGCCATTGACTAGTGAGCTAAAGGAGTGATTGAGACACAGACAGAGGTTTAGTCTTGATGTCTTCTTCTTTGTGTTGATTTTTCTCCTCTTAAACAGACAGAAAAACTCCTGCTGAAGCGACTGAGCTCCACTATTATAAAGATGGTGTTTATTAAAGAGGAGAGTGAAGACCTGAAGATTGAAGACACATTCAGAGTCAAACATGAAGATCCTGAGCAGCAAACAGGTTGGCTTTCATTCTCACAGATCAACTAAGTCATTTGATCCTCATTAAGATCTGCAGATCTACACTAATGAAGGAGGATGTTTCTCCCTGTGTTGGCGTGGGTTTCCTCCGGGTGCTTGTGAATCCAAGTGTGTATAAGTGTTTCCCAGTACTGTGTTGCAGCTGGAAGGGCATCCGCTGTGTAAAACATATGCTGGAATAGGGGTTTATTCCGACCCCTGATAATCAGAGACTAAGCCGAAGGAAAATGAATGAATAAATGATGTCTGTTGGTTTAAACCAAGTTAAAAACTTGTATATGTATTTCCCCCCTTAGACTTGACATCTCTAAAAGAAGAGAATCAAGAGCTGAATGAAATAAAAGAAGAGAGAGATCAGGTTGAGAAACATCACGACTGCATGACTGCAGAAAATGAACTCAGTTGCGCACAGGCTGAACAGTGCACACAAATATTAGATGCAAATCCAGGAACCAGACGGTCTCTGACCTGCCAACGGTGTGGAAAGGTTTTCACTAAAAAAGGAAATCTTAAAAACCACATGAGAATTTACGCCAGAGAGAGCTTGTTCATCTGCCAACAGTGTGGAAAGACCTTTAGTCATAAAGAAGACCTTACCCGGCACATGACGGTTCACACTGGAGAAAGGCCTTGTGTCCGTGATCAGTGTGGGAAAAGTTTCAATTCCAACAAGATCCTTAAAAGGCACACAAAAGTCCACAGTGGAGAGAAGCCTTTCGTGTGCCGTCAGTGCGGAAAGAGCTTTACATATAAATCAAGGTTTAGCGCCCACCTGAGGATCCACACAGGAGAGAAGCCGTTCGTCTGCGAACAGTGTGGGAAAAGTTTCATTCGAAACGACATCCTTAAAAGGCACATGATGGTTCACTCTGAGGAGAAACCTTACAGGTGCACTCACTGCCAAAAAGGCTATTCGGAGAAATCCAAATTCAACGCCCACATCAGAGTCCACAGCGGAGAGAAGCCGTTCACCTGTGAACAGTGCGGGAAGAGTTTCTTTCAGAAATACGACCTTACGCGGCACACCAGAGTCCACAGCGGAGAGAAGCCCTTCACCTGTCCTCATTGTGGAGGCAGTTTCATGGATAAATCAGCCGCTGTTGCTCACATGAGGATCCACACGGGAGAGAACCCGTTCCTGTGCGCTCAGTGTGGAAAGAGCTTCATACATAAACCGAACCTCAAGCGCCACATGAGGCTTCACTCCAGAGAGATCCGCTTCATATGACGGCATTGCGGAAGGAGTTTCTCCGACAGCAGTCAGCTTAAAGATCATGTACAAACCCACATCGAAAAGAACCAGTGGATGTGCCATCACTGTGGGAGAACTTGTTTGAAGATTCAGGTGAGATCTCTGACCGAAGAGAGTCCTTTCACCTGCCAACAGTTTGGGAAGAGTTTCATTTATAGAGGAACACTGAAGACCGCTCACACTGGAGAGAAGCCGTTTGTGTGTGGTCAGTGTGGGAAGGGTTTTGCTCATAAAGTTCACCTGAAACAACACATGAGCATTCGCTCATTGGATGATGTTTCAGCAGAGGAAGTCGGCCTTTATGATGGTCATTATTCTGGGCTGGCAGATGAGTTCTTGCCTTGTACACCAGCTGGGAATAGCTGATACCACAGTGATTCCCAACCCTGTTCCTGGAGGTAAACTAATGGCCCGTTTCCACTGACTGGTACAGTATGGGTCAGTATGGGTCACCTTCATCAGGCTTGCGTTTCCACTGCCTAAAGCCTGGTTTATACTTCCGCGTCAAGTGATCGCCATAACCCACGGCGCAAGCCTCGCGCGTAGCCATGCATTTATACTTCTGGGCGCTGTTTCTGTTTCTCTGCAATACACTTCCGAAACGCTAGCTGGCAGTAGGTGTTTATGTTCCTCTGTGTCGAGTTTCTTCGCTGGTTTTTTGTTTTTCCTGAACACTTCCTTAATATACAAGTGGCTCAAACTCGCTCATTTTGAGGCGGGAACCGTCCGTTGTGGAACAACTTTAATCATGAGGTAAACACAAAACAACAGTCTCCATCCGGAGCTCCTTCATGGGACTCCACACTTGTAAACACTCGCTGCATCGGGCGCCCGGCTCTCACCTCCGCCCACACTCGTCAGCGATACCAAGCCGGCCAATCACAGAGCTTGCGCTACGCGTACGCGTTACATTTTTTGAGAGGTGCACGTCAACGACGGCCACGGCGAGGGGCTATGCGTCCAAGCATACGCGTGCGCTTGACGCAGAAGTATAAATCGGCCTTAAGAGGTACCAAGGGTACCCTTTTGGTGGGCGTGGTGTACGACAGAAAGTTTCAGTCAATGTCATTCTCTCTCCAGGAAATGTCAAAGTAAAGCTGTACGGGTCGTTCACATGTCATACAAGAAGCACTTCGCAGTTTGTTCATGATTCAGGTTGCTGAAACAATTTGCTCCTGTGTTTTGTCTGGCTTCTTTCGTGCTTCACTCTTGCGTTTGTCCTTTTCGTTTCTGAAAGAATGAGATGTCGGAAGCACTTCAATAATCACGGGCACGTTATTATCATCAGCTCAAAAAGTTCCTTATTTCAAATATAGACATGATCCCGAGCTCCCTGGAGAAAGCAAAACCACTTGCACTTTTTGACTGCCTCGTAAAACAAAAACAGGACACGGCAGATTTTGTTCTTCTTGGCTTTGTGGCTGTACATCAAGACAACGACAAGGTTTGTTTGAGCTTGGGTCGACCATGGCTTGTTATTATATGCATATAGTATTACGATGTAACATCTCGGCTGTGTATTTAAAACATGGCGGTTCCTTTGTTTTCATTCTGGCTAACTCCACGAGCGAGTGACGTTTCTCTGTAAACCAATAGCGTTCAGCTGCGCGTCTAGCTCTGCCTTTTGGTACCCTTTAGTCCTGCTTGGTACTCTTTGCAAAGAGTTACCAAAAAGTGTTACAGTAGGGTTCGCTTTTAGGTATCTTTTGACAGTGGAAACGGCCATAAAAGTGTACCGTACCATCCCACTCAGTGGAAACAGGCCATAACAGTACATTTTGGATGTCTCCCTTATCTGACCCATTCATTTCAGGTTTTGGAGTCTCTTCTAATGCTCTAAAGTGTTGATTCAAGTGTGATTCAACCTTCAGGGTTTCGAAACTCTGTGGTGGCACACATCAAAAAAAGGTTGTGGATTAATGAAATCTGGCTATTGGAACTGGAGGAAGAATAATATTTTTATTTTCATACACAGAGATTTATTCAAGGCATTCTATGAACTGAAAAGTAGACTTTTATACAATGGTATACGACTTGGTATACAACGTAGAGCACTTGAGAGCACATCAAATGTTTGTTGTTTACTTGCTTTTGCAATTGGGAACATATATTCTTTTGCATCCTCTCTGTGTTGCTCTGCAATAACACTTCTGAAACACTAGTAGGCAGTTTGGTTTGTATGGTCCACTGTTTCCATTGTCAGTGTTTTGGAATTACTCTGGAAAAGCATGAGATGATGCTACTGTTGAAAGAACTTAAACTCACAGTCATTCAAGGAAGAAAGAGACAAGAACCAGCAGTCAAGCACACAACTTGAATCATAAAGTAAACAAACACAAGGATCTATATTTGTTTAACACAGGGATGCTCAACCCTCTTCTTCCTGCAGAGTTCAGCTCCAACCCTAATCAGTCACACCTGAACCAATCATTTAGGCCCTGGACAGCACTTGATCATTACAGGCAGGTGTGTTTGACATGGGTTGCAACTGAAATCTGCAGGAAGGTAGATCTCCAGGAACCGAGTTGAGCACCCCTGGTTTAACACTTGCTAAACCAAGGGAACCCAAACTTGGTCCTGGAGGGCCGGTGTCCTGCATAGTTTAGCTCCATCTTGCCTCAACACACCTGCCTGGAAGTTTCTAGCATACCTAGATAGAGCTTGATTAGCTGGTTCAGGTGTGTTTAATTGTGGTTGAAGCTAAGGCGGAACATCTGCAATCCAGGACTTCTCCTAACCTCCAGGCGTTTGTTGGTTCGCTCCTCTCCTATGACACTATGACGCTCATTGTGATGTGCAGTTACATTTTTTGAGAGGTGCATGTCAGACAGGCTACAGCAAAAGGTATGTGACTGTGCGAATGGTATGGGGGACCATCTACATCACAGGTGTCAAACTAAGTTCCTGGAGGGCCGCAGCTCTGCACAGTTTAGTTCCAACCCTAATTGAACACACCTGATCACACTAATTAAGTCCTTCAGGCTTGTTTTAAAACCCACAGGTAAGTGTGTTGAAGCAGGGTTGGAACCAAACTGTGCAGGGCTGCGGCCCTCCAGGAACTGAGTTTGACACCCCTGACCTACGTGTACTCAACACTGAATTATAAAATGTGCTAAAGTGTCACAGGATGACGCACACTGGTATAAATACAAATCTTTAGATGTAATCAAACGGTACAACAACAAGAAGTGTACTGTAGTTCTTTCAGGTGTTGTAATGTGTCTTATGATCATTATGCATAATATCAAAATAACGTTATGATGGAATATAGATGCATGGGTCTAGACCAGGGGTGCCCAATGCTGTTCCCGGAGATCCACCACCCTGATCAAACACACATGTTTTAAATTACCAGGTGCTCCTTCAGATCCTACTTAGTTGGTTTAGTTGTGTTTGATCAGTGTTGGAGCTGAACTCTGCAGGAAGGTAATGCTCCAGGAACAGGATTAGGCACTCCTGGTCTAGATGCATGGATGTTATCTAACCTAATAAATACCAGACCTCATTACAACCCAGCCCACTGCAGCATTGGTGTCGGAGTGTTCAAATACACTATATATCGTACCACTTGAGTTGCGGGACCCATTACAACCCAGCCCACTGCAAGTGCGGTACAGTATACCGGCACTCAGCCTTTGCGAAATTATTTTGCCCTCAAACGAAGAATGGATAAGAACTTTGCTTGAAGTATACCGGGGCCTTAAAAGTCATGCATGTGATTACACAGAAAAACAATGGAAATATAAGACACTAACTCATCTCGTGGTCAATTCACTGCACACGCTGCTACTTTAACAGGTGCATGGACCTGCCGTGCTTTCATTTTCATTCATTTTAATGCACTGTTATTGTTTTTATGTTGTTGTTTTTCTTTTAAAAGAGGGTTGGGCTTTACCTCCAAGTTGAATACACTGTCTTCTAATTATAAAGTTTAATGTTTCATTATTCTGTTGATTTTGTACTTCTCTATCACAGGAAGCTCCTCATTTCTGTAGCTGACTGTCAAAACACTTCTGCCTGTTCAAAATAAACAGATAAACCCTACACCTGTGGATTTGATTATTATTCCTGTTGTGTTGAACCACAAATTATGTGTATTATTTAATTCTGCAATATGTTTTGAATATGTTCCACAACGATAAAAATGTTCTTGTCTAACTTTTATTATTTGCCTTTTCATTCGCGTAAAGCTGCTCTGATACACTTTATCTAAACCGGCTTCTTTACTGAAAGCAGCACTGATAAAGTATAATATACCTAGATCTTCAACTGTGGTTGATTAAAATGATGCATTAGATAAAATAATTACTGTGAAATGTACAGAAACGCTATACAATAACTTCTCTTTTACAGATTTGACCTGTTTAACTTTAAATCGGTTGTTTTACTTGCACTATTGGCTGATTTTCACTGTGATGCTTCCAAATTTAGTTGAAAAATTACTAATAATGAATTATTAATACGAGAGCTTTTAATTTGCATTCTTAAGTTAAAACAATTAAAAAGACACAATTTCTGAACTTTTATTTTGGTAGGACGACATGACGTCATGAGGCCGCGCCGTCGTGTTTGTTTGTGATTCGGCTGATGAAAGGTGCTGTATTTAAGAATACGATAGCTTAAATGGCTTTATTGTGGAACTACTGATTCTTTATGTTTATTTAACATTACCGGAGGTTGATTTGTGAATGTCTGCGTGTCATTTCGCTTCCTGCATCGTCAGTCAGGTCAACAAACGAGAATTATCACAGTAAGTAGATGAAAATAAGCCTCTAGAAAGTACGAGTCAATTGAATCAAATGCTTCGATAAATGATTCACTGAATCGCCGCGCGCTGTTCATTTGGTGTAAATGAAGAACAAACATGACATGTTTTACAAAAATAATGTGTATATTAAAGTCTACTAAATGTATTTTACATATCAATAAATACTATGAGTGTGTGGAAATTCGCCAGTACCACGGGTCGGTTCAGTTTGCTGAGGAGACAGGATTTGTGTGGTGGCACCTGCTATGTTCAGGATGTTAAACAATTAATGATAGCAATAATTAATCTTTTTATTAACGTATACATTTAATTAACTTAAGTTATACACTGGCATACTTTCACATACTCTGTTTAGTGTTGTAATCTGATCTAGGTAAAGTAAAATGTAATATCTCTACAGCAGAATAGTCAGAAATAGACATGTTATGCTAATATAAACAGTATATTTGGTATGGTCAAAGTTATTTTAATACACCAGGGCTTGTCCAATACGCTATCTATCTATCTATCTATCTATCTATCTATCTATCTATCTATCTATCTATCTATCTATCTATCTATCTATCTATCAGTTTGGTTTGAATACCATTACACTATAATGAACACCATTAGCAAAGACAGAGGTTTAGTCTTGATGTCTTCTTCTTTGTGTTGATTCTTCTCCTCTTAAACAGACAGAGAAACTCCTGCTGAAGTGACTGAGCTCCACTATTATAAAGATGGCGTTTATTAAAGAGGAGAGTGAAGACCTGAAGATTGAAGACTCATTCAGAGTCAAACATGAAGATCCTGAGCAGCAAACAGGTTGGCTTTCATTCTCACAGATCAACTCAGTCATTTGATCCTCATTCAGATCTGCAGATCTACACTAATGAAGGATGTTGTTGGAGAATGTCATATGAGCGCCTCATTTTAGTGATTTTACTGCATTAAAGTGCTTTTACTATATTCTGAGGACTTGATATGGATTCCTTTCATTCTCCTTAATAATATAATTTCAGAAAAGTATTCTTTACAAATTCTAAATGGGGAAATCATATTAGCAGCCAATCACTATCAAAGTACAGCATTGTTTACAAGTGAAATAAATAGTGTTGATGTTGTTTGGAAGTCATACTTGCATGCTAATTGATCGAATATTCAAAGTAACATGGTAAACACTATAGGGACTTCTAAAAAAACAAATGTGCGAATATAAAATCAACTTTACCTCTATTTGATATGGTTCATATTGTATATGGCACAGCCAACGCAATCTCACGGCAATTCGTAACGTTTTGATTTAGTGGCTAATTCCTATGAATTCGCACGATCTAATTCATACAAATAGGTACGATTTGCTCATCACCCAATGACGGTTGGGGTTAGGGGTGGGGTTAGGTGCCACGCCTCCTTTTAAAATCGTACATTTGCATAAGACTGAACTCGTACGAATTCGTACGAATTAGCCACTAAACTGACAAAATGTAAAGTACTTGCGTATCCTCGTGAGATCAGGCTGGCACAGCAGTCATGTGTGATCAGTGTGAACAGCAGAGGGCTCAAGGCTGGTTTATACTTCTGTGTCGAGTGATTGCCCTGACCCACATCGCTTGCTCCATGTTGTGCATTTATACTTCTGCTGCTGTTTGTGTTGCTCTGCAGTAACACTTCTGAAACACTAGCTGGCAGCAGGTGTTTATGTTCCTCTGTGTCGAGTTTCTTCACTGGTGTTTTGTTTTTTCTGAACGCTACCTTAAAGTAGCTAAAACTCGCTCATTCAGAAGCGGGAACTGGCGGACGTGCAACAACTTTAATCATAAGGTAAACACAAAACAAAAGTAGCTAGAGCCACTTCACGGTCTGTAGCGTCTGTCCCTAGAGATTTTAGAGCTCAGAGGAGTCGGGTTTACCTGCACAGCACTTCACTAGCTGGCCTCTGCTACACTCACCTCCCTAAACCTCACTCCCATCCGGGTCACGGCACCAATGTGACCCCACGGGTCCTACTGCACCCAACCCTCTCCGAGGTGGGATCCAGCCAGCGACCTTCCGCACGGGAGTCCGTTGCTCTAGCAAGTTAGGCTAAAAACCATGGCCTCTAGCATCTGTCGCTAGAGCTTTTAGAGGTCAGAGGAGTGAGGTTTACCTGCACAGCACTTCACTAGCTGGCCTCTGCTACACTGGTATGATGGCAGAGAAATGGTGAAGATTGTTCTTTTTTACTTAAAGTACTTTAATAGTCTTTATTAGTGTAGCCGCTATCTCAGTAAGGGCAAACAATAATGCGGGAGTCCGTTGTGGAACAGCACCAGTCACCCCACACCAACTCACTCTTTGTTATATTGCAGCTATTTGCTAACATCATTGAAGTTAATTTTTTCCTCAATGTACAGACAGCAGCCCATACTGACAGAAAAACACAGAATTGTGTACTTGGCCGCATTCATCTTTCCCTCGATTGCATCCAGTCGTCCTGTCCCTGCATGCTTCACTGTTTAGACTGTATTGGACAGGTGATGAGTAGTGCCTTGTTTTCTCCACACAGAGCTAAGGCTATAAAGTTCTATCTTGGTCTCATCAGACCAGAGAATCTTATTTCTCACCGTCTTGGAGTCCTTGAGGTGTTTTCCAGCAACCTCCATGTCGGCTTTTATGTGTCAGGCCACTCTGCCATAAAGTCCCGACTAGTGGAGGGCTGCAGTGATGGTTGACTTTCTACAACTTTCTCCCATCTCGCGACTGCACCTCTGAAGCTCAGCTAGTGATCTTTGGGTTCTTCTTCACCTCTCTCACCACGGCTCTTCTCCCCTGATAGCTCAGTTTGGCCAGACGGCCAGCTCTAGGAAGGGTTCTGGTCATCCCAAACATCTTACATTAGAGGATTATGGAGGCCACTGTGCTCTTATGCTGCGTTCACACCAGATGCAGAACGCGCAGATAAATTGCGCTATTTGCGTGTAAATAGACGCGTGAACATTTGAGTTTACTCGCTTCATTCGCACGTCAAACTCAGCTTCATTCGTGCATCAAACTCTGCTTCATTCGTGTGTCAAATTCACTTCAGAACAGACGCGGATTCGCATCATGGGCAGGGCTTCTGTCTGCCCGGTGACTGTAGCTTCGTTGCTAAATGGCTAACATGGATTTTATTGAGAAAATAACTGTGTTCATGTGCTTTATGAAGGCTGTAAAACAGCGTCGATATGTTTGGACCAGTGTCTGACTCCTTTCAGAGGTGCAGCAGCTCTGTGAGCTCATAAACTCCTCCAGAAACTGAACCTGGATGATGGAGGCTTTCAGCGGTGCTTCTGACTGAGCCCAGCCCAGTTTGATGAACTGTTGTCGGTGTCAGCTCGAGGACATCAACAACAGGCACTACGTCACAATCATGCCCCTACAAGAGCAAGCTCCTGATTGGTTAACGTGGCGCGAATGTCCGCGGAAGATCAGATTTTTGAACTCGAGCGATTTGCGCATTAATCGCGTCAAACGCTCAATTCCCGCGTATCGCGCCATCCGCGCAATTCGCGTAATTCGCGACACGCCATTCGCGTGTATCGCGCCGCAGGATGCCTATTCGCGCGTTTACATTGACTTAACATGTTAATCACTCGCGCTTGGCGCTTCTTCCGCGTCTGGTGTGAGCGCAGCATTAGGAACCTGAAGTGCAGCAGAAATGTTTTTGTAACCTTGGCACAATTCTGTCTCTGGGCTCTTCAGGCAGTTCCTTTGGCCTCATGATTCTCATCTGCTCTTCATTGTAAGCTGTAATGTCTCATATAGACAGGTATGTGGCTTGCCTAATCAAGTCCAATCAATGTAATCAAACACAGCTGGGCTCAAATGAAGGTGTAGAACCATCTCAAGGAGGATCAGAAGAAATGGACAGCACCTGAGTTCAGTATATGAGTGTCACAGCAAAGCAAAGGGTCTGAGTACTTAGGACCATGTGATATTTCAGTTTTTCTTGTTTAATAAATCTGCAAAAATGTCAACAATTCTGTGTTTTTCTGTCAATATGGGGTGCTGTGTGTACAATATTGTAGAAAAAATAATTTAAATGCTGCAATATAACAAAGGCCCCGTTTACACTGTCAGTTAAATGTGACCCAATTCCGATTTTTTTGCTTATATGTGACAGGTCGGATCTGTTTTATGACCTTGTAAACACGAAATAAACTCATGCATTCGGATATTCAGAGATGGGTTTCAGGCCTCCTTCATATGTGGAAATAAATCCGATATAACTCGGATATGAGACAATGCAACTCATGTAAACAGGCAGATCAGATTCATTGATGCGTTCCGTTTTGTACGTCATTAAACTTGCGACAATGTGGTACTTCTCCGCGATTTAATGATGTAAAAGGAAGAGCGTGTGTGGATACACCGATGCGGGAAACAACAACAACAGAGAAAACATGGAGGAGGAAAATAGTCAGTAGTTGACGGCAGAAGTTACCTGCCTTCTTGCCCTGTGGGGAGATGAGTCAGTGGAGGAGGACACCATATATAAACCATAGGCGCAAGCTGCGATGACTTCCCTCTGCCTCAAAATCATTTTAAAGTTGGGCGAACTTCACATATTTTGCAGAGCTAAAAGCAAGACAATTTCTTCCATTGTGGCTAGTGTGGCGCCAATGCTAGAACCCACCTTTACGCATGCGCAACATCGTGAATTGTATGGCAAGTGTAAACACAAGAATCGGCTATGGGTCACAATTAAAAGAACGTGTTAACGGAGAGGCAAACAAATCAGATATAGGCAACAAATTGGAGTTGGTCATCAAGACCTGACGGCGTAAACGGGGCCTAAGAGTGAAAAACTGAAGGGAGTCTGAATACTTTCTGTACCCACTGTAAATGACACATTTGGGTTTGGTCTATAATGAACCAAGTAAACCAGGCTTGCTAACTGCTAGCTTCTTGATGTCTTAAAGAAGACAACAAGCAAAAATATTGCTAAGACCTTGCCCAAAGGAAGCCACTCTTTTAGTAATTTCTTACATTTTTTAGTAAGCTCTAGCATGTCTGTTGGGTTTGATGCTGAAATCCATTCATGTTGGTGTTTTGTGCCTTCTAAACTGGGCTAATATTGCATTTCTCTTTTTTTCACTTTAGATATGTTGGTGCTGAAAGAGGAGAGTGATGAACTGAATGAGATGAAAGAGGAAGATCAATATGAGAAACACCATGTGACCTGTTGTGATTGTGGAAAGAGTTTCACTCAAGAACAAAACCTGGAAACCCACAGAAGAATTCACACCGGAGAGAAGCCTTTTACCTGTCAACACTGTGGAAAGAGTTTCGGTCAAAAACAAAACCTTAAGGTCCACATGAGAATCCACACTGGAGAGAAGCCTTACAAATGCCAACAGTGTGGGAAGAGTTTTAGTCAAAAAGCAGCCCTTGATGCCCACATGAGAATTCACAGTGGACTAAATGCTTTCACCTGCCAACAGTGTGGAAAGAGTTTCGGCCAAAAACAAAAACTTCAGCTCCACATGAGAATCCACACTGGAGAGAGGCCTTACCAATGCCAACAGTGTGGGAAGAGTTTTAATCGTAAAGAAAACCTTAAGGTCCACATGAGAATCCACACTGGAGAGAAGCCTTACCAATGCCAACAGTGTGGAAAGAGTTTTTGTCAAAAAGCAACCCTTGATGCCCACATGAGAATTCACAGTGGACTAAATGCTTTTACCTGCCAACAGTGTGGAAAGAGTTTCGGCCAAAAACAAAAACTTCAGCTCCACATGAGAATCCACTCTGGAGAGAAGCCTTACAAATGCCAACAGTGTGGGAAGAGTTTCATTCAAAAAGCGCATCTTACAGGACACATGAGAATTCACACTAAAGAGAAACCTTACAAATGCCTACAGTGTGGAAAATGTTTCAGTTTAAAGCATAACCTTAAGCTCCACGTGAGAATCCACACTGGAGAGAAGCCTTACCAGTGCCAACAGTGTGGAAAGAGTTTCAATCAAAAATCATACCTTACAGGACACATGAGAGTTCACACTAAAGAGAAACCTTATAAATGCAGCCTTATACCTGCACACGACGTGGAAAGAGTTTCAGTCAAAAAGCAACCCTTGATGGCCACGTGGGAATTCATAGTGGACTAAATGCTTTCACCTGCCAACACTGTGGAAAGAGTTTCTGTCAAAAACAAAAACTTCAGGTCCACATGAGAATCCACTCTGGAAATAAGCCTTACAGCCTTAAAGTCCTCGTGCTGCAGGAATTAGGAGGTTTGCTGAAGGTGCAGCTGTCGTGCAGTGAGGGGTTTGCGTCTTTAATAATCTACGACAGTTTGCGTTCATTGAACAGCACGAATGATTAATTAATCCATATGAAACAGTCCCTTAAAAGTCACATCTCGCTATCAGTTTCGGGCTCAGGCACGCTTACACTCACACTGCAAGTTAACCGCGCTCAGGCCCACCTCTTCCAACCGGGCCAGGGCCGCCCAAGTGAACCGTGCCTGAGCCTGATTCAGAGCACTCACACTTCTCAAACGATCCAGGAAACGGGCCTGGGCATGGTTCGGAGAGCATAGTGTGAGTACGCCCTTAGGCAGCCCAACACCCCTGGTTTTTACTTTCGCCCACGAACACACCCTTAAAACCTCCATTTTGCTGTCCCCTTTACTACACCTTTACAGTATAACGTTCACAACCAACAAATTAAAAGACAAGGGATGAACAAGTAATATTTAATGTTAATAAAAGCAAAGTTTCAAAGCATAACTTTGTTCTTCTCTCTCAGCTGCCATGATTGTTGTGTTGTGCAAAGTGACACATTTACAACCCAGCCCACTGCAGCATTGGTGTCGAAGTGTTCAAATACACTATGTATCGTACCACTTGAGTTGCAGGACACATTACAACCCAGCCCACTGCAGTGCAAGTGTGTCGGAGTGTTCAAATACAGTATACCGGCACTCAGCCTTTGCCAAATTATTTTGCCCTCAAACGAATAAGAACTTTGCTTGAAGTTTACCGGGGTCTAAACAGTCATGCATGTGATTACATAGAAATATAAGACACCATCCCATCTCGTGGTCCATTCACTGCACACGCTGCTACTTTAACAGGTGCATGGACCTGCCATGCTTCCATTTTCATTCATTTATACTTTTTCTATTGTTTTTATTTTAGCAGAGGGTTGGGCTTAACCTCTGAAAGTTAAATACTCTGTCTTCTAATTATAAAGTTTCATTATTCTGTTGATTTTGTACTGTCATATCACAAGAAGCTCCTCAGTTCTGCGGCTGATTGTGATGAAACACGTCCGCCTGTTCAACATAAACAGACTAAACCCTACACCTGTGGATTTGATTATTATTCCTGTTGTATTGAACCATGACTTACATGCGTCACATCTCGAATTTTGCAATGCACTACATAGTTTGACTATTTTCCACAATGGTGAGTTGTTCTCATTTAACCCTGCTGAAAAATCCAGCTTAAACCAGACTAAGCTGGTTGGCAGGTTTTAGCTGGTTGACCAGCCTGGTTTTAGAGGGGTTTTGGCCATTTCCAGGCTGGTTTCCAGCCATTTCCAGCCTGGTCTTTGCTGGTCAGGCTGGAAAATAACCAGCTTAAACCAGCTAAAACCAGCTTGACCAGCCTGGTTTAAGTTGGACATAGCTGGTTTTGGCTGGTCAAGCTGGTTTTAGCTGGTCAACTCCCAGCCTGACCAGCAAAGACCAGGCTGGAAATGGCCAAAACCCCTCTAAAACCAGGCTGGTCGACCAGCTAAAACCAGCCAACCATCTTAGGCTTGGATGTTTAGCAGGGAACTTTTCTTATAAATACCTTGTATATAGCTTGTAAAGCTGCCACAATTTATAATGTACAAACTGGCTTCTCTTACTGAAAGCAGCTCTGATATAAAATCCCAAATTAAAAATACATAGCCAGATTTTATTTGGCTTGCACTCTTGCCTGATTTCCACTGTGCTGCTGCCACATTACGTTAAAAGACCACTATTACTGACAGTAAAAATGTCTTTCCTAGTAATTTATACAAGAGAAGTCAAGTTACATCTGAGTTCATTTCAGATTTTTTTGAGCGCAGGTAAGACTTTTATTTTGGCAGGATGTCATTACGTCTTGAGGCCGCGCGCTGTAGTGTTGCTTCGTTTGTGGCTGAGGTGCTGCATTCAAGCATCCAATAATCAAAATGGCTTTATTGTGGAACTAAACATTGTTTATGTTTATTTAACATCAGCGGAGGTTGATTTGTGAATATCTGCGTGTCATTTCACTTCCTGTATCGTCAGTCAGGTCAACAAACGAGAATTATCACAGTAAGTAGATGAAAACGAGCTTCTAGAAAGTACGAGTCAATTGAATCAAATGCTTCGATAAATGATTCACTGAATCGCCGCGCGCTGTTCATTTGGTGTAAATGAAGAATAAACATGACATCTTTTACAAAAATAATGTGTATATTAAAGTCCACTAAGTGTATTTTACATATCAATAAATACTATATGAGTGTGTGGAAATTCTCCAGTACCACGGGTCGGTTCAGTTTGCTGAGGAAACAGGATTTGTGTGGTGGCACCTGCTATGTTCAGAATGTTAAACAATTAATGATAGCAATAATGAATCTTTTTATTAACGTATACATTCAATTAACTTAAGTTATACACTGGCATACTTTCACATACTGCTGTAATCTGATCTGGGTAAAGTAAAATGAAATATCTCTACAGCAGAATAGTCAGAAATAGACATGTTATGCTAATATAAACAGATTTGGTATGGTCAAAGCTCTTTAAATACACCAGGGCTTGTCCAATACATTATCTATCTATCTATCTGTCTATCTAATATTTATTTATTTAAATGGTTTAAATACCATTACACTATAATGAACACCATTAGCAAAGACAGAGGTTTAGTCTTGATTTCTTCTTCTTTGTGTTGATTCTTCTCCTCCTAAACAGACAGAAAAACTCCTGCTGAAGCGACTGAGCTCCACTATTATAAAGATGGCGTTTATTAAAGAGGAGAGTGAAGACCTGAAGATTGAAGACACATTCAGAGTCAAACATGAAGATGCTGAGCAGCAAACAGGTTGGTGTTCATTCTCACAGCTCAACTCAGTCATTTGATTCTCATTCAGATTCACCCAAAAATGTAAATTCTGTTATTAATTACGCTGTTTGTGTGCTATATATCTTGAAACTAAGCAAAAATATATAATATGCTCATATATTCTGAAGAATCTAAGTTTTATTTTCATTTAATGATTTTATTTTATCATATGATCGTTACTCATTTAAAACATAAAAAAATGACAATTATCAAATTTAATTCTCAATATAATGATTGTCTTTATATCATATTTATAATTAAATTTGATTATTATTTGTCATTTTATTATGTTGTTATATTTTATTATTACTATTATTTCCATGTTGTTATAATCTTATGACTGTGTGGATTCAAGCGACACTTGTTTTCATGAGTAAGAGATTAGAGATGGTCTCCATTTTAAGGTCTGTATTGCTGTTGCTTGTGGTATAATAACACTTGTTGGATTTATCGTGGTCAGACAACGACAGAGCACTGAATCATACGCAACTAACATTATTCAATAAACTCTGCTCTTTCTCTATCATCATTACTTTGTCCCCTGCGTCTGCTCCTCTCTAGCTTTCTCAATCAACTCCTATATTGACAGTGACTGTTAATTCAGTTGAACACTGCTTAACAGGTTTGGGTATTGTGCAGCTCTGCTGGCTTAGTGTCTTGATACCCAGAGAAGCAGACATTTTCTGACAGGATCTGGCATCTGGGGATAGATCTTACTTATCTTGCTTGGAGAGTGTGATCTACCAATTCCCAGCAGAACATTTTCTGAGGGCTGTTGCATTTAGGGGAAAATCATTAAAAATTCTGGAGGTGGATGACAAGAAACAAAACAAATTCATTTGACATTTGCAGAACAGACCGTGTTTGCCGTGTTTAATCATCTACAGATGTGCATGCTGCTTTTATTGCATTTGTGATGTTAAGTAATGATTAGGAGGAAAGTTCATTGATAACATTTCCATAAAATATTTGGCACAACCAGTCTGTCAAACGATTAAATATAGTCAAGATCTTATTTTATAGTTGATTATGGTGCAGCGATAATGAACTAGTAAGTTATTATCTGACATAAAATGTTACATTTGCATCAAGTATGGGTATCATTGCCATGTCCAGTAAACAGTAATAACGTGTGTATAATGGCTCGTTTCCACTGAGTGGTACGGTACAGTTCGGGTCGGTACAGGTCACCTTTATCAGGCTTGCGTTTCCACTACAAAGGGTACCCTTTTGGTGGGCGTGGTGTACTACAGAGAGTTTCAGTCGACGTCATTCTCACTCGAATAAATGTCTACAGTAAAGCCGTACAGGTCGTTCACGTTATATGAGAAGCTCTTCTAACAAAACAGATGCTTTAAACATATTAATACTTCTGTATAAATGTTTATTACTAACATTTCTATGAACATGATTTAGTTATAACTGCAGATCAATGTTACCAATTACAGAAAAACTACACACAGCAGACATTTAGTCCTTGAGTTCAAAATCAACACGCAGCATATACAGTGGCTCACAGTCAGAGCAAACCTCTCATCTGTATCTGTATTCTTCACCAGCACATGTAGCCTCTGTTAGAGAGTCATTCCGTCATTTCGAGTTCATAATAGTCCAAAAGGTGATGATAAACATGGCAGTTTGTTCATGATTTGTTCATGGCAGATTGTTCAGGTTGCTGAAGCTATTTGCTCCTGTGTTTTGTTGGGCTTCTCCTTTTTTCCGCGCTTCACTCTCGCGTTTGGCCTTTTCTTTCTGAATGAATCACACACGTTATTATCATCAGCTCAAGAAGTATATATCGTTATATCAAATCTAGACGCGATCGCGAGCTCCCTGGAGAAAGCGAAAACGGCTCGCACTTTTAGACGGCCTCGTAAAACAACAACAGGACACGGCAGATTCTTGGCTTTGTGGCTGTTCATCAAGACAACGACAAGGTTTGTTTTGAGCGCCGGGTCATCCATGGATCGTTATTATATGCATATAGTTGTCTCGGCTGTGTATTTAAAAACATAGCTGCTCCATTGTTTTGATTCTGGCTAGCTCCACGAGATTGTGACGGATCTCTGTAAATCAGAGTTCAGCTGCGCGTGTAGCTCCACCTTTTGGTACCCTTTTGAAAGGGTGCCGAAAAAGTGGTACGGTACGGTTCCGTTCGTTACGCTTTTGACAGTGGAAACGGCCATAAAAGCGTACCGAACCGAACCGTACCGTACCACTCAGTGGAAACGGGCCATTATTTCTCAAAGTAAACAAAGAGAAAAGCAGAGGACCCAATACTGAGCCCTGCAGCACTCCATACTTGTGCTTAACGAACCTGTGTTTTACACAAAGAAAGTGGCCTGATGGAAATGATGCTTGTCAACACATGCCAACATTAATCTCAGGTTGTCCAAGAGAATGCTATTGTCTGTGCCAAATCTCTTCCTACAGATTTCAGTCCCAAACCTGACCAGACATACTAAGTGGTGCTTCAGGTCCTCATTCAGGAGTCACCAGACTTGTTCCCGCAGGGCTGATGTCCTGCAGAGTTTAGATGTAACCCTAGTCAAACACACCTGAACAAGCTGTTTGTTTGTTTTTAAACTGGACTGAACTTCTCTTTCTCTTTATTCGCTTTAGATATGTCTGTGATCAATAAGGAGAGCGATGAACTGAATGAAGTGAAAGATGAAGATCAGTATGAGAAACACCAGGGTATCATGACTGTCGAAAAATCTACAAAGAAGGAAAGGACTCGGAAAACCAAATCTAACCCTTTCACCTGTTCGGATTGTGGAAAGAGTTTCAGCCAAAAACCAAAACTGGAAGTGCACAGAAGGATCCACACGGGAGAAAAGCCTTATGAATGCCAACATTGTGGAAAGAGTTTCAATCAAAAGCAAAACTGTGAAGCCCACATGAGAATCCACACTGGAGAGAAGCCTTACAAATGCCAGCAGTGTGAAACGCAATTCACTCAAAAAGCGAACCTTACGGTCCACATGAGAGTTCACACCGGAGAGAGACCTTACACCTGCCAAGATTGTGGAATAAGTTTCATTCATAAACAAAATCTTAAGGTCCACATGAGGGTCCACACTGGAGAGAAGCCTTACCAATGCCAAGACTGTGGAATAAGTTTCACTCAAAAAGCAACTCTTGAAACCCACGTGGGAATTCACGCCGAAGTAAACCCGTTCGCCTGCCAACAGTGTGGAAAGAGTTTCAGTCAGAAACGAAAACTTAAAACACACATGAGAGTCCACACTGGAGAGAGACCTTACACCTGTCAACACTGCGGGAAGAGTTTCAGCCAATACATAACCCTTAAGTTTCACTTAAGAATTCACACCGGAGAGAAGCCTTACATCTGCCAGTGTGGGAAGAGTTTCACTCAACCAGGACACCTTAAAAAGCACATGAAAATCCACACCAAAGAGACGCCTTGCACAAATGAGAAGAAATCATAAGACTCGCATGACAATTCACACAGAGAAGATGTGGATTGTGTTCAATGTGAATAAATCCCAGAGGGTGGACGGCCATTTAATTTGGTTCCGCATCATTTTCGGCCCCATCTTTCGGAGTTTGCATGTTCTCCTCGTGTTGGCGTGGGTTTCCCCCACAGTCCAAACACATGCGCTATAGGGGAATTGGTTAAGCTAAATTGGCCGTAGTGTATGAGTGTGAATGCAAGAGTGTAAAGGTGTTTCCCAGTGTTGGGTTGCGGCTGGAGCTTATTCCACTGTGGCAACCCCTGATTAATAAGGGGACTACGGCGAAAAGAGAATGAATGAATGAACATTAAACAGAAGTAAATTCATAATCATTGCACTGAAGTATTTAAATTCATTTTTAGCGAGAGACCGCACAGATGGAGCAAGTCTAGACTTCATAGAGTCCTTTGCACCAGAGGAGATTTCACTGATCCTAATATTATTGGCAAAAGTCTTTTGGACATGTTTGCATCACAAGAATTGGGAATGAGTTTAGTTACAGGAACACTATTTGGGACTGAATATGGAAAGCACTAATTACGTATGTAAAATGCTCATATGAAGCTATATCTGTGAAAGGCGTTCAGGAGCGGGAGTACCTTATTATCAAATCAAGGGACCATCAAGACAATGTATGTAAACACTCGGAAGAGGAACATCTATGGAGAAGACATCTCTGGTGTGAAAACAGTTGCAGTAGACAGGGCCAAGAATAACATGACACCGCAGACCTCTCAGTAAAACACCCTAAGATGGTCAAAGGTTCAAATGAGAACACCTAGAGGTGGGAAGGAAATCTGTGTAAAGAGGGCACAGGGAAGAGACTTTTCAGAATTGTCCAGGAGAGACTTCAGATTACTCTGGGGTTTGCTCTTGACTTTCTTGGCTTTATGTTAAATAAAGTCTGTCTTCTAGTATTGAAAATGTCCAGTCTGATCATGGTTAATTAATGGAAGGACAGAGAACTACGACAGTGCTTAAGTCTGAGACACAGCAAGACAACAATCAACCATTGGACAGTGTCAGGCCATCAGAAACCGATCATCTGATAGGTGTGTTCCACACGTCACCTCTTGTTAGGATTACATCGGTGAACGTTTTGATGATTTAGTGTGACCATTGGCGAGAGAGTCTGATCGGCTGTGTGTTTAGCTACCGCAGCCATACAAAATGTGCAAGGCGGTGGGGGGGCCGAGGACCAGAATTAAGAACCACTGCTTTAACAGAAGTCATTTCACTCGGCAGCCATTTTTGAAACAGCGTTATGATCGGGCATTCTGTTTGTATGGGGAAACGTCAAATTCTCCACAACTCAAGGGCGTAGATTAGCATGCATTGAACAGCACAAATTCTGTTTCGCACTTTTAAAAACATGAATAAAGTACTTAATAATATAAAATAAACACTTAATAATAGAAAAACAATCACATCCCATGCTGCTAAAGTCAATTTACATGATTTTACTGCAGTTTGGCTTTGAGGAGGAATGTATGTCGTGAAATTTAGAGAGGTGTGTGACGCAATTTAACTATCCTGATTATTGTTTGTCATAATCATGGAGGCCAAAATCGAAACCGAATTTTGATTAATGGTTTGTAGTATTACAGTGAACTCGTACACTTTTAGAATTTAAGGTACGCAAGCTGTCACTGGGGTGGTACCTTTTCGAAAGGTAGAAATTTGTACCTAAAAGGTCCATATTAATACCTCAAAGGTACATATTAGTACCTAAAAAGTACAAAAGTGTTCCTCTTTAAGTTTGTAGGTACTAATATATACTTTGTGGAGTTTAGTTATAAACTAATTTTGAGAGGATCACGTGATTATGATTGAACACAGCTGGTTACACGTTAACCACTCATGATTGTCCAATCAGACGATCCCTAACTCACTATAAAGAGCCAGGGTTTCTTACTACAGTCATCTTCGATTTGAAGAACCCCCCCCCCCCCCCCCCTCCTTCCACCCCTACTCCTCCTTCTTCCTAGATGGGTGACACGGTGGCCCAGTGCTTGGCACTGTTGCCTCACAGCAAGAATGTCAATGGTTCTAGGCTTTACCAAACCAGCAGGCATTTCTGTGTGGAGTTTGCACGTTCTCCCCGTGCTCACGTGGGTTTCCCCCGGGTTCTCCGGTTTCCTCCCACCGATTAAAAACATGCAACCTAAGTCATTGTCTAAATCAACACATAGACTTGCTCCCTACCTAGTATCTATCTCGCTAAAGAGAAGCACTATCCGCTCTTCAATCACCACGTCAGGGGAGTTCTCGAGATCTACCTGAGCTCAGAGCTCCCCTCTCGCCCTGCAAACGGTAGGGAGCCCGGGGCTCAAGGACCTTTTGAGCTCAGGGCTCTCTCCCGGGACAACATGCCAAACTTGCTTATAATCAATCATCAGCTAAGTGTGAACTCTTGAATGAGGTACCAATATGGACCCTTCAAGTACAAATGTGTACTTTTTGAAAAGGTACCACCCCAGTGACAGCTCCTGTACCTTTATTTCTGAGAGTGTAGCGAACTTGACTTTGTGCACGTGTAGGGTACTAAGGGTTGACGGTGCATTATTTCATTGTGAAGTCGATTAAATTACTGGTAAGGACATTTCAGTAATTGGTGGATATTGATGGGGACACATCCCCTCCGTCCATGACAAGTCTACGCCTTTGCCAAAACTGCTTCTCAAGCTTACTCTGTTAAAATAGTTGGGTTATATATACCCTAACATATAACCCAACTATAGGTTGTTATAGCACCTTCCCAACTATGGGTTATTTTAACCCAGTGCATTGGGTTATTTTGATTAAATGTAATTTTTTTCATTCTGGTATTACTATTGCTACTATTACCAGCACTACTGTTAATTTAATAATTAAGACTGTGTAAATAAATAACATACAGTATTAAGAATAATTGAAAATGCTGTTTTCCATCACATTTTAGTTCCAGACACGTGTGTTAAAATAAATCAAGAATCACAAACAATGAAGAAACAGAACAAAGTGCAGACAGTTAAAAAACTAAGCAGAAATCCTGTGTTGATGGAGCAGAATGTGGAGCTCTGTGTGCTGTAGAGACTCTCCAGCGGCTGCAGCACGCTTCACTCAGTGTCCACAGTGTATTTTAACCACATCCAGACGCTTCGAAAAAAGGGTCTTGGATGGTGAAACGGATATAACATCACGTCAGGGAGAGGTCATTCGATTAAAAATATATATGTGTTGTTTTTGCGTTATAGCTATAACACAAAAACAACATATATTAATACACAAATATTAATACAGCTGTTTTGGTTCAGTTAAATCAGTTGACTGTTAAAATTCACATTTTTAACCTAATTGGTTGAGTTATTAATTAAATAATCAAATAAAAGTTAAAAATAACCCAACAAAGCACCAGATATTTAACTCGACTAGTTGAGTTATTAATAAATAACCTACTGAAGGTTAAAAATAACCCAACAAAGCACCAGATATTTAACTCGACTAGTTGAGTTATTAATAAATAACCTACTGAAGGTTAAAAATAACCCAACAAAGCACCAAATATTTAACTCGACTAGTTGAGTTATTAATAAATAACCTACTGAAGGTTAAAAATAACCCAACAAAGCACCAGATATTTAACTCGACTAGTTGAGTTATTAATAAATAACCTACTAAAGGTTAAAAATAACCCAACAAAGCACCAAATATTTAACTCGACTAGTTGAGTTATTAATCAATAACCTACTAAAGATTAAAAATAACCCAACAAAGCACCAAATATTTAACTCAACTAGTTGAGTTAATAATAAATAACCCACTGAAGGTTAAAAATAACCCAACAAAGCACCAAATATTTAACTCAACTAGTTGAGTTATTAATAAATAACCTACTAAGGTTTAAAAATAACCCAACAAAGCACCAAATATTTAACTCAACTAGTTAAGTTATTAATAAATAACCTACTAAAGGTTAAAAATAACCCAACAAAGCACCAAATATTTAACTCAACTAGTTGAGTTATTAATCAATAACCTACTGAAGGTTAAAAATAACCCAACAAAGCACCAAATATTTAACTCAACGAGTTGAGTTATTAATCAATAACCTACTAAAGGTTAAAAATAACCCAACAAAGCACCAAATATTTAACTCAACTAGTTGAGTTATTAATCAATAACCTACTAAAGGTTAAAAATAACCCAACAAAGCACCAAATATTTAACTCAACTAGTTGAGTTATTAATAAATAACCTACTAAAGGTTAAAAATAACCCAACAAAGCACCAAATATTTAACTCAACTAGTTTAGTTATTAATAAATAACCTACTAAAGGTTAAAAATAACCCAACAAAACACCAAATATTTAACTCAACTAGTATAGTTATTAATAAATAACCTACTAAAGGTTAAAAATAACCCAACAAAGCACCAAATATTTAACTCAACTAGTTGAGTTATTAATAAATAACCTACTAAAGGTTAAAAATAACCCAACAAAGCACCAAATATTTAACTCAACTAGTTGAGTTATTAATAAATAACCTACTAAAGATTAAAAATAACCCAACAAAGCACCAAATATTTAACTCAACTAGTTGAGTTATTAATAAATAACCTACTAAAGATTAAAAATAACCCAACAAAGCACCATATATGTTTAACTCAACCATTGGGTTAAATAAATAACTCGTTTTTTTAAAGTGTGCATGTAAGTTTTATATTAGGAATCACTCATGAAATAAACAGCGTCTCTTTAGTTTCATTTCTAAACGTTCTAACTTGTGAAAACAGGTCGTAGAGTTTGGGGTTCTTGCTTTCTGGGGTCGGTGGAGCCGCTCTTCAGTGCATCGTCCTTCAGCAGTGACTTTTGTTTTGAACTGATCTGAATAATTTTTTATTACTTAGTACCACAGCACCAATCTACCACCACTATTCTGCTATCTCCTTATCAGTTAAACATGTAATTCTTAACACTCTCTTCCTAAAAAAATGGGTTTCATGCACTAATAACAGCTCACGTGTTTTTATTATTATTAATTATACGCACATCTGAACTTCTCTGAAAACTTTCTCACATCAGTTTTTTTCCCAGCCATTGTTATCAAATGTTTATATAGCCTATGTTAATATATAGCCATGGAAACATATATATATGTATATATAATGATATGAACTTGTATGTCATGTATGTAATTTGGATGTATTGCCATGTATCGGACTTATTGTTGGGACTAATTAATTCTGTGAGTGAATAATAATCACACTAATTGATAATTCAAGAGCTTTTTGATTTTACTTCGTTCTTAATTTGAATGATACAATAATAATAATTAAAAAAGTTTCTGAATTTCTTTTTTCTCGTAAAGGATGAGACTTTTATTTTGGTAAGAGAGCATGGCGTCATTAGCCCGCGCCGCTGCGCTACTTCGCCTGCGCTTTGGCTGGAGAAAGGTTGGTGTCTAAATGGTTTTAAAACGAAATGTAACATTGTTAAGCTTTAATTAGCATCACAGAACGTTGATTTGTGTAAATCCGCTGCTCATTTCGCTTCCTGTATCGTCAGTCAGTTCATCAAACAAGAATTATCACAGTAAGTAGGTGAAAAGGAGCTTCTAGAATCTACGAGTCAATTGAATCAAGTGTTTTGATAAATGATTCACTGAATCGCCGCGCGCTGATATCCATTTGTTGTGTAAATAAACAACAAAAACAAACATGACATGCTTTACAGTTTAATTAAACGGCTTTTAAATATATTGTACAACTCTGCTAAAACTATTCGCAAAGGATAAATGCTAAACTTCATGTATAGTTTGTGTTCTTGTGCTTCATTAACTGTGAGTGATTCTCCAGTGCACACTGACTAGTGAGCTAGAGAAGTGATTGAGACCCAGCCAGAGGTTTAGTCTTGATTTCTTCTTCTTTGTGTTGATTCTTCTCCTCTTAAACAGACAGAAAAACTCCTGCTGAAGCGACTGAGCTCCACTATTATAAAGATGGCGTTTATTAAAGAGGAGAGTGAAGACCTGAAGATTGAAGACACATTCAGAGTCAAACATGAAGATCCTGAGCAGCAAACAGGTTGGCTTTCATTCTCACAGCTCATTCAGATCTGCATGAAAAGTAATTTTACTGCACATAGAGACTGATGTGGACAGACATGATGAAGCACAAACACTGATGAAGCTATTTGCCATTAATTTTGGCATTTGTGGACAAACAGCATATTTTTATGAGGCCATTACAACTTTCTTTGTGTAAACAAACAGGCTAGTTAAGCACAAGTATGGAGATCCACAGGGCTCAGTATTGGGCACTACGCTTTTCTCCTTGCAGCAATAATTAAGATGTCAAGTAGGAAGTTGGATTATAACAAATAAACATTACAGTTCAGCAAACTTAAAAGTTTTGTTCCATATTATTGATGAACCACATAAAAAAAACAACAACAATGATTATTGTTTTGTGCTTTGACAGCCACAGGTATTTTTTATATTTTTAAAGAGCCCCTATTATACATTAAATAGGGTCATATTTTGGTTTTATGGGTCTCCAACAACAGGCTGATCTGCATGCAGGGTCAAAAAACACTTTCATGGTCTTATAATCTGCATTTATTTTTACCTAATTATCCCAGCGACTCCCATATGAATCGTTCAGCGATTCATTTGTTCCCAAACCCCTCCTTAGCGCGAAGCTAATCTGCACTGATTGGACCCATGACAGCCTGTAGCGATTGGTGGACAGCGTTCAGCACGAGACAGAGTGAAATGCAGATCGCAGCGGCCGCCCAAAACACGCTTCATAGTAGTTACTAACACCATAGTACACAGTACCCGGTTCTCAACAGTGCTATCAGGGCCGGCGCATCCATAGAGGCGACCTAGGTGGCTGCCTTGGGCGACAGAATAGTGAGGGCGGCGTCCGCGAACCCCCCGGTCCTCTCTTTCATACGCGACACCCACCCCCTCCCTCCCGGTCCTCACTTTCATCCGCGAACCGGTCACTTTCTTTTTCACTTTCAGGTTGAGGGCGGTGTGATAGTCATTCGCCTAGAGCGCCAGTTTAGCTTGCTTAGGCTCTGAGTGTTATTCAGACACCTCACGCTGTTTTGAACCTTGACCGCTGCACGTGTGTAAGAAAAGTTGACGGTGGCCATAGCGACGACAAACGGCAGAGGAACGCGAGCTCACAAACGCATTTTAATCCGTAAACAAAGCGGCACGCGTCGCGTTTTCAACGTGGCATTAGACGCGATATGAGAATATAAAGAGCTAGCCAGATACAGTACAAGTGTTTACAAGTAACAAAACACAATTAAATGGATCATGTGCAAGCTAGAGAAAACAAGGAGGCAGCCATTTTAATCACACTTATAACACTTGTGAAATGGAGGAAGAAACTGATCCTTGATCCACTGATCCATGTACTGACAAAGTCCCATACATCAATAGTCTTTTCTGATTTTTCCTTTAACAAACGGCCGACGAATGCCCCGTTGTAAGCGTGACGATTCCAGAAGCACTCAAACTGCACAAGGCTGGGCTATAATGCTGAGGTATTTCTGCAAAAATAAACCTCAACCACTGACTCTTCAGTTTCATCTTTGGGTAAAGAAAACAACTCTAACTTTCAATCACACTTCCAATAATATCCAGCTGAGCACAGCGTCTTTATGACTTGGTTCAACTGGGATCTGTTTATCTTCCTCTTCTTTGCTACTGTGTCAGTGGGCAGGACCGCAGGTTTAAATTTTCCAGGGTTTGCCCGCGGAACAAATGAGTGGGGCTTATGTTTCGTATCCACGTCTCGCCGAAACAGCTAAAGACTCGTTATCACAACGATTCATTTGCACCACTATGAGTCGACTCTTTTATAAATGAAACAATAGTTTTAAACACTGTCCACTTTCAGATTTAAGCCTTAGCTGGATATTTCACTTCACTTAGAGCTGTGTAGAGTTTTGGGTCATGACCGAAAGGACCAGATCTCGGATACAAGCGGCCAAAATGAGTTTCCTTAGCAGGGTGGCAGGGCGCACTCTTATAGATAGGGTGAGGAGCTCAGAGGCAAGCCAAGAGACATGTTCTGGGTCTTACTTGGTGGGACAAGCTCAGAACATCTCCCTAGGTAGGCGTCCAGGAGGCATCCGAAACAGATGCTCAATCCACCTCAGCTGACTTCTCTCGATGTAGAGGAGCAGCGGCTCTACTCCGAGCACCTCCCGAGTGACAGAGCTTCTCACCCTATCTATAAGAGTGCGCCCTGCCAGCCTGCGAAGGAAACTCATCAGTTCCTACTTGACATCTTAATTATTTCTCAGTGTAAACTTCTGCAAGGAAGTACTCAATACTGAGCCCTGTGGCACTCCATACTTGTGCTTAACTAGCCTGTTTGTTTACACAAAGTAGTAATGGGCGATATAAACGATATGCGATATAAACGATACAAAATTGGCCTACGATAGAGATTCTAATTCTATTGCACTATCGCGATAATACATGTTTGATGACGCAATCTACCCGCTCTCAACAACAGCACTAAGCAACGCATGGCACCGAATGGCGGCGTGTCGCACAACTTGCGAGCCTCATGCATGGCATATCGTGGCTTGTCACACAGATTCCCACACAGCGCTTCCCACACAGATTTTACCTGGCGGCCGATATATTATTGGGGCGGCCCGGTTCTGTGTTCGCGAGAAACTGAGAACACTCTGCCACAGACTCGCATGCTCTGCATGCAGACCCACAGAGACGCGCTGGTTACAGAACTGTTGTCCTGCCTTTATAGCAATTTTGAGAAGAGCGCGAAGACTAAATAGACTGATCCAGCTCATTATTTGGGGTGACAATACATTCTCTTTTCCCCGGACATGTCCGAGAATCTGCTTTCGCTTTCGATATTAATTGTATTCATTTTTGCATTACTTTATAAGCAAACTTTGTCTGGTGCGTCTCAATCTCTCAGCAGCACCAACAACAGACAGAGAGAGAGAGAGAGAGAGAGAGAGAGAAAGAGCAGATCAAGACACCAGTTTTAATTTCATTAGGAGAACAAAATGTTTAAAATCAAATGTGTTATTTTAGACTGCAGGTTAGAAATATGTTTTTATTTAAAGTATCTGCAATACACAATTTTATTTGACTAATTTAATACTGGAAGTAATTTCAGTCCAGTGTAAGTTCCTTAACTAAAAAGACACCAGTTTTTTTGTTCTCTGCAACTTGGCATTTAGAAACTAAGGACTTTAAAGAAAAGTCTTTCTTTCTGAAAGGCACTACATTTAGTTTATTTATCTGCAACATTGTGTTGTTTAATTACAGTTTTGCTTTTGCACAATAAATGTTCTCAAACGACATGCAACGTTTCTTTATTTCTTTAACAAAAAATATCAGTTTGGCTTTCCTAAGGGTCTCTGTAACCTGTTCTGAAATGGTTCTATTATCATTTATATATCGCAATATATATCGTTATCGCAAGAGGCTGCAATGTATATCGCAATATGGATTTTAGGCCATATCGCCCATCCCTAACACAAAGAAAGTGGTAGTGGCCTTATAAAAAGCATGCTTATGTTTGTCCACAAATGCCACAATTAATCTCCGGTTGTCCAAGAGAACGTTGTTTCTGTAGTGTCTAAATATCGAATAGCCGGAGAATAAATACGTAAGTATGAAAACACAGATCCTGTGACCTGTGAGTTTTATATAGCAAATAAAATAGTGTCTTTGTTTTACAGAACTTATGAGAGAACGCCTTCAATCATGTTGTAAACACTGGTGGCACATTTGCGATTGGTCTATAACATGTCAAACTCAGTTCCTGGAGGGCCACGGCTCTGCACAGTTTAGCTTTAATTCTAATCAAACTAATCGAGTCCTTCAGCTTTGTTTGAAACCTACAGGTAAGTGTGTTGAAGCAGGGCTGAACTAAACTCTGCAGGGTTACGGCTCTCCAGGGAACTGAGTTTGACACCCTTGGTCTATAATAAGTGAAGTTTATTTATAAACTAATCTCGAGAGGATCACGTGCTTATGATTGCTCGCTGCTGGTCCCGCATTATCCAATTCATGATTCACCAATCAGACGATCCCTAAGCCACTATAAATACCCTAAGTTCCATATCACAGCCATCTTCATTTTAAAGAATCCCCCCTTCCACCCGTACTCCTCCTCCTTTCCTAGATGGGTGGCACGATGGCCCAGTGGTTAGCACCGCAAGAACGTCACTGGTTCTAGTCCTTACCAAGCCAGCTGACGTTTCTGTGCGGAGTTTACACGTTCTCCCCGTGCTCCCCGTTTCTCCCGGGTCCCCCGGTTTCCTCCCACCGTCCAAAAACATGCAACTTAAATTAATTGACTAATCCAAATCGGCACCATAGACATGCTCCTAGTAAGTAGTTATCTCTTAAGAGCAATCACAATCTGTTCATTAGTTACTACAGCAGGGGAGTTCTTGAGATCTACCTAAGCTCAAACTTGTCTCTCGCCTTGCAAACGGGAGGGAGCCCCCGGCTCGAGGATTTTATGAGCTTAGGGCTCTCTCCCGGGACAGCATGCCAAACAAGCTTTATAATCAATCATCAGCTAAGAGTGAACTGTTGAAACTCATTAATCCAGGTATTTAAAACCAGTGATAAGGCTTGTAAAAATATTGCTAGGACCTGACATTACAGGAAACACCCATCTTAGTAAATTCGTGCTTATAAGGTCTACCATGCTTGTCGTTTTTTTGTCAAAATGCATTCATGTCTGTTGTTTTGTTCCTTTAAACTTCTATTTCTCTTTATTCGCTTTAGATATGTTGGTGATGAAAGAGGAGAGTGATGAACTGAATGAGATGAAAGAGAAAGATGACTATGAGAAACACCAGGAGATCATGAAATCAATGAAGATGGAAAAGACTCATCTAATGATGGAAGACGGAAAAAACAAATCCACCCGTCATTTCATTTGTTGTGATTGTGGAAAGAGCTTCAGTCAAAAACCAAACCTGGACGTCCACAGAAGGATTCACACAGGAGAGAAGCCTTTCACCTGCCAACAGTGTGGGAAGAGTTTCAGTCAGAAACAAAAGCTTGAATTCCACACGAGAGTCCACACCGGAGAGAAGCCTTTCACCTGTCAACAATGTGGAAAGAGTTTCGCTCAACAAACAAACCTTAAGGTCCACATGAGGGTTCACACCAGGGAGAGACCTTACACCTGCCAAGATTGTGGAAAGAGTTTCTTCCATAAACAAAACCTTCAGGTCCACATGAGGGTCCACACCGGAGAGAAGCCGTACATATGCCAGCAGTGTGGAATAAGTTTCACTCAAAAAACAAACCTCGACGCTCACGTGGGAACTCACAATGTAGTGAATGCCTTCATCTGCCAACAGTGTGGAAAGAGCTTCAATCAGAAACGAAATCTTAAAATGCACATGAGGGTTCACACTGGAGAGAAGCCTTACAGCTGCGGGCAGTGTGGGAAGAGTTTCAGACAATACCCATCCCTTAAAATCCACATAAGAATTCACACCGGAGAGAAGCCCTACATCTGCCAGTGTGGGAAGAGCTTCACTCAAAAAGGACAACTTAAAAAACACATGCTAGTTCACGATAAACTGAAGCCTTAAAGGCTCACGGAACACCAGAACACATGTGTTGAGCTGTTGACAGTCATATCTGTGTCCCGCGCTGCTATAAACACTATGAGGACACATATATCTCACTAAAGAGTTAAAATGGGTTGTTTTTTCGTTATTTCCAGCAAATTCGTTCTTCTGGTTTGAAAGGAGTTGTTGAAGCTGCGTCACGGCGATTAGACTCTTGTGTGTATTCCAGCGTGGAGACTGGATGTCTGTATCGGCGAGTGCATCGTGACGTCTCTGAGTGTGCAGCATTAATTCATGAGAAAGACTTGGCTCAAACCAATCAGCGCACTCTATTGTGTATGCAGTGCAACTTCATTAATATGCATGATAGCTTTAAGACTGATTTACCTGTTACAGTGTTCAGACGACAGAGAGACGCCACGTCATGTTGCCAAAACAAGTGGAAGAACAAGAATTGTTCAGAGACACGAGTCGCCAGTGTTGCGTTTATAAATGTGCCTCAACGAAGGTTTTGTTTTCATGGATTTTTCATGGTTTACAGTATGTTAATCTTACTGCAATATTAAAGACTGAAAGATCTGCTGTAAATGCTGCTCTCTGAATGTAAACATGTAAACGCCGCAATCAAACTATTACCGTCGTGTAGGATTTACGCTGCATTTTGTGACAGGATAGTCTAAACACACACGGCTTTCTGACACTACCTACCGAGTGCATCTAAAGCAGGTCACGCACCAGAAGCGGCGCTCGGCGACGCACCGCCACGCATTTCAGAATTCTAAACATAGGTTTCAATCAGAGTACACACACCGGCGCCGCAAGTCGCCATCCAGCCACGACTCAGGACACTGTTCATATTACTGCCGCGCCACAGAGCGCCATCTGATTACTTTCGTTTTAAATAGCCTGCAAATGTGCGCGTCTTGTGTGCGATACTTTCAACTGTCATGTGCGCGCCGTGTCGCAGCGCTGACGGTGTGTGACCGCCTTAAGTTTCCGAGAAATGCAGAGGATTTTATCTCCCATGCGCCGTGCAGTATCAAACACTCCATTAAAACTCCACTCTCCAGCAACTCCTTTGGTTTGTCACGGGGGGCATGCAGGAAATGTTCCTGAATAAAAGTGTCAAACTGCAGTTAAAGTCCACAGATTAATCATTTGGCAAGTAATTGGATTACTGAGTCCATGTAAACACAGTCACTGTCTTTCTCCCCTGCGTCTTTTTGTTTGCTTTGCCTCTGTGAATATCAGCGCGTGCCCAAACGGAAACTCCCATTTTTATGCAAATCCTTTCCTCTTTCCTTCCCCCGACACTCCCACCTAAACAGAGCTGGACACGCCCACTTTTCTCACTTTTTCCAAAGTAGAGGTGTGAAAAGACCCTGCTGAGACAGAGGGGTTTCATGGCCCTTTAAAGCTGAATTACACTTTTGGTGGAGTAAGGGTGTAACAATACACTCAGCTCACGATACCAATGTGTATCACGATACGATATATATCAGGATATTTAAAAAATGTTATGAATTTTTTATAGATTTCTTGTGTTTAAACGTCTTTCAATTAATCTGAACCTTTTTACGAAAATTAATTAAACAGGCCTGTCTCTGGAAAATAAAACAATTTAAAAACTTTTTATAAAATATTATTGAAATGACAGACAAAATCAAGGGACAACTTCGTAAAGAAGTAAATAAAAACAAAATATAGCAATCTATTCAAGTACATTTAACAGTAAGAGCTTACTGTGGTATTCGTCACTGTCCTGCTGGAGAGAGCAGCTAATGTTCATGCTCACTTCTCCTCAAGGCTCAGAAGAGCAGATGGAGTGAAGCTCTGCTTTCTGGAGCTCCTTCATCACTCTAGATCTCTTTGGCCAGCCTGAACTCATTCATTCATTTTCCTTCAGCTTTGTCCCTTTATTAATCCGGGGTCGCCACAGCGGAATGAACCGCCAACTTATCCAGCACATGTTTTACACAGCGGATGCCCTTTCCCTTAACTGGGAAACACCCATACACACTCATTCACACTCATACACTACGGCCAGTTTAGTTGATCAGTTCCCCTATAGCGCATGTGTTTGGACTTTGGGGGAAACCGGAGCACCCGTAGGAAACCCACGCCAACACGGGGAGAACATGCAAACTCCACACAGAAACACCAACTGACACAGCCAAGGCACAAACCAGCGACCTTCTTGCTGTGAGGCGATTGTTCTACACACTGCGCCACTGGGGTGCTTTCAATGAATGCAAATCAGTCTATATAATATGATGGGTGTACAACATAAATTTAACCAACTGCATTTTTACTTTCACTTTTGCCTGATTTCCACTGCTGAGTTGGAAAATCACACATCACACAGGAAGAATGACTGAGCTAATTGACGATGGAAGAGCTTTTAATTCCACAGCATTCTTCAGCTTAACTATACTAACAACATATCATGTCTGAATTCGTTCTTTGAATATAATATGTTTGCGCGCAGATAAGACTTTTATTTTGGCATGACGTCATAAGCGCGCGCCATCGCGCTTCTCCATCTGTCGGCTGAAGAAGTGTTTGTAAATATCTGATCATTTTACTATGGCTTTATTGTGGAATGTAGCATTGTTAAGCTTTATGTAACGTTACGAACGGTTAATCTGTAGAGAACTGCGTTTCATTTCGCCTCCCGTGTCGTCAATCAGTTCATCAAACGAGGATTATCGCAGTGAGTAGGTGAAAATGAAAGTACGAGTCAACTGAATCAAATGCGTTGATAAATGATTCACTGAATCGCGGCTTCACCTGCTGGTCAATCGGTGTGAATGAACAACAAACATTGAACATTACAAACATACAACAAACATTAACTTTGTACGTAATTCATAAAAACATGAAGAAACTTGACACTTTACAAAGCATGTGTAATTTAAAGCCTTTTAAATCTGTTGTACAAATCAGTAATCACCATAAATGATAAACTAGTTCGTGTTCTTATGTTTTCAGCGGGTTTTTCTGATCATATTTAAGTGTAAAGCTCATTTACAGGAGTGATTGTCATTTCAGTGCACTGACTAGTGAGCTAGAGGAGTGATTGAGACACAGACAGAGGTTTAGTCTTGATGTCTTCTTCTTTGTGTTGATTCTTCTCCTCTTAAACAGACAGAAAAACTCCTGCTGAAGCGACTGAGCTCCACTATTATAAAGATGGCGTTTATTAAAGAGGAGAGTGAAGACCTGAAGATTGAAGACACATTCAGAGTCAAACATGAAGATCCTGAGCAGCAAACAGGTTGGACGTTCATTCTCAAAGATCAACTCAGTCATTTGATCCTCATTCAGATCTGCAGAAGTACATGTTCTTAAATGAAGCTATATATATATATTTTTTTCCCCAACACTTTATTAAGCAACAAAACATTACAAAAAGCAAGTCCTAAAATGTAAATGGTTGTTCTTTACATGTGTGGTCTGCAAGTGTTCAGTGCTCTGCTGTCTTCTAAACAACTGTTATGGAGTTAACAGCATTGATCCCATTCAGAGGCTCAGATACAGTAGGTGATCGTCTTCAGAAACGTGTTGTTGTGCTGGTTGAAAGTCTCTTCACATTCCAATAGTACTGATTATAGAAAATGTATTTATATTTGTTTTTATATTCTGGGTAAGCCATAAAACTATAAATGTTCATCCAATTAAATATTGTCGGGCCGATAATTCCCATAATTCTGATAAGTAGCCTAAACTGACTGTCGGCAAATGTAGACTTGCACTACTGCGCATCTCTTCGCTCAGATCCGCCATTTGAGCGTGCTCGCGCGTCACGTGTTCATGTGCACATGACACAATCACAGTCGCTGTAAGATCAAATCCTGAATCAAAACTTTGTCAAATCCTGAATCAGTATTGGAGTGAATTTCGCACGCTGGAGGAGGATGCCAGCATGGCTGAAGTGTTTAGACAGGTCATGTTATGTGTCACGCAGAGCTGATGTGGATTGGGTTGTTATGAATGGGTTATATGCACAGAAGTGTTGTTCAGCCACTGAAATCTCCCGATGATAGATTGATGTGACTATTTTCAGTTTCATAATGCAGTGCTTCCCAACCTTTTTTTGCCTGAGACCCCCTTTCCCCCCCGCAAAATAAATAAATATGTTTATTACTATATCTAGATACGTTTATGCACAAATAACAGCCTAATGTAAAATATAAAAGCAAAACATCAGTGGGCCATTTGTAACTGAAAACCCTGAAGGCCCGTGCACACCGAGGTGTTTTTTGCTCGTGTTTTCTGTCAACGTTTAACGCCTCGTGACTAAATAAAGGGCACCAATGTGATCGTGCACACTAATCCGCAAAACGGCAGGCGCAAAAGCGTCAGTTTTAAAGAAACGCCTCATGCTCGTTTTTTGTTTTGACGTGCTGCGTCAAAACCGTCTCCACCAATCAGATTGGCACTTTTGTTCACGTGCACAGAGCTGCTGAAGTTACAGTAAACAGCACTTGGAGTCGCTCAAGCGCAACACTGTCAATGCGAGCACATAGAAGAAGAAGCCCAGAGGCGATATGAACGTGGAGCTGCTTACTGCACTGGTGAACAATAATCATTTCTTCATCGCTAGAGCTGAAGCTGCTACTTGAACCATCCATAACAACAAGCGTGTCAACTTTGTCTTCTTTCTCTGTGTTACAAGCGGGTGTCAGAAGCTTAAAGCCGGTAGCGCCATCTAACGTCAAGGAGTGATTTTGCATACTCTTCTGCTCGACGCCTTTGAAAATCGCTTAGGTTTGAATCTGGAAAAACGTCTTGGAAAAATGCTGACGATAAACGCAAACGCAAAGTGTCCCGGTGTGTACGAGCCTTAAGCCTTTGGCCTTTAAACTGGCCCTATTTGAAATTCAATAACATAAATATCAGTGTTCACACAGGTGTATATAGGAAAACAATAACATAGGCTATTACAATTTAATACTTGCATGTTTTTTTGTTATGCTCTATCAATTAGTGTGAGGATTGCTGCGAGGCCAATCAGTGAGACTCTGTCTTTTTTGTGGAGGACGGATTACAAATTTGTCTACTTTTGGTCAGCTAGGGCAGTGGTCCTCAACCTTTTTATCACTGCGGGCGGGGGGGTTTTGATGTTTCGTAGGTTGCTAGGTGACCATCAACCATTTTCTCAAAGGATGACAAGCTGACAAAACATTGCTGTCGCTCTGATACAAGTTTTATTTCTGGAGAAAGTTATGAAGCCCTGCAGTGTTTGTGTGTTCTGTGTTTGTCTGAGATAATTAGTCTCACCGAAATGTGAATATTCCATACAAGCTGAAGCTGATCGGTCAGTTCTTGTCAGGTGACTTGCGGTGCGCTCGCGGTATTCATATTGGAAACAACAAACTTGTGCAAACTCTAGAAATACGCGATATGCCTAAAAGGCCGCCATCTTTTGCGGTTTGCTTTTTGCACAGCCATGCTGGATTCACCTGATTCGTTAACAAATGGATGCGAATCCATACCTTGGCAGTTTGTGGGTCGACACTTTCCAAAGACGTCTGTTTCGCACTCATTTTGCTGCTTGTGGGTTAAATTTGGGCGCTCAAGTGACCGAGATGTATGTGAGAGAATATGGTCATTTTTCAAAGTAAAAGACTTTTCATAATAAAAGATTGTTCAGACTCCGATAATAAATAAAACAGAAATAATTAATGATTTCTTGTGCCTATTGATCCACGGACTGGTGGTTGAGGACCACTGAGCTAGTGGATAAAACGAACTAAGGCAACATAATCATTCTCCTAATTGCCCACTGCTAAGAAATTTTAAAAATATGACCCCTCACAAAGCTCGCTGAGGCCCCCTTGTGGGCCTTGACCCCCCCCCCCCTGTTGGGAACCGCTGCCATAAGGGACCTTTTACAGCAGGGGTGCTCAATCCTGTTCCTGGAGATCGACCTTCCTGCAGATTTCTGTTGCAACCCATATCAAACACTCCTGCCTGTAATTATCAAGTGCTGTTCAGGTCCTAATTAATTGGTTCAGGTGTGTTTGATCAGGGTTGGAGCTGAACTATGCAGGAAGGTAGATCTCCAGGAACAGGATTGAGCACCCCTGTTTTACAGCATCGATAATGTGGATTTAAGTTGGTTTTATATTCACATTGGTTCATTTTTGAACAATGTCAGCCTGTGACACGCTCCCTATATTATTCACCGCTACTCTGAATATTCGGATGAATTAGCATGCAAGTATGGCTCAGAAATAAGTAATAAATAATAAATAAATGCACGCCGCCGGCTAACTACTAACTACATTTCTAGCTGGCGAATGACCTGAAGTAGTTGGTGGTCTGCTGTCATCTTTACGGTGAACTTTTGTGTTTCAGGAGGTGTGGCTTTGGACGGCAGGGGAGGGACCCCAAAGATATTATGCTAACCGGTTAGCATTTTGACAGATCATCTACTGCACCTTTAAAGAGCATCACTATTTATGCCAAAACATGTGGACAGTGGGCTTTAAGTCACAAAAAACACTCAAATTAGCAATCTGTTTCCCACCACGTCCATCGCAGATCTGTTCAACAACACCCTCTGAAGGAAATTCACCCTCATTCTCCATCCTTACAGAGGAAGAAATATCCAAACCAATATGCAATATGCCAACCAATCAGGAGTCAAATGTGTTCATTCCACTGAGACTGCACTACTCGGTGACTGAAGCCCTGCAGATTCCCAAAGCAGGTTCTAAATCATCTATTCTGCTTCTGCTGGACCCGTCTGCTGCTTTTGATTTGGTGAATCACCAGATTCTACTGTCCACCCTCACCTCAATGAGCATCACTGGAACCCCGCTCTGCTGGTTAAAGTCTAAAACACAGGTGTCAATTCCAGTTCCTGGAGGGCTGCAGCCCTGCACAGTTTAGTTCCAATCCTGCTTCATCACACTTACCTGTCGGTTTCAAACAAGCCTGAAAGACTCAATTAGTTTGATCAGGTGTGTTTAATTAGGGTTGGAACTAAACAGTGCAGAGCTGAGGCCCTCCAGGAACTGAGTTTGACACCTGTGGTCTAAAATCACAGACAGATCCTTCAAGGTTTGCCTGGAGAGAAATGTATCTAAAGCTTATAAGCTGGACACTGAGGTACCTCAGGGATCTGTTCTTTGTCACCTTCATTCATTCCTTTCTTGTCGGCTTAGTCCCTTTATTAATCTGAAGTCGCCACAGCGGAATGAACCGCCAACTTATCCAGCACGATTTTACGCAGCGGATGCCCTTCCAGCCGCAACCCATCTCTGGGAAACATCCACACACTCATTCACTACGGACAATTTAGCTTACCCAATTCACCTGTACCGCATGTCTTTGGACTGTGGGGGAAACCGGAGCACCCGGAGGAAACCCTCCGCAGGGAGAACATGCAAACTCCACACAGAAACGCCTACTGACCCAGCCCAGCCGAGGTTCGAACCTGCGACCCAGCGACGTTCTTGCTGTGAGGCGACAGCACTTTGTCACCTTCTATTGTCTATTTATGCCACATCACTTTCATCCAATCACATGGTTTCTCTTAACATTGTTTTGCCATCGACACGTAGCTTTATCTTTTATTTCTTCTAGATGACCTAACGGTAGTTGCAAGGATCTCGCACTACCTGGGGGGTATCTTGACTTGGACGAAAGTCCAACACCTACAGCTTAATCTGACTAAAACTTCTTGTCTTTCCTGCAACTCTACAAATTCAACACAATTTGTCAATATCCCGGGATCAACTATCACCCAATGTAATTCAGTAAGGAGTCTTGGGGTAATCCTAGATCAGGGCTGTCCAAACTCGGTCCTGGAGGGCCAGTGTCCTGGAGAGTTTAGCTCCAACCTTAATCAAACACACCTGACCTAGCTAGTCAAGCTCTTACTAGATATACTAGAAACTTTCTGGTGGGTGTGTTGAAGCAAGTTGGAGCTAAACTCAGCAGGACACCAGCCCTCCAGAATCGAGTTTGGACACCCCTGTCCTAGATGATCAGCTCTCCTTCAAAGAGCACATTGCTAGCACAGCTCGATCATGCAGGTTTGCACTTTTCAACATCAGAAAGATCAGACCCTTCTTAACAGATCATGCTGCACAACAACTAGTCCAAACTGTTGTCTGAACTGCAATGCTCTTCTAGCTGAACTCCCATCTTGCACCCTGCAGCTTGTCTGTTCTTCAATGAGCCCAAGTGACTCCATGTAGCACCTCTCTTTTTCTCTCTGCATTGGTTACCAGTCGAGGCTCATGTCAAGTTTAAATCATTGATGCTTGCTTACAGAACAGCCCCTGGCACTGCACCCTCTTTACCTCCACCTGCTCCTGAAGGTCTACATCCCCTTCGGTGGCCTCCAGTTAGTAAGTGAGCCTCATGGTACCATCACAGAGAGGCTCTAAGTCACGTTCCAAAACTTTTTCATTCAATGTTCCTCGCTGGTGGTATGATCTTCCCATTCCAACATTGATTGCTGATGCACTAGTGTCCTTCAAACAACTTCGGGATGGGTTTTTAAACAGCTAAAGCACATCTTTTTCGCTATAACCTGAGCACCTTAAAACACTTTCCCTCCTTATTCTGGCTCTTAATTGTCTAAGCCCTAATGGTTAATTGTATAATTAGCACTTCTTGTGTGTACTGCCTCTTCTTGTAGAATCGATGAATGCCTCCTCAACTGTAAGTTGCTTTAGACCAGGGGTCACCAATCTCAGACCATGAGGGCCTGTGTCCCTGCAGGGTTTAGCTCCAACTCTCCTCAACACACCTGCCTGGATGTTTCAAGTATACCTAGTAAGACTTTGATTAGCTTGTTCATGTGTGTTTCATTAAGGTTGGAGCTAAAATTTGCAGGACATGAGCCCTCCAGGAACAAGTTTGGTGACCCCTGCTTTAGACAAAAGCGTCTGCTAAATGACTGAACTGTAAATGTTTTCATGTCTGTTGTTTTGTGTTTTTACACTGGGCTAAACTTGCATTTCTTTTCTCCACTTTAGATGTGCTGGTGCTGAAAGAGGAGAGTGGTCAATATGGGAAACACCATGATTTCGTGATTATTGCAAAATCTAGGAAGACGGAAAAGACACAGGAAACCAAATCTAACCGTCTTTTCACCTGTTGTGATTGTGGAAAGAGTTTCAATTATAAACAAAACCTGGAGGTTCACAGAAGAATTCACACTGGAGAAAAGCCTTACGAATGCCAACATTGCGGAAAAAGTTTCAGTCAAAAAATACAACTCGAAGGCCACATGGGGGTTCACACTGGAGTAAATCCTTTCACATGTCAACAATGTGGAAAGAGTTTCAATCGTAAACAAAACCTTAAGGTCCACATAAGAGTTCACACAGGAGAGAAGCCTTACAAATGCCAACGGTGTGGAAAGAGTTTCAGTCAGCAAAAGAACCTTGACAGCCATTTGGTAATTCACACTGGAGTAAATACTTTTGCCTGCCAACAATGTGGGAAGACTTTCAATCATAAACAAAACCTTAAGGTCCACATGAGAATCCACACTGGAGAGAAGCCTTACCAATGCCAGCAGTGTGGGAAGAGTTTTAGCCAAAAAACACACCTTGAAGCCCACATAGGAATTCACACTGGAGTAAATCCCTTCGTCTGTAAAGAGTGTGGAAAGAGTTTCAATCAAGAACAAAATCTTAAGGTCCACATGAGTGTTCACACTGGTAATAAGCCTTATATGTGCCAGTGTGGAAAGAGTTTCATTCGAAAAGGACAACTTGAAAAACACATGATCCTTCACATTGAAGAGAAGCCTAATGCTGTGTTCACACCAGATGCGGAACGCGCGGATAAATCACGTGTAAATCGACGCTCGAACGTTTGAGTTTACTCGCTTCATTCTCGCGTCCAATTCACTTCAGAACAGACGCGGATTCACGTCATGGGCAGGGCTTCTGTCTGCCCGGTGACTGTAGCGTTGTTGCTAAATGGCTAACATGGATTTTATTAATAAAATAACTGTGTTTATGTGCTTTATGAAGGCTGTAAAACAGCGTCGATACGTTTGGAGCTGTGTCTGAGTCCACTAGATCCTTTCAGAGGTGCAGCAGCTCTGTGAGCTCATAAACTCCTCCAGAAACTGAACCTGGATGATGGAGGCTTTCAGCAGCGCTTCTGACTCAGCCCAGCCCAGTTTGATGAACTGTTGTCGGTGTCGGCTGGAGGATTTCTTTAAGTATTTACTTTACCACAGTATTTTCTATGGGTTTTCAGTGCTCTTTTCTGTCTTGTTTAATGCTTGAACAGCTCCATGAATGCCTAGGTATGTTTAATGTACTGGATTCTGATTATATTACTGCCATTGCTGTTTAAGGAACATCGTGAAATTGAAGATGGTTACACAAATCCTTTTACCAGTCTTAAACATGCCCTGTGCACAGAGCCCATCTAGACTTCAAGGTCAGTTTTTCGAGGGTTTTGTTTGTGTTCATCTTCAAATCTTTTAGTAAGGAGTCAGACAAACACGTGTCTTTAATATAGAATAAAAGCATTTCTAGAATTAGGAAATCCAAAGGATCTTGGAGGATTGGCGCTACCCGACTTTATGCTCTACTTTTGATCATGTAATGTTTTCATGTCTTTTCATGTTATTAATATTATTGATGTTTAGTTCATTAACTGGTTTTATTTTCCTCCTAATTTAGTATTTTTGTCCATTTTAACCAGTGTTTATGTTCTGGTTTTACATGTAATAGGCCTAATTATATTCATTTTACTTTGTCGTGTACCTGACGAAAACAATTAAAACTTACATTACAAAAAAATAAAATGAATGCAAGTTAAAACAGTAACAGATATGCAGTTTATGTACATGTATATTAAAAAACTGATAAAAACAAAAGAGAGCCAAAGGTTTAGTAAGTATTTAATCATGTTTAGTCTGTTGTCGTTTGACAATGACACTTAGTTTAAATAAAAATAGGATGATGAATAGATTAAACACAAACACAAAATAGAAGAAAGTAAAAAGGTTTAGTGTATGTGTATAACACAACATTTATCCCGCTCTTGACATCATTTGATGGCTCATTTACTTGAAGTGTTACATGTAAATCTTTTAAATTATATGGAGGGCAAAATATATTTTAAAATCATTATAAAAGTATGTGTGTATATACAGTTGGAGAGCTGCAAGGCTTTCTAAATCAGTCTTGAATATAGCATTATATTTAGCAGCATATATAGTCCAATACATGGTTGTTTTCTACTCCAACCCTGCTGAAAAAAACAGCTTAAACCAACCTAAGCTGGTTGGCTGGTTTTAGCTGGTCGACCAGCCTGGTTTTAAAGGTGTTTGGGCCATTTCTTAGCTGGTCAGGCTGGAAAATGACAAGCTAAAACCAGCTTGACCAGCCTGGTTTAAGCTGGACATAGCTAGCTCCCAGCCTGACCAGCTAAGACCTGGCTGGAAACCAGCCTGGAAATGGCCAAAACCCCTCTAAAACCAGGCAGGTCGAGCAGCTAAAACCAGCCAACCATCTTAGCTGGATTTTTCAGCAGGAAAGTTACATAATAAAATATGTAAAATAATTGCCAGTCACAGTAGTAGCCTAATTATACGTGCAACTGGCGGGATATACATACCAGCAGTAAGCATGATTTCTGTACTACATTTGTCTTAATATTTAATATGTTCAGAGAATTTGGCACAACAAACATCCACCTGTGTTGAAAAATCACAAAGAAAGGATGGCTGTGCTAATTGACGACACGCTAGTTTTCAATTTCACTGCATTCTTAAGTTGAATGATACAAACATGATATAATTTCTCAATTAGATTCTGATTGTCAGATTTGTTTGAGTGTAAACATAGATATTTATATCCCATAGTGTATATATATCTATGGAGTGTAAATAAGACCTTTATTTTGGTAAGACGGCGTGACGTCATGAGTCCGTGGCTCTGCGCTCCTCCGTCTGAGATTCAGCAGGAGAAAGGTTGTGTTTTCAAAATGGTTTTAATATGGAATGAAACATTGTTAAGCTTTATTTGATATTTTTGAATGTGAATTTGTGAAAGCTGCGGCTCATGTCGCTTAATCGTTTCATCAAACGAGAATTATCACAGTAAGTAGATGGAAATGAGCATTTAGAAACTACGAGTCAATTGAATCAAATGCTTTAATAAACGATTCACTGAATCGCCGCGCTCTGACGTCCCCTGCTGGTCAATGGCGGTAAACGAACAACAAACACAAACGTGAGGTACCTTTTACAAAACAGTGGATATTAAATCCTTTTAAACATATTATACAAATCAAGTAATATTCCAGAAGCATCAGTGCTAAACTCCATGTATAGTTTGTGTTCTTATAGCTTGTTTTATTTGTCTAATGAGGAGCTGTGCTTTATTACCTGACTGATTCTCCTCCAGTGCACACTGACTAGTGAGCTAGAGAAGCGATTGAGACCCAGACAGAGGTTTAGTCTTGATTTCTTCTTCTTTGTGTTGATTCTTCTCCTCTTAAACAGACAGAAAAACTCCTGCTGAAGCGACTGAGCTCCACTATTATAAAGATGGCGTTTATTAAAGAGGAGAGTGAAGACCTGAAGATTGAAGACACATTCAGAGTCAAACATGAAGATCCTGAGCAGCAAACAGGTTGGGGTTCATTCACACAGATCAACTCAGTCATTTGATCCTCATTCAGATCTGCAGGAATACACTGATGATGAAGATCCTACTTACACTTTTACAGACATTTGTTGTTATGATGTGTTCATTTAGGCAAAATAATGCAGAAATAGTCCTTTATTTAAAGAAAACGATTGGGAAAGTGGTTAAATCACTTAATTAATCATCAGTGTCTAACTAAAACATCGTAAAGCAAGTCCTGAAATTACATGTGTTGTCTGCAAGTGTTCACTGATCTAGGGTGTGTTTCCCAAAACCATCGTTAGCCAACTAAGGTCGCAAGTTCTGTCGTTACAAACATAGTTTATTTGCCGTTTCCCAAATCCATCGTTCCAACGAACATTCGCAAACTGTGTCGCAAACTTGAGCACTTGTCTGCACCTCTGGAGCTGTAGTTAGAAACAGAGTTCCTGGCTGTGTTCCATTCCCACTTATCCCCCCTATGCCCTATTCATTTAGAACATTCTAACATTGAAACTTGGAATGATTAAAGATAATGCATTAAGGTCATCTCTCTTAGGTGTCATTTGCTTTCAAAGTGTTTTTACAGTTCAGTTTTAGCGATCTTCATGTTTACAATTGCGCTCCCTTCGCAGTGCACTTTGAAAACATTGATGTCATTTTGAACACAGCCTCATGGCGAAAGCTATAGGTGAGCTATAATTTAAAAGCTGGGTTTATGTTACGTCTCCAAAGCTTGTGAAAACAAAAAATATATCATACGCTAATGCTTTTCATTTATAGTGGGTTATTTATTAAGTGTCTGTACTGTATATGACCTGCTGGGTAGAACATATCTGGGTAAAGTCTAGATGGGATATGCAGCCGGCCGGAAGTGCGATATGCACATTAATATAGCTGCATTTTTTTATGACGCTGTATAACAATAATGACTATTTTTACAGTACTGTGACGGTTGGGTTTAGGGTTGGGGTGAGGGTTAAAAAATACAATTTATTGGGTAATTTAATAGATAAGATAAATAATACTCGGTACAACTACAATTTTTACGCTTCTGTGACGGTTGGGTTTAGGGTTGGGGTGGGGGTAGACGGTAATAAAATACAATAAGTCTGAAATTTTATAAATAACACAAATGATTCTCGTTCACTTTTGGCTGCAAATGTATCCAATCTAGCAACAACCACATTTCTGCAGTGGTTTACATGTGTCAAATTGTAAAAGTAAATACAAGTAAATAAAAGTAAAAAAAAGTAAATAAAAGTAAAAACAATATCCTACTTTATTAATAATAATAATAATCATCATCATCATTAATATTATTATTAATATTATTAAAGTAGGATTTTTTTTTCATTTCCTAATAAATAATAAATATAAAATTTAATTTTTTTAATAAATAGCCTCTATTTATATGATTTATATATGATATCAGAATAGTGTTAGCTTTTGTAAGTGATTTTATGTTTTAGAATAGAATAATTAATGTTCTCAATAATATTAGTAAAGGAAACACAGGCCCTATATGTGCCGTTTACATATATTTCAGTTAATATGGAAAGCGAGTGCATGTTTTTAATAGGGCTGTGGATTGGCAAGGGCCTCACGATACGATACATATCACGATACATAGGTCACGATACAATATATAGCGATATATCGCGATGTATGCAATAAACTTTGTGATATATTGCAATAGTTTGTATTAGTATGTGTGTCACATTATATTGACAAGTCGGCAGACAAATTAAAATTTCAATTCCAATTTATTTTCCATCCATTCCAATTCATCAGAACTGCACAGTGTGATTGAACAGAGAACTCTATGTATTGCAAAGCTTACAAATGGCATTTTTTTTGGTCTAATTCAGCACTCCCTGGTATAGCGTTAAAACCAAAGTGCAGCCACACATCGGCTCTAAAAGCTGGAGGCACCTTTATATTTTCCGCCATGCTCACTATTGCTTACTTCTGATACCGTACTACTTGGCGTTTTGTTGTTCGCGAGTTAGCGACATCTACTAGAGCGGAGGAGGAGGTCGTTTGGCACAACTTGAATCGATACTTGAGGTTGGCTTATCGATACACTATCATAAAAGAAACTATCGTGATAGTTAGATGTATGGATATTTTTGCACAGCCCTAGTTTTTACCAAAACTAATATTAGATTTTATTTTAAATGTGTGTGCGTGTAAAACAATATAATTTGCACAAAGAAATGATGGGGTTGTTCTCTAAAGAAGTAGTTCCTCCACCTCGTTTAGAGCATCATTATGGGCGTTTTACGTTAGAGCTAACGTGGTTCAAACCATGAATCTGCAACAGAGAAACTAGGGGTTTTGGGAAACACTCGTCACTACATCGTTCTTTCCCCAAACGATGCATCATACTATGATAGTTCAGCTGCGAGTTACGTCGTTGTTTGGGAAACACACCCCTGCTGTCTTGTAAACAAGTGATTCAGGGTGGATTAAAAACTACTCCCGTTTAAAACTAAATTTTTTCACACTAACATTTTAACTAGCGCTGTACTTTAATTTTACCCCTTGTGTGCTGTTGGGTCGTTTTCATCCACTCTGGGCTGATTTTAAGTCTTATTTTGACCACAGCTTTCTCTGTGTTTCAGCAAATGTGATGATTTTGCTGACAAATCTTATTCTGACACATATTTTGGGAAAATGCTTTGAAAATTAAATAACTCAACAATACACTCTGGTCAGATTGACCTACCTTTGGTGATGTTGGTGCTGTTTTTGCCCCATTGACTTCCATTATAATCATATTTTTGATTGCAAATGCAACGGCATGATGGCATATAGACCATTTTGAGGGATGTAAACAATAACAGTGGTCCCAGGGGTGTTTCCTGTTTCACATTTCTCATTACTTTAGCTTCCGAGAATCCAAAAAGAGCCACATATTGATCAATAATGTTATGAGAGCTGCTTTAACATTAAGTTATGATTGAACTGTCTCTTGTTACAGTCATGAAATAGTTTGACAACAAGCAGGAAATGTTCATGGGCCGATGACATGACCACATTGAAATGGTTAATAATCATGCATTCTTAATAGTTGCTGGTTTTCCCTAATTGACAACTGGTCATCATTACTGTTGATCATCAGTTACAGTGCAAAAACAGCTTAATCTTTGGCTTAAAATGATGTGGTTACATTTGAATGGAAGATTATATAAATATATATTGCACTAATTTTGGGAAATAAAGTTGCTGGAGGAATATACAGGGGTTGGACAATGAAACTGAAACGTCTGATTTTAGACCAGTATGGTGTAGGGCCTTCTTTTGTGGCCAATACAGCATTCAGAAGTCCTGCGCAGCGGCCAGAGGGATTTTGAGCCATTGTTCTTGCAGAATAGTGGCCAGGTCACTACTTGATTCTGGTGGAGGAAACATTTCATGACTCGCTCCTCCAAAGCGCTCCGAAGTGCTCAATAATATTTAGATCTGGTGACTGTGCAAGCCATGGGAGATGTTCAACTTCACTTTCATGTTCATCAAACCACTCTGTCACCAGTCTAACTGTGTGTGTTGGTGAATTATCATCCTGATGCACAGCACCACCTTTAGTATACAATGTTTGATCCATTGGGTGCACATGGTCCTCCAGAATGATTGGATAGTCCTTGGCAGTGATGCGCCCTAGGGAATGCCATGATATTGCAGCCCAAACCATCACTGATCCCCTCCGTGCTTCACTCTGGGCATTAAACAGTCTGAGTGGGACGCTTCTTTGGGTTATCTCCACACCGTAACTCTCCCAGATGTGGAAAAGACAGTGAAGGTGGACTCATCAGAGATCAATACATGTTTCACATTGTCAAGATTTTAGCTGCTGGCACTATTCAAACTGACTTTTGGCATTGGCATGAGTGACCAAAGGTTTGGCTATAGCAGCCTGGCCATGTATATTAACTCTGTGGAGCTCCTGACCAACAGTTTTGGTGGAAACGGGAGGGTTGAGAAATGTCCAACACCAAATTGGCCAGTGTTTCAGTTTCATTGTCCAATGCCTGTATATACACACTCAAGCACAACATTACTCATACCCCTGCAAATTCTGACTTAGTTACTTTAATTTAACCCATTTTTACTCATTCATCTATAACGATGAGCTCCAACTTTTTCAAGTTGGAGGGTCTTCTTGCCATTACCCTGATCTTTAGCTGCCTCCACAGGTTCTTAATTGAATTAAAGTCAGGACTCAGTAAGGATGGTGTTCTTAGGGTTAATGGCTTCTTCTTTTTATTCCAAGTGAAGGTCCACAATGCTATACCATTTTGGCTAAACGGTTCAATTTTTGTTTCATTTGATCATACAACAGAAGACCAGAAGTCTTGTGTGTCTCGATGAGCATTTGCAAAGGCCTTTGCCTTTTGAGTGCCTTCTCCTGAGATGTTGTGCCCTCTTTGGTCTGCATTTGTGGAACCCATCAGTATTCAGTGTATGTTGGACTGCCTGCCTTGAGATGTTGCCTCTAGATTCATCAGGATGTCCTTGGTGGTGATCCTTGGATTATCTCTCTTCTGGCCAGCACAGGCGACCACGTCTGCTGAGATTTTATTCAGTGCAGAACATCTTGTATTTTTAATAATACTTTGCACTGTAGCCACTGGAACTTTTACATTTAGACATGGTCTTATAGTCCTTTCCTGACTTGTGAGCAGCCACAATGAGCAGCCGCAGGTCCTCACTGAGCTCCTTTTTGTCTTAGCCATGACCACACACCAACAGCATTGGGCTTCTGTTTTACACCTGATGGGTTGTTTGAAGCCGTTCCCAATGAATCAGGGTAATTAGGATGCTTTAGAACTGCTTGGACTATTGGGAATGGTGTAGAACTTTGGATTTTCCCATTTACTGTGACAGTTTGGAAATCTTTTCCACAATTATGCCTCTTCTTCATCATCTTATCTTTTGGGAGAGTCCTGTGTCATTTCCAGTCAAACAAATCTTGTTGGTTTAATAAAAGTAACAATTTAATTTTTGTTTGATCTGACCATACAACAGAAGACCAGAGGTCTTCTCTGTCTCGATGAGCATTTGCAAAGGCCTTTGTTTGATGATGATGATAAAGTCTTTATCTGTCACATACACTTTTACATGTAGCGAAATTGGACATAGTGGATATATTCTGATGAAGGCAGCAGCCATTTGGTCCTGTTGTTATCCACTTTGTGGTCTATAGCCTGCTTATCGAGACGCAGACGACTTCTGGTCTTCTGTTGTATGGTCAGATGAAACAAAAGTTTATTGTTACTTTTATTAAACCAGCAAGTTTTTTGTCGGCGCCAATAGCCTAGTGGTTAGTGCGTCGACACATAGCACCAAGGTGCTCACAACGACCCAAGTTCAATTCGCGGCTCGAGGTCCTTTGCCGATCCTTCCCCTATCTCTGCTCACCACACTTTCCTGTCTGTAAAATCTTCACTGTCCTATCCCAATAAAGGTGAAAACCCCTAAAAATGGTCTACAACTCTAAGTCAGAATTTGCCAAAGGTATGACTAATTTCAGGCTTGACTGTACACACATTTGTGATTGGTCCGTAACAGAGGTGTCCAACCCTGTTCCAGAGTTCAGCTTGATCAAACACACGTCTTTAATAATTGACAAGTGCTTCTTAAGATCCTACTTAGTAGGTTTAGGTGTGTTTTTGATCATGGTGGGAGCTGCAAAATGGTAGATCTCCAGAAACAGGGTTGAACCCCTGGTATATAATAAACTAGGTTAAAAAAACAGTTGTTCAGAGCAAGTGATAAAGGACCCAAGGTTTACAGAAACACATATTTTAATAAGTTAGTGTCTATATGATCTTGCATGTTCAATGGTTTTGGTGATTAAATGCATTTATGCTGGTTTTCATGTCTATCGTTGTGTGCCTTCAAACTTGTCTTTTCTCCGCTTTAGATGTGTTGGTGCTGAAAGAAGAGAGTGATGAACTGAATGAGATGAAAGAGAAAGATCAATATGAGAAACACCAGGATTTTGTTGAAGAAAATACAAAGATGATAAAGACTCAGAAAACCTCATCCAATCATCTTGTCACCTGTCAGGATTGTGGAAAGAGTTTCAGTCAAAAACAAAACCTTGAATCCCACATGAGTATTCATACTGAAGAGAAGCCTGACAACTGCCAACGCAGTGGGAGGAGTTTCAGCCAACAAGAGAACCTTGAGGGCAATGTGGGAATTCACACTGGAGAGAAGCCTTTAGCCTGCCATCAGTGTGGAAAGAGTTTCAATCATGAACAAAACCTTAAGGTCCACATGAGAATCCACACTGGAGAGAAGCCTTACCAATGCCAACAGTGTGGAAAGAGTTTTAATCATAAACCAAATCTGGAAAGTCACATGAGAATTCATACTGGAGTAAAGGCTTTTGCCTGCCAACAGTGTGGGAAGAGTTTCATTCATAAACAAAACCTTAAGGTCCACATGAGGGTCCACACTGGAGAGAAGCCTTACCAATGCCAACATTGTGGAAAGAGTTTCATTCATAAACAAAACCTTAAGGTTCACATGAGGGTTCACACTGGAGAGAAGCCTTACCAATGCCAACAGTGTGGAAAGAGTTTCAGCCAACAAACTAATCTTGAAGGGCACATGAGGATTCACACTGGAGTAAAGCCGTTTGCCTGCCAAGATTGTGGAAAGAGTTTCGTTCATAAACATAACCTTAAGCTCCACGTGAGAGTCCACACTGGAGAGAAGCCTTTCAAATGCCAACAGTGTGGAAAGAGTTTCAGTCTACAAAAAAACCTTGATGGCCATGTGAGAATTCACACTGGGGAGAAACCATTTTCCTGCCCTCAGTGCGGAAAGAGTTTTAAAGATAAACAAAACTTTAAGGTCCACATGAGGGTTCATACCGGAGAGAAACCTTACCAATGCCAACATTGTGAAAAGAGTTTCAGTCAAAAAACAAGTCTTGATGGCCATGTGAGCATTCACACTGGACTAAAGCCTTTCAAATGCCAACAGTGTGGAAAGAGTTTCCACCAAAAACCTAAACTTAAACTGCACATGAGAGTTCACACTGGAGAGAAGCCTTATATGTGCCAGTGTGGGAAGCGTTTCACTGAAAACGGACAACTTAAAAGACACATGATCACTCACACTGCAGAGAAGCCTTACACAAATAAAGGTAAATCAGAAGACTCACACAGAGAAGCTCTGTGAAAATCACTGGAGGAAGGCTAATTAATGAAGACACTGCATCCTTTTAAGATTTTAAATCTTGGTTGTTGTCAGGAAATATCACGGTGTGTCTAAAAATAAAATTACAAACCAAACTAAAGTCAAATAATGATCATTCCACCTAATTTTGTACCCAGCTTTAGTGAGCAGATGCACATACAGATGGAGTCAGTCTGGACTTGAATGATTAGTTCACCCAAAAATAGGTACTCACAGGTCAATCCAAACCCCCAGCGTTCATCTTCGAAACACACATTATGATATTGCGGAAAGAATGCGAGAGCTCCCTCATCCTCCATAAACGCCAATGGTCCGACTCATTTAAAGTCCTGAAAGTTACCAAAAACATAACTATAGTAATCATACGAAGATCCAAGAACACTTTATTAAGACTTTATTCTTATAGTACTACGCTAATTCTTATAACCATTTCTTCTTGTCAACACAGGGTGTTCATGACCATTGTGCTCTGAGGTATACTTTGGAGGTATTCAGGGGGCCTCCCTTTGCAGCCAATACAGCAATAACTTGTCTTGGAAATGACAGATACAAGTCCTGCACAGTGGCCAGAGAGATCTTGAGCCATTCTTCTTGCAGAACAGTGGCCATGTTACTACGTGATGCTGCTGGAGGAAAACATTTCCTGACTGAAAATCCCAGTAGATCAGCGGTTTCTGAAATACTCAGAGCAGCCCGTCAGGCACCAACAACCACGTTCAAAGTCACTTAAATCCCCTTTCTTCCCCATTCTGATGCTCGCTTTGACCTGCAGCAGATCGTCTTGACCATGTCTACATGCCTAAACGCATTGAGTTGCTGCCATGTGATTGGCTGAGCAGAAATCTGCGTTAGACAGAGTTGGACAGGTGTACCTAATAAAGTGGCCGGTGAGTGTATATTTCTGTTCTATAATTATGGTGGCTTGAGAAAGCCACCATTCTGATATTCTACATAAACTTCTTCTTCTTCTTCCGTCTTCTGAGACTAATTTTAAAGTGTATCTCCTCCTAAGACTTTCAAGCTACATCCTTCAAACTTTCGTCAAACCTTCAAACTGGTCTGACTCGGGTTGCTATATCTTTTCTAACGGATCCGACTTTCGGTTTTCCAAAAAACGACCCAGAAAATTCCCAAAAGTCCCATTGACTTAACATTGCGTCAAACTTTGTGAGCTCATAACTTTGCATCAGACTGTCCTACATACTTAAGAATGGCCTCATTTAACTCAGTCTAGCCAGCAGCCAACCACCGATGGCCTTTTAAATTCCTAGCCACTCCCTAGCAACCAATTTCAGCACCCTAGCAACTGTCCCATAGACTTCCATTGTAAAAGACTGACATTGACATAACATTAGATCAACTTTTGTGAGCTCATAACTCAGCCTCAGACTGTCCTTCAGACCTTTAAACTTACTAGCCACTCCCTAGCAACCACTTACAGCACCCTAGCAACTGTCCCATAGACTGTGACTAGCTGTTCTAACACATGCTAAACATCCTACTGACATGCTACTCTTGCTTGAAATATGCTAGTGATGTGCTAGTCATGCTAGCACATGCTAGTTCATGCTAACAACATGTTAATTCATGCTAGAATCATGCTAGAATCATGCTAATTCATGCTAGAATCATGTTAACATGTTAATTCATGCTAGAAACATGTTAACAACATGCTAATTCATGCTAGAATCATGCTAACAACATGCTAATATCATGCTAATTCATGCTAGAATCATGCTAACATGTTTATTCATGCTAGAAACATGCTAACAACATGCTAGTTTATGCTAACAACATGCTAATTCATGCTAGAATAATGCGAATATCATGCTAGAATAATGCTAATATGGTAATTCATGCTAGAAACATTCAAACAGCATGCTAATTCATGCTAATATCATGGTAATTCATGCTAGAATCATCCTAACAACATGCTAATTCATGCTAGAATCATGCTAACAACATGATAATTTATGCTATAAACCTGCTAATAACATGCTAATTCATGATAGAAACATGCTAATTCATGATAGAAACATGCTAATAACATGCTAATTCATGCTAGAAACATGCTAACAACATGCTAATTCATGCTAAAAACATGCTAACAACATGCTAATTCATGCTAACAACAGGCTAATTCATGCTAGACTGGCTTGTTTCAGTCTTTACAGTGGTTACATTGTTGACTGCAAGGATCTTAAACATTCTCGTAGCCAACTTGATACTTTTTCAAACTAAATAAACTACTTCCAACAGGCTTTCTCAAGCTACCATAAAGTTTGTCCTCAAACTTTAACATCTAGTTGAAAGTTGGGATTTGAACGTTTCATGACTCCTGCTGTCTATGAAGGATCAGACAGCGCTCAGATTTCATCAATACCTTCATTTGTCTCTTACAGGTTTGGAATGAGGGCGAGTAATTAAGGTCAACTTTCATTTTTAGGTGAACTATCCCTTTAAGGATAAGGTGTACATACTTATGAATTTTCTCCTGTGGACTAAATGTAAATGTCTGTGAAATACGTTACTCGTGTCACTACTAAAAACAAATAACACGTATTGTGTATGATTCCTCTTATTTTGGTAAAATAATTGACATTTTGCTAGATAAGGGCGTCCACCAGTCAAATTCTGACCTCTGCCAGATGAATAACCCTCCTGTTCTGGTATGTTTAGGGTTTGGAATTAGACAATCAGGTTGAGACTGCAGCAAGAGGGTAATATTTCGTCAAGGGGTCAAAAACATCACAGCACTGATACAACACACAAGAGTAGATCATTCTGCTGTGGCGACGCTTGATGAAGAGAGCGAGCAGGAGTTAGTCCAGATCTGCAAGATGGCTGTAAACTTGTGGAGTCAACTGTGTCTTCATATTAGCCTGCTTTAAAATGGATCCAGATTAAAGTCATTTTAGAGGTAGTGTATGTTTCATAAAGCTTTATGTTGTGTATTTTCTTCCCTATTTGTGGTGTGAGGGCTTGGAATTAATGCAAATCAGTGTATATTATATCATACACGTGTCTGTGCAACTTTACAAATTTCTACTAGCTGTGTTGCTTTCACATTAAAGAGTTGGAAAATCCACACTGACACTAAGTATGTGCTAATTGATGATAGGAGAGCTTTAAACTGAATAATTCAAACATCATAATTTCTGGATTTCAGAATTTTGCATGTTGACTTTTATTTTGGCAGGACGTCATGGCGTCATGATGAAGCCGAGCTGCGGTCAAGCCTAGAAGGGATACGTGCATCAATACTGCATAGTTTGTGTTCAACAATTATTCATATTTTTACATTACTGTGAGGGTTGGGAATAGGGTTGAGGTAGGGAAAGACGTTTATAAAATACAATTATTGGGCAATTTATTTAAAAAATGTGTAAATAATACTCATTAACTTCCAGCCGCAGCTGTATCCCTTCTAGGATCAGCCTCGCGCTGCTTTGTGTGACTCGGCTGGAGAAAGGTTGTGTTTTTAAGTACCAAATACATTTATTAAAATCTTTTTATTTTGGAATGTAACATTGTTTATTTATCATCGCTTTAGGTTTATTTATGAAAATACGCGTCTCATTTCGCGTCCTGTGTCGTCGATCAGTCCATCAAACGAGAATTATAACAGTAATAGATGGAAATGAGCTTCAACAGACTACGAGTCAATTGAATCAAATGCTTCGAGAAATGATTCACTGAATCGCCGCGGTCTGCCAGGTAAGTTAACAGCATGACAAACATCACATATTTCACGAAACATTCTGTGAGTTAAATCCTTTTATATTATACAAATTAATACTATTTTCAAAGCACAAACGCTGAACTTCCTTTATAGTTTGTCTTCTTATAGTGTTTTTGTCTCATCAGGAGATGTGACTAGTAATTCTCTATCTGTGTTCACATCTACACCTTTATATTATTCGGATTGAAAGGTTTTGCTTAATCAGGAAAGCTGAATAAGGCTGCATGATTAATCAAACACCGTTTCCATGCTCATTTTGTCAGTAATTTTGGCTCTATCCCTGCTGAAAAATCCAGCTTAAAATGGTTGGCTGGTTTTAGCTGGTCGACCAGCCTGGTTTTAGAGGGGTTTTGGCCATTTCCAGACTGGTCTTAGCTGGTCAGGCTGGGAGTTAACCAGCCAAAACTAGCTATGTCCAGCTTAAACCAGCCTGGAAATGGCCTAAACCCCTCTAAAACCAGGCTGGTCGACCAGCTAAAACCAGCCAACCATCTTAGGCTGGATTTTTCAGCAGAGTAATTGGTTGTAAATCTCCATTACCTGCTTTCAGGTGGAGAAGTGTTTACTACACAGAGCCGTAGTTCACTGACAGCAAAAGACCCTGAAATCGATGAGAATGACTGATTTGACAGCTGTTTGCGTCTCTTCTCAGTGATTTACGGTGTTTCTGCTGATCTGAAAACTGGTGGAAAATACCACATTTAATAACATGTTTTTACTCTTAACTCACCCTATGACTTCAGTCGAGTGCTTGAAGATTCATGGTTGTGTTTATTAGTCACACGGAATCCTGACCGTGTCTCCTAAAAGGTTGAGCTAGAGAAGTGATTGAGACACAGACAGAGGTTTAGTCTTGATGTCTTCTTCTTTGTGTTGATTCTTCTCCTCTTAAACAGACAGAAAAACTCCCGCTGAAGCGACTGAGCTCCACTATTATAAAGATGGCGTTTATTAAAGAGGAGAGTGAAGACCTGAAGATTGAAGACACATTCAGAGTCAAACATGAAGATGCTGAGCAGCAAACAGGTTGGGGTTCATTCTCACAGCTCAACTCAGTCATTTGATCCTCATTCAGACATGCAGATCTACACTAATGAAGGATGTTTATGGAGAATGTCATATGAGCGCCTCATTAAAGTGATTTTACTGCTCATGGAGACTCGCGTGGAGAGACATGGTGAAGCACAGGACACTGATGAAGACAATGTGGTAATTTGGGAAAAATAAAGTCGATTATTTTGTGTAATATTAAAAACCAACGTCTGACTTACTAAAGAATTAAATCATTTAAATGAAAACTTTTTTTCATCACTTATTTAAAAGGTTAGTTGTTAGTTTCTCAGGGTCTATGAGAAATACAAGACTGAGAGAAAGTGATGGCATGTAAAAATGAAAAGTTATACAATTTTCTTTTGAAAGTGTCACGCCCTTCTTTTAAAGGCCTCAAGGCGAAATTATCCACCCCCCCATCAATCTGGATAAAGGTCTGCCCTAATACAGATGGGAGAATGAAAAGAATGTTTCTAATGAGTCTCCTGTTTTCCTTACTGCAGGCTAGTTCAGTAAACAGAAAAAAAGAAGAAATGCCCGCATGTGTTTAGTGTTTTTCCTAAACACAACAGTTATCTGGTAGTGTTTCTGCTAGAGTTTGAGCTGCTTTGGCTTTTTCAGGGTTAACTATTGTGATATTCTGATTGCGGCAGAGAAACACTGGGAAATCTCTGTAGACTGATGGCATTTCATGCCGTTCAGCCTTCTAATCTTAAATGTGAGCAAAATCACCGGTTTTGTCTTCACTTTAGACATTACGCTAGAGAATCATTCAAACACTAGCTCTAAAGGGACGTTGGTGAATTAGTAACAGATTCTGCTGTTCTGACGTCAGCTGCAGATGTGGATGAATGGCGGAAGAAAGTAGTTCCTCGTACAAAAGGGTTTTGAAATACACGATTACGCCGTCAACTGTTGTATAAACGCAATATCACACTCGTAGCAGTGCACAATGTGGCTGTATATCGTCACTTGTGGGACACTAATGCTGCGTTTACACCAGACGCGAAAGAAGTGTCAAGCGCGAGTGATTTACATTTTAAGTCAATGCAAAGGCACGAATAGACATCCTGCGGCGCGAATGACGCGAATTGTGCGTTTGATGTGCTTAACACGCAAATCTCTCGAGTTCAAAAATCTGAACTTCTGCGGACATTCGCGCCGCGTTAACCAATCAGGAGCTTGCTGTTGTGGGGGGCGTGATTGTGACGTAGCGCCTGTTGTTGGTGTCCCGGGGAAAACCCTCCAGCCGACACCGACAACAGTTCATCAAACTGGGCTGGGCTCAGTCAGAAGCACCGCTGAAAGCCTCCATCATCCAGGTTAAGTTTCTGGAGGAGTTTATGAGCTCACAGAGCTGGGTGCATATATATATTTGCGCCACACATTCTCTATTGGAGACAGGTTGGGATTGCAGGCAGGCCAGTCAAATACCTGTATTCTCTTCCTCTGCAGCCAGAACTCTGTAATGTGTGCAGAATGTGGTTTGGCATTGTCTTGTTGTTGAAATATGCATGGGCGTCTCTGGAAAAGAAGGCAGCATATTGTGCTCCAAAAGCTCTCTGTGCTGTTCAGCATTAATGGTGCATCACTGAAGTGCAAGATACCTTTGCCAAGGACACTGACACAACCCCATACTTACAATTTCCCCCAAAAAATATCTGAAATCTGATTCATCTGAGCACAGTATATGTTTCCACTGTATGATGGTCCATGCCAGATGCCTCCGAGCCCAGAGAAGTCAACGGTGCTTCTGGACAATGTTAACATAGGGCTTCCTTTTGGCACAGTACAGTTTTCACTGGCATTTGTGGGTGTACGTATTGTGGTACTTGACAAAGGTTTGCCGCAGTAGTCCTGAGCCCATGTGGTGATCTGGCTCATAGATGAATGAGGATTCTTGATGCAGTGCCGCCTGATGAATCAGAGATCAAGGTTGTTCAGCTTAGCCGTGCGCTCTTGTCCTTTACGCACTGAAATTCCTCCAGATTCCTTCAATCTTTTAATGATGTTCTGCACTGCTGAAGGTGAAATATCCAAATGTCTTCCTCTTAGGGATGGCAGATGTGAAACTGACGTTTCGACACAGTGTCGAGATCCCGAAGTGCAAGTGTTTCGAATCACTGCACCGAAGCATGATCCGAAACACACCGGTCACGTGACTAAAGTGTTTCGAAACACCCAAGTCACGTGACTAAAGTGTTTCGAAACACCTTGTCACGTGACTAAAGCGATTCAAAGCATCGATCAGTTCAGAAGCATTTCGAGACCTGGCGAATCTGCATTTAACTGACAAGGGAAGATGACGTCACGGCTCATATGGCCTAGTGGACCGTACGTGCGCACGTTGTCACTGTGCTTCAATTGACGTTGGGTTCGAATCCCGACTTGAACAAATACTCCGATATCATGATTTTATGTATTTTTATCATGTTACTGTTTTATGGTGTAGTCTAGATAGGATACAGCTGCTGAATTTAGCATCTTTTTGTAACACTGTAAAACAATAATTGATACTTTTAGAGTACTGTAATGGCTGGGTTTCAGTTTTGGGTAGACATTAATAACATACAATAAATGGGAAATTTAATAAATAATATAAATAATTCTTATTTACTTCTGGCCACAACCGTGTCTGATCTAGCAACAACCCTGTTTTATGACCAAAACAAGACATATTTAATCACAAAGTGTTTATTCGGATGTCAGACCAATGTTGAAACAAAACGACACAAAAACAGAGCAATTCAAACTGATATAAAAGCATTTCAAAATAGCTGCATTAGCCTGGATTCGAACCCACTATCTCTGCATGGAAGTCAGGAACCTTAACCGCTCCACTGTGTCACTTTAATGCTCGATCTTGCAAAATGGGGTTTAATACCTTAATTTGCTCAACTGTTCTTTGCTGAAGCGGTTTCAGTGCAATACATAAAAAATGACCACTAGGTGTCACCGTAGAGTGGGGTTTCGAAATGTTTCGAAGCTTCGACACATTTGCTTTGACTGTTTCAGTGTTTCACGAAGCCTCGCTTTGCCCACCACTACTTTCTCTCTTTCTTTGAGGAACATTGTGTTTACACATTTCAATCATTTTCTCAAATATTTGTGGTCAAACTTGCGGCCCATCTTTGCTCCTAAAGGACTAGACTTTTCTTGGATGCTGCTTTTGTACCAAATCATAATTACAGTCACCTGTTGACATCACCTGTGTCACATCACATCATTATTTCACTAGTTTATCTGATTACTAGCCCTTTTTTGGAGTGTGTTGCAAGAACCAAAATTGGAATATGTGATTATTTTGGAAAAAACAAACAATAAAATCATGAGGAACACCTTAAATAATGTTTGTTGTATTGCATTTCATGTTTGTTATTTAGTTGTGTTAAACTTCTATTTCTCTTTGTTTGCTTTAGATGTGTTGGTGCTGAAAGAGGAGAGTGATGAACTAAATGAGATGAAAGAGAAAGATCAATATGAGAAACACCATGAGATCATGACTGTTGAAAAATCTATAAAGAAGAAAAAGACTGAGAAAACCAAATCTACCCCTCTTTTCATCTGTTGTGAGTGTGGAAAGAGTTTCAGCCACAAACCAAAACTGGAAGTGCACAGAAGGATTCACACGGGAGAGAAGCCTTACGCATGCCAACATTGTGGAAAGAGTTTCAATCAAAAACAAAACTGTGAAGCCCACATGAGAATCCACACTGGAGAGAAGCCTTACAAATGCCAGCATTGTGATATGCAATTCACACAAAAAGCGAACCTTACGGTCCACATGAGAGTTCACACCGGAGACAAGACGTTCAACTGCCAAGATTGTGGAAAGAGTTTCTTTCAAAAACAAAACCTTAATGTCCACATGAGGGTTCACACTGGAGAGAAGCCTTACAAATGCCAGCAGTGTGGGAAGAGTTTCAGCCAACCACAGAATCTTAATGTCCACTTGAAAGTTCACACTGGTGAAAAACCTTTCACATGCCAAGAATGTGGAAAGAGTTTTATTCATAAACAAAAAATTAAGGCCCACATGAGAATCCACACTGGAGAGAAACTTTACAAATGTCATCAGTGTGGGAAGAGTTTCCCTCAAAAGACACACCTTGAAGACCACATGGGAATTCACGCTGAAGTAAATCCATTCGCCTGCCAACAGTGTGGAAAGAGTTTCAATCAAAAACAAAAACTTAAAATGCACATGAGAGTCCACACCGGAGAGAAGCCATACACTTGTCAACACTGTGGAAGGAGTTTCAGTCAATACATAACCCTTAAATGTCACATAAGAGTTCACACTGGAGAGAAGCCCTACATCTGCCAGTGTGGGAAGAGTTTCACTCAACCAGGACAACTTAAGAAACACATGAAAATCCACACCGAAGAGACGCCTTAAGATCAAGAAAGAAAAAGAAATAAGAAACTCTTAAGACGCTTCAGAGAAGCTTGTTCCTAAATGTAGAAAATGGAGGGAGGACAATTAAGGCGCAGCACCATTTTATGAATTCATAGATTTGTTGTTGTTGTGTAAAGCTACATTGTGTCTGAAAGGTTATAGATACCAACATGGACCTTCAGCATGCATTGGGGTGGTTTGCTGCCGAGTGTGACACGGCTGGGATGAGAATCAGCACCTCCAAGTCCGGGGCCATGGTGCTCCAACAGAAAAAGGTGGCTTGCCATCTCCAGGTTGGAGGTAAGTCCTTACCCCAGGTGGAGGAGTTCAAGTATCTTGGATTGGTGCAGCGGCAGCAGTCATGCGGTTGATGTATCGGTCCGTTGTGGTAAAGAAGGCACTGTGCTCAAAGGCAAAGCTCTCGATTTACCGGTCAATCTACGTTCCTGCTCTCACCTATGGTCATGACCTTTGGATCATGATTGAAAGGACAAGATCTCGGATATAAGTGGCAGAAATTAGTTTCCTTCACAGGGTGGCAGGGCGCACCCTTATAGATAGGGTGAGGAGCTCTGACACCCAGGAGGAGCTCGAAGTAGAGCCGCTGCTCCTCCACATTGAGAGAAGTCAGCTGAGGTGGCTCGGGCATCTGTTTCGGATGCCTCCTGGACGCCTACCTAGGGAGGTGTTCCAGGCATGTCCCACTAGGAGGAGGCCTCGGGGAAGACCCAGGACACTTTGGAGGGACTATGTCTCTCGGCTGGCCTGGAAACGCCTCGGAATCCCCCCGAAGGAGCTGGAGGAAGTGTCTGGGGAGAGGAAAGTTTGGGGTTCCCTCTTGAAACCGCTGTCCCCGCGACCCAGCACCGGAAAAGCGGATGAAAATGAGATGAGGTTATAGAACTGAATAAATTAACACTCATTGCATTAAATTATGTGATGCATTTTAGTGAGACGATGCACCATACAAAAAGAGACTTACTAGTTATTCCTTTAGTGTGCAAAGCACTGATGTATAAAGCATGTTATGGGCACACCAAACCAATAGGAGGCAATAAAAGCCTTAAGGCTGATTTACACTTCTGCGTCAAGCGCACATGCATGGTCCGGCGCAGCCTTCAGCCGTCGTGGCTGAGGGCACCTCTCAAAAAAAGCTCACCCTTATGCTGCCCCAATCCTCCAAGACCTGAGAGATCTTCTGAACACAAATTGAAATATTTCAGATGAAGTTTGAGAGCTCACACATCCTCAATAGACAGCTAAGGACCTGAAATACTCATTGGAAGGGACCAGAGGCATTGTCAAAAACAGGCCATGTGTCTAAAGTGATTCAGCGCTAATAATACATGTGCCAAAAATCAACTGTTCATTCATATCAGATCAGGGTGTGTGTTTACTTTAGACAGTATGACGCTTGCATCTTGTGCTGCAGACTCTATATTGCCTGCAGTAAATGCACACCCTGACCTGACAGGAAACACTGGCAAACAAACTCAAATTGACAGATTTTTGTTGCCTATGGAGGACGAGGGAGCTCTCAGATTACAATCATTAAATTTCCTTCAGTTTAGTCTTTTATTTAATATGGGTCACCACAGCGGAATGAAATGCCAACTATTCCAGCATATGTCTTACGCAGCGGATGCCCTTCCAGCTGCAACCCAGTACTGGGAAACACCCATACACCCTCATTCACACACACACACTCATACATTACAGCTAATTTACTTGATCAATTCCCCTATAGCGCATGTGTTTGGACTGTGGCAGAAACCGGAGCACCCGGAGGAAACCCACGCCAACATGGGGAGAACATGCAAACTCCTTCATGACCTTCATGCTGTGAGGCCACAGTGCTAACCACTTAGCCACCATGCCGTCCCTCTCAGATTTCATGTAAAATATCTTAATTTGGATTCTGAAGATGAACGAAGGTCTCAGGTGTTTGCAGGGTGCGTGATTAATAACAGTATTGTAATTTTTGGGTGAACTAACCCTTTAATCCCTCATGCTGGTGGAGTGACTGTAAATGTTTGAAGATGCACGTTTCATCAATTCTCCAACAGTAACACTTCCTAAACTGTGTTGAATCCGTCTATCAGTCTGTTCTTTGTTGGTTTCTAATAAAAAACACCCACACAACGCTAAACTAGCCTTTAGCTTCTACATATTGTTGATTTTCTGCTGATTTGAACTGCTCCTGTTTGCCTCATTTATATGTTAAAGGCGTCTGCTAAATGACTGAATGTGAATGTTAACTTATTAATTGACTTGATGACAGTCGCAATCAGGGTTCACTTCAGTTTCCAGCGCTTCTCTTCACTCTTTATTACACACGAGGGATTTTGTACCGCTGTAATGAGTTCAGATTATTTCTTATTAACTGATTATTGCAGCTTGTGCTTTAGAAACAAGCTTTAATTCGGCTTCACTCCTGAAAAGAGTAGACGAGGAGTAAAAAAAAACAGAGTATGCTGTCATATTTATGACTGTAAAAACAAACTGAACACACACTGAAAAAAACAGCTTAAACCAGCCTAAGCTGGTTGGCTGGTTTTAGCTGGTCGACCAGCCTGGTTTTAGAGGGGTTTTGGCCATTTCCAGGCTGGTTTCCAACCATTTCCAGCCTGGTCTTAGCTGGTCAGGCTGGAAAATGACCAGCTTAAACCAGCTAAAACCAGCTTGACCAGCCTGATTTAAGCTGGTTAAGCTGGTCAACTCCCAACCTTACCAGCTAAGACCTGGCTGGAAACCAGTCTGGAAATGGCCAAACCCCTCTAAAACCAGGCTGGTCGACCAGCTAAAACCAGCTTAGGCTGGTTTACGCTGAATTTTTCAGCAGGGACAGCATCAAAAAATATAAATGACTTTAGAAAACAAATCTCATATTAAAGAACGTCACGTTTAGATCAGATGGTGTATGTTTCCGTCCAGTGTTCATATAAGAAAGATCTGCTAATTTTCCCTGACTTTGAGGATTATAACATTTGTGAATCAGTTTTCAATACAGATCTGATAGTTTAGTAGACTTATTTTATATTAGGCTTTCATATGTTATGCTAAAAAAATATTAATACCCTTGTAATTGATTAACATATATTATTTCGCCGTTTAATCGATTTTTTAAATCAGGATTTCAGAATTTTGCCCGCAGGTAAGACTTTTATTTTGGTATGACGACGTGACGTTATAAGACTTCGCTGCTTTGTCTGTGGTTCGGCAGAAGAAAGGTCCTGTTTATAGGTATGTATATTTCCAAAACTGTTTATTATTTAAATGTAAAATTGCTATGCTTTATTTGACGTTATTAAAGGTTGTTCAGTGAAAGGCTGCGTCTCATTTCGCTTCCTGTGTCGTCAGTCAGTCCCTCAGAAATTCATTTACAGTAATTGTTAGATTATAACAGTCAATTAAATGCTTCGTTACATTCACTGAAACACCGCGTTTGTCGTCATCTGCTTAATTAATAACAATACAATACTTACAAAGCATAAATATGAACTTTATGTGTAGTTTGTGTTCATATATTAGTGTGTTTGCCTGATCTGGAGAGGGCTTTAACTGTGACTCTCAGTGATTTCAGCTTAGTTTCCACATCTTTCTTTCTCCTCCTAAACAGACAGAAAAACTCCTGCTGAAGCGACTGAGCTCCACTATTATAAAGATGGCGTTTATTAAAGAGGAGAGTGAAGACCTGAAAATTGAAGACACATTCAGACATGAAGATGCTGAGCAGCAAACAGGTTGGTTTTCTTTCTCACAGATTAACTCAGTCAGTTGATCCTCATTCAGATCTGCATTAATGAAGGATGTTGTTGGAGAATGTCACATGAGCGCCTCATTACAGTGATTTACTGCACATGGAGACTCATAGACAGGATGAAGCACACTGTTGCAAGATGTGTCATGCAAACAGGTTGTGTCAATTCAGGACAAATAATGCAGAAATATACATTAATATTATAAATGTGAAAAATATTTAGTGTAATAATATACCCAACATCTATTTCTTAAATGAAATTATATTTTTCATTACTTAAATAGGCGTCACTTAATTTAGTCATGAAATGTTGAGTGATCAACTTTAGATTTATTGTCAATGGGTTAGATGTCATACATTTCAGATCATTTTAGCATGATTACAGATTTTTTTTTATAGTAATTAAAGGCCAAAATCAAGATGGAATTTTGGATAATTGTAGCCTGTTGTTGGTGTCCCGAGGGGAAATCCTCATGTCGACCTTTGCTTAACATGACTCAATGCATTAAAAACCTAACCCTAAACACATTATTATTAAATTATACTACATATAATGCTTTACATGCGATGCATTCATAGCTGAAGCTCTGGAAATTGACATATCTTGTGGGAATGCAGACTTGTGAGAGTAATTAACTTAAATAACATTATACAGTAACACCAAGCCAACTAGTTTTCTTCAGTGGTTCCCGCGAGACATTGAGTCATATCATCCACTCTTAATATAGTTTTTGTCTGAAGTGAAAGGACAGCAACAACAGAGATTTTATGAATTCTGTTATATATATATATATATATATATATATATATATATATATATATATATATATATATGTGTGTGTGTGTGTGTAATGCTGCGTTCACACCAGACTTGCTTAATCGCGCTATTCGTAAATGGACGCGTGAATTTTGAGTTTACTTGCTTCGTTCACGTGTCAAATTCACTTCACAATAGACGAGGGTTCGCTTCATGGGCAGGGCTTCTGTCTGCCCAGTGACCGTAGCTTCGTTGCTAAATGGCTAACATGGATTTTCTTGAGAGAGTAGCTGTGTTTATGTGCTTAAGGAAGGCTGAAAAACAGCGTAGATTTGTTCGGCACCGCATCTGACTCACTAGATCCTTTCAGAGGTGCACCCAGCTCTGAGAGTTCATCAACTCCTCCAGAAACTGAACACGGAGGATGGAGGCTTTCAGAAAGCGCAGTTTGATGAGCTCTTGTCCAGAATCGACAAGAGGATTTCCCCTCGGGAGACCAACAACAGGCGCTACATCATAATCCTGCCCCTACAGGAGCAAGCTCATGATTGGTTTATGGGGTGCAAATGTCCGCTAAAGTTCAAAATTTCCAATACGAGCGATTCGTTCCAAGGTTATTATAGTCAACGAAACTAATGAAAAAATGAAAACTAGAATTGAAAAATCATTTTCGTTAAACTGAAATCAAAATAAAAACGAGTTTTTAAAAAACTAGAACTGACTGAAACTATTGTAATCATACAAAACTAACTGAAACTAACTAAAATTATTGCAAAAGCGACCCTCGTTTTCGTCTTTATAAATGTATTTAATACTTTTAGAAGTAAATCTATTTACTTTGCGCTGCCAGTTTGACGCTGTGTGTTTGAGCCAGACGCCACATCGGAGACTGTAATCCTGCTGCTGCCATTGGCCAGATCAAGCCGTCCCTTCTCCAGTAAGTCCTCGCTGTTGCTCCCGCAACAAAAACAACAACTGGACATGACAGCAGCATGGTGACAACATTAAATATGACCCGAGCAAACACTTAAAAGTATTAGTTTAACACATTTGTGTCCAATAATGGGTTTTATTCACGAACGAATCATTATTTTTAACTGGATCTTCTGTGAACCGGTTGAACTAGTTCACCAAATCGAACTGAATCATTTGAGATGATTCGTGTCTCCAGTAAGAACTTATCCACAAATACTTACTTTTTAACATGCCTGATGCCCCCTCTGACTCGAAATAAACCAATTTCCGTAATGTAATTTAAATAAGTGAATCAGGCTTCAGTTGTCTTGCAAAAATTATTTGTAAAAAACTTTTCAGATCATGATTTAACTGACTGAAATTATGATTGATCACTACATATTGATATGCTGAGGTTTAAATAATATACCTTTGGATGAGTTATTATACAATATTCTGATGATGTTGTATTCTGCACCTAACAAATATTCTAATTTCGAAAGAACCTAAAACTAACACTAAAACTAATAAAAACTAAACTAAAACTAAGCCATTTCAAAACATAGAAACTGATAAAAACTAGTAAATCTGCCTATAAAACTAATTAAAACTAAGAACAAAGTCAAAACTAAATAAAAACTAAAACTAATGAAAAATCTAAAACTATCATAACCTTGATTAGTGCGTCAAACACGCAAAACACTCAACTCGCGCTGCTTCATTCACACGAATCGCAGCCTTAAGCTGCGGTCACACTGGACTTTCCTCCCCATAGACTTCCATTCATACGCACGCGAATGCGTCAGACCGGAAACGCAGGGTCATGCGTCGAGTTTCGCAGGATGCTGCAGTGCAAAGTTCAAGCTTGGTGAACTCTGACCTGCGAAATCGCATCACTTGACTGTGTGAGACCAATCCAGGATCAAAACATGACCTCTCTGAACAGAAATTTAAAACATGGAGCAATCGCTCGCTTTATTAATGTCTAATCATCTTGTTTAATCCCGCCCCTTTTCGCAGTGCCGTACGACAGAATTTCACAAGCTCAAACTCTAGTGTGACTTCGGCTTTATAGAGTCACAGGCAAAGAGCTGCAGAGCGTCACACTATAGCTCATTAATATTCATGACCATCCCAAATATGGTCAATAAGGACCTTCTGTCTCGAACCTGTGACCTTATAAGAACATATCCATAAAATGTTCTGTACAACGTAAACAATGTTTTAAATACATCTGATGGTAAACAGCTGATGATAATCAGAGTCCTTGGTTTTGTTGCAGTTTGCTGTGGTTTATTAATGCAGCAATAATAAAACTTGATTCAGTTTGTAAGTAAATGTAAAACCTCTATATATAAATATATGATAACGCGCTAAAATGAGGGAACATGATTAATGGTGTACTAATACCTGAAATGAGAGAGTTTAGCATCAATTAATGGGGTCATCTGCATAACAACAGCAAACTAAGTGCAATGAGAAAGGCAGGGGACCCAATACTGAGCCCTGTGGCACTCCACGCTAAAAAAATTAACCAGCTTTAGTGCTTAAAGATCTTTTAGCAAGTTTATTGTTGTTTTGTTGCATAAATTCTTTCGTCATTTAGTAGCAAATTCCTTTAAAACAACACCCCTCCACCAGATCTTACTTCATATTCGCTTCCAATATCTCAGAGTTTGTCACGGGGGCATGAATGAGATTTTCCTGAATGTTAATTAATATATATTAATTCATCGTTCATTTTCTTTTCAGCTTAGTCTCTTTATTAATCTGGGGTCACGACAGCAGAATGAACCGCCAACTTATCCAGCATATGTTTTATGCAGCGGATACCCTTCCTCGTACACTACGTACAATTTAACTTACCCAATTCAACTGTACCGCATGTGTTTGGACTAGGGATGGGCGATATGGCCTAAAATCCATATTGCGATATACATTGCAGCCTCTTGCGATAACGATATATATTGCGATATATAAATTATAATAGAACCATTTCAGAACAGGTTACATAGACCCTTAGGAAAGCCAAACTGCTATTTTTTTTAAGAAATAAAGAAACGTTGCATGTCATTTTGAGAACATTTATTGTGCAAAAGCAAAACTGTAATTAAACAACACAATGTTGCAGATAAATAAACTAAATGTAGTGCCTTTTAGAAAGAAAGACTTTTCTTTTAAGTCCTTGGTTCCTAAATGCCAAGTTGCAGAGAACAAAAAAAACTGGTGTCTTTTTAGTTAAGGAACTTACACTGTACTGAAAATACTTCCAGTATTAAATTAGTCAAATAAAATTGTGTATTGCAGATACTTTAAATAAAAACATATTTCTAACCTGCAGCCTAAGGTAACACATTTGATTTTAAACATTTTGTTCTCCTAATGAAATTACAACTGGTGTCTTGATCTGCTCTCTCTCTCCCTCTCTCTCTCTGTCTGTCTGCTGTAGTGTTGGTGCTGCAGAGAGATTGAGACGCACTAGATAAAGTTTGCTTATAAAGTAATGCAAAAATGAATACAATTAATATCGAAAGCGAAAGCAGACTCTTGGACATGTCCGGGGAAAATGTATTGTCACTCCAAATAATGAGCTGGATCAGTCTATTTAGTCTTCGCGCTCTTCTGTATCCAGCGCGTCTCTGTGGGTCTGCATGCAGAGCATGTGAGTCTGTGGCAGAGTGTTCTCAGTTTCTCGCGAACACAGAACCAGGCCGCCCCAATAATATATCGGCCGCCCAGGTAAAATCTGTGTGGGAAGCGCTGTGTGGGAATCTGTGTGACAAGCCACGACATGCCATGCATGAGTCTCGCAAGTTGTGCGACACGTCGCCATTCGGTGCCATGCGTTGCTTAGTGCTGTTGTTGAGAGCTCAGCATGTGCTACAGTCACAATAGATTTCCAACGTAATACACCATAAGTTAGTGTGAAGAGCATGTTGTTTTACAGTGGCCGAGTGAATTAAGTTATCAATCGAGCTTATTATTTTTTGTCGCAAATGCGAGCGAAATGGTCGCGCTGTTGTTTATTCAAGATGATGCGTTGCAGCCGGCTGCAGCTCGTTGCTCTTAATTTGGCGGGTAGATTGCGTCATCAAACATGCATTATCGCGATAGTGCAATAAAATTAGAATCTCTATCGTAGGCCAATTTTGTATCGTTTATATCGCATATCGTTTATATCGCCCATTACTAGTTTGGACTGTGGGGGAAACCGGAGCACCCGGAGGAAACCCACGCCAACACGGGGAGAACACTCAGAAACACCAACTGACCCAGCAACCTCGACCTCGAACCAGCAACCTTCTTGCTGTGAGGCGACAGCACTACCTACTGCGCCATCGCGTCGTCCGTTAATTCATATAATTAATAATTAATTAATAATGTTAATTAATTGAAGTTAAAGTCAACAAATTAAAAATTAAACACCCAAAATTACATGAAACTCCAGAGGAAATGTTAGATATTGTGGTGACGCAATGCTGTTAATCGATGTATGTGCTATAACATGTAAAACGGGATCATGAAAGGAACATTCAAAAGTCTTATGCTGCGTTCACACCAGACGAGGAAGAAGCATCAAGCGTGAGTGATTTACATGTTAAGTCAATGCAAAGACGCGAATAGACATCCTGCGGCGCGAGTTGAGCGTTTTGCGCAATTGAAGCGCAGATCGGCGCAAAATCTGAACTTCAACAGACATTCGCGCCGCTTTAACCAATTAGGAGTTTGCTCTTGTGGGGGCGTGATCATGACGTAGCGCCTGTTGTTAGTGTCCCGGGGGAAATCCTCCAGCCGACACCGACAACAGTTCATCAAACTGGGCTCGGCTCAGTCAGAAGCACCGCTGAATGCTTCCATCATCCAGGTTCAGTTTCTGGAGGAGCTGAACTCACAGAGCTGCTGCACCTCTGAAAGGATCTAGTGGACTCAGACACTGCTCCAAACGAATCGACGCTGTTTTTCAGCCTTCATAAAGCACATAAACACAGTTATATTCTTAATAAAATCCATGTTAGCCATTTAGCAATGAAGCTACAGTCACCGGGCAGACAGAAGCCCTGCCCATGACACAAATCTGCGTCTGTTCTGAAGTGAATTTGTTGCGTGAATGAAGCGAGTAAACTCAAATGTTCACACGTCTATTTATGTATGAATATCGGGATTTTATCCAAGCGTTCCGCCTCTGGTGTGAACACAGCATTATTCAGATTTAGGCAATCTTTGTTGTTTAGTGACTCGAGTTAACTTGTATTTACTTCCTTTTCTTCACTTTAGACATCCTGGTAGTGAAAATAAAGAACGATGAAGTGGAAGAGATGGATCAGTATGGGAAACACCAGGATTTCATGACTGCAGAACAATACACATGGCCTAATGTGACCAGACCTAATGGCGTATTCGCCTGCAGCCTGTGTGAAAAGACTTTCAGCCTCAAACCAAGTCTCGAGGTGCACATGCGAGTCCACACCGGAGAGAAACCGTACTCGTGTGATCGGTGTGGGAAGAGCTTCGCTCAGAAAGGACACCTTGATAAACACACGCGAGTCCACACCGGAGAGAAGCCGTACACGTGTGATCTCTGCGGGATCAGCTTTGCACAAAAATCCAATCTTAACCGACACCTGAAGATCCACACCAGAGAGAAGCCGTATGCGTGTCCTCAGTGCGGGAAGAGTTTCATCCAGAAAGTCACACTTCAGGAGCACATGAACATTCACCGTGAAGAGAAGCCCTTCAGCTGCCCCGAGTGCGGAAAGAGCTTCAGCAAGAAACAAAACCTCAAGATCCACCTGAGAGACCACACCGGAGAGAAGCCGTACGTCTGCACGATCTGCGGCAAGAGTTTCACTAATATGTCCAGCCGTAAAATCCACATGGCCATTCACACCGGGGAGAAACCCTTCAAGTGCGATCAGTGTGGGAAGAGCTTCATCTGCAAAGGAAACCTCAATTACCACCTGAACACTCACTCGGAGCAGAGAAGCTGCATCTGTGTTCTGTGTGGAAAGAGTCTCAGCAATGAAATCTGCCTCAATGTTCACATGAAGAATCAGCATCCCATCGCACACACACTGGGAGGATCCTCCCAGAAAACACCGATATCTAACGATGATTCAGAGAATTCACACAGGGAAGCTGTCCATTCTGTGGAAAATTAAAGCAAATCCGCGTGGAGACTTGAATTGTATGCCATAATTTATTATTTAGCCCATCATTGAGTCTGTTTATTTACTTATTTAAATGTATTTCAGTTTTTATATTAATTTCAGTAATATTATTTACTAATAGGCAAGTGTTTTTCATATTATGCATTTACAGTGCAGTTTGTAAAGTAGCTAGTTTCTGTGCTCGACGATCGGGTTGTCGTGGTCCTAACCTTTAACCACCACACGTTCCACAATGCACCGGCGCCTTACGGCTCCTCCTGTAGGTGGTGGGCGTGCATCTGTGGGCCTACTCCAGAGGTGTTCAAACTCGGTCCTGGAGGGCCGGTGTCCTGCTTATTTTAGTTCCAACCCCCATTAATCACACCTGAACTAGCTAATCAAGCTCTTTCTAGGTATACTAGAAACTTCCAGACAGGTGTGTTGAAGGAAGTTGGAGCTAAACTATGCAGGACACCGGCCCTCCAGGACCAGTGTTTGGACACCCCTGGCCTACTCTCATCTATGGTCATGAGCTTTGGGTCATGACCGAAAGGACAAGATCTCGCATACAAGCAGCCGAAATGAGTTTCCTCCGCAGGGTGGCAGGGCGAAAGATGGGGTGAGGAGCTCTCTCACCCGAGAGGAGCTTGGAGTAGAGTTGCATCTGAGAAGTCAGCTGAGGTGGCTCGGGCATCTGTTTTGGATGCCTCCTGGACGCCTACCTAGGGAGGTGTTCCAGGCATGTCCCTCCGGGAGGAGGGCTCGGGGAAGACCCAGGACACGCTGAAGGGACTATGTCTCTCGGCTGGCCTGGGAATGCCTCGAGAAATGAGACGAGTTCGTAAAGTGATATTTTCTGTCTTAGTAGATATATTTTATATGAGGGACTTTGTTTACCAAACAAGTGCATCTAATTGGATTTGCAATGTAAACCTTAAGTTAAAAAGTTATTTTTATATAATTTAAGCAGTTTAATGACTGTACTCCCAAAATCATTCCTTATAGAATTGCAGATTTTTGACCAAATTCTGCACAGAAAGTGCTAAAAACGTCTCACCGAGTTTCACAGTTTCTAAAGCTTAACATTTTTCACGTTTTTCTTTTCTCTGTTGAACAACAAAGTAATATTTTAACGAATGTTTGTAAATGGTAGCCAGCTGACATTCATTTTACAACTCAAACTCATTTACTCACTCAGTAGATGCTTTTTAAGAGGTGAAAGAAGCACTTCAAGTTGCAGTATACACTCACCGGTCACTTTATTAGGTACCAGGCTGGACCCCTTTTGCCTCCAGAACTGCCTTAATCCTTCGTGGCATAGATCCAACAAGGTACTAGAAAAATTCCTCAGAGATTTTGCTCCATATTGACATGATATTATCATGCAGTTGCTGCAGATTTTTAGGCTGCACATCCATGATGCCAATCTCCTGTTCCACTACATCCCAAAGGTGATCTACTGGACTGAGTTCTAATGACTGTGGAGGCCATTTGAGTACAGTGAACTCATTGTCATGTTCAAGAAACCAGTCTGAGATGATTGGCGCTTTGACATGGTGCGTTATCCTGCTGGAAGTAGCCATCAGAAGATGGAGACACTGTGGTCATAAAGGGATGGACATGGTCAGCAGCAATACTCAGGTAGGCTGTGGCACGATGCTCAATTGGTACTAATGGACCCAAAGTGTGCCAAGAAAATCTCCCCCACACCATTACACCACCACCACCAGCCTGAACCGCTGATACAAGGCAGGATGGATCCATGCTTTCATGTTGTTGAGGCCAAATTCTGACCCGACCATCCGAATGTGGCAGCAGAAATGGAGACTCATCAGACCAGGCAACGTTTCTCCAATCTTCTATTGTCCAGTTTTGGTGAGCCTGTGTGAATTGTAGCCTCAGTTTCCTGTTCTTAGCTGACAGGAGTGGCACCCGGTGTGGTCTTCTGCTGCTGTAGCCCATCCGCCTCAAGGTTGGACGTGTTGTGTGTTCAGAGATGCTCTTCTGCAGACCTCAGTTGCTTATTCGAGTTACTGTTGCCTTTCTATCAGCTGGAACCAGTCTGGCCATTTCAGACCATTCTCTGTAAACCCTAGAGATTGTTGTGCGTGAAAATCCCAGTAAATCAGCAGTTTCTGAAACGCTCAGAGCAGCCCGTCTGGCACCAACAACCATGCCACGTTCAAAGTCACTTAAATCCCCTTTCTTCCCCATTCTGATGCTCGCTTTGAACTGCAGCAGATCGTCTCGACCATGTCTACATGCCTAAATGCATTGAGCTGCTGCCATGTGATTGGCCGAGCAGTTGGACAGGTGTACCTAATAAAGTGACCGGTGAGTGTATCAATTCTATGAAAAGTCTAAGATAATTGAACTTTGTTTGAAAGGAGGAGTGTGTCCTACAGGTGGTTTGTCAAACCCACTCGCCTGTGTGGAGCACACTCAGAATTGCACAATATTTCCAAGAAGTGTGAGGTGCTTTCAGAAGGTGTCTGGTGCATACGGAGAGGAAAAGAGTGTCACCTACAGGTGGTTTGTGAAGCTTACTCACCTGCATGAAGCACACTCAGCACAGGGTCTTAAAAAGTGATAAAAAGCCTTAAATGCTACTTTACAAGGTATTACATTTTGTATTATTTTTGACTATACAATGTATACCCAGCTGAAAAACCAGCATATGCTGGTACGGTACGTTTTGATGCTGGTCTTGCTGGTTTAAATGATGGTTTTGCTGGTTTAATTGCTAGTTTCGCTGGTGCTGGTTTCAATGCTGGTTTTGATGCTGGTTTAATTGCTGGTTTTGCTGGTTTCAATGCTGTTTTTGGTGGTTTTGATGCTGGTCTCAGTGCTGGTCAGGACCAGCACTGAGACCAGCATTGAAACCAGCATCAAAACCAGCATACTAGCATCAAAACATACCTTAACGGTACATACCAGCTGTTTTTTTCAGCAGGGTAGCTGTATGGTAAATCTGTGGATATTGGGGTGCTGTGTCGTTAAATAAATCGACAAAATCCTGCTGGATTTGATGTCGCTGCAGTAACCAAGCCAACACTAACACCCGATACACACGGGGCTTCAGCGTCAACGCTCTGAACTTGGGGCTAACGTGATCGTCATAGCAGTGTCAGCCAATAAGATTAGTCAGCAATCGGCCACTGTCTGACCTGGTGCATTTGCATACAGCGATCTGATTGGCTGACGCTTTCGTCGGCGCTTGAAAAATTGAGAAAGTCCCAACTTCTGCAGCGAGCAACGCCACATAAGCGGGGTTGTTGCTAGATCGGATATGGATGCGACCACAAGTTAACGAGAATTGTTTATATTATTTATTAAATTTCCCATTTATTGTAGTTTATTAACGTCTACCCCAACCCTAAACCCAACCCCCACAGTAACGTAAAAATATTACTTATACTGTGTCATAAAAAATGCTGCTATATTAATGTGTATATCGGACTTTCCAGCCGGCCTAGTATCCCATCTAGACTTTACTCAGAATCGGTGTCGACGGATCCACAATGCAGATCGGCAACGCCTGACGTCACGCTTTCAAAGTGAATGGGAAGCATTGACACTAACGCCCCGTGTGAATGGGGCATTATTCCTGCTGTTCTATCGGCGCCCCCTGCTGGATTAGCACTTTTGTTTACAATATAAACAATATTTTAGTTAAAGATTAGTTTCTTACAATCAGGGTTTATTTAATATACTGCCAGTTAAAATGTCGCCAATGTTACCGGTCGAAACCTAAAGTGGCGATGAGGTGTTTAAATGTCTGAAAAGAGTCTTAAAAAGGGCTTGAATTTCACTCTCTGATTTCTGTACATGCTCTTATTCTTTATTGCGCTATAGTTTAAACACAGATGTGCTTGTGGAGGCTGCAGTCGTGTTACGACGCTTCATCACTGAATAGCGCTGCTCTGGTGGTAAGACACATTACTCATGTCAACATTACAATTAATGATGCTGTCCTTCTGTAGTGTTTTGATGAACGATGGTTTCCTGATGCAGACATTTTAGTTGATGTTTGTATTACTCAGAATGCTAGTTGTGCTAGAACAGATCTTGATGTTATTGTTTTAAAATATGGAAACGGAGGAACAAATCTTGAAAATGGCTCTTGTTTATCAGCGTCGACGTCACCTTAGGAAGCTTGTTTTTAATTCCTCTGGTGTGTTCTCTCATTGAGGTGGAGTAAAGCTCTATGCACTGGTGCTATGATTGCCGTGTGGACGGTTTAGTTTCCTGTCAGTCATTATCATGTTGTAATGCTCATTTTATCCTCTGTGCAGCGTACTGTGTGTGTGTTTTGGTACTCAACACTTTTTATTGCTAAATAAAAATTAGTTAAAGCACTTGATGACTTTATTCACACATCCACATGAAGAAAACATAAATTAGACCATAAATAATAAACTTTTACAACCTAATGTTGTATTATTTAGTTTGCTTGGTGAAATGAAATCATCTTTCAGCATTTTCCCACCAGATTACAGCACATTATCACCCATGAACCAAATTTACATTTATATATTCTGTAAAGTTACTTCATTTTACATGGTTATTTTGTAATAAAATATAAAAACTAAAATTATAGAGCGAGTCATATTAATGTTCATTTTAATAAAGATCCTTTTTAACCCCAAGTAAAAAAACAGCACTAATATATTTTATTATACTGTATAATATAATAAGTTACAACTCTTTGTTGATGATACTGCATTCTGTATTCACATATTAAACTGATAAAGTTTACAGTACAGTATTTATTTTGTTTAATACATTTTGTTGTTCATTATATTAAATTCATTATATAAATAAAACCTGTCCAATTTTGATTGCTTCATATATCAATGAAAAATGAAATATTCCCCCCTTATATATAATTAAACCCCTTATAAAAGTCATTTCTGCATAATAGGTCCCCTTTGTGGGGTCTTCCCAACATGGAGTCTTTGCTAATCGGAATAAGTCACGGCGTGTCCAGTATAAGCTTCTGAAAGTCTCCTTTTCTTGCTGTCTTCTGGGAAAATCATGATTTTGGTTTGATGTGGCCCTCTCTGTCTGTACTAAACTGTCAAGTTCAAGACTTTTATTACTGCTGACCATTTTCTGGGATCATGACATGTTTCCTCAACGTCTGACAGTAATATAAATATAAATATTTCTGATCAACTTGATATATATATATATATATATATATATATATATATATATATATATATATATATATATATATATATATATAATTATTTTATTTTATTATTAATTAATAATTTAACCATGTCTGCTTGAGTGCATGCAAGACTTTTAATTTGGTAGGCCGACGTGACGTCATTAAGCAGCACTGCGTCGTCTGTGGCTCGGCTGAAGAAAGGTTGTTTTAAGGTATTTAATCATCAAAAAAATGGTTTTATTATTACATGTGGCATTGTTACGCTTTATTCAACATTACTGAGGGTTGATTTGTGAAAATCTGCGGCTAATTTCGCTTCCCGTGTCGCCAATCAGTTCATCAAACGAGAATCATAGCAGTAAGTAGACGAAAAAGAGCTTCGAGAAACTACGAGTCAATTGAATCAAATGCTTCGATAAATGATTCACTGAATCGCCGATTTCTGACGTCTGGTCTAAAATGAACTACAAACACAAACATTAGTGATAAACTGTTACAAATCTGCGTGTTAATGAAAGTAATTCATAACATATATTGTACAAATCATAACTTCCTGTATAGTTTGTTTTATTATTTTCAGTCTTTTTGTCTGATCATGAGCTGTGCTTCATTAAATGTGACTGTGAGTGATTCTCCTCCAGTGCGCACTGACTAGTGAGCTAGAGAAGTGATTGAGACTCAGACAGAGGTTTAGTCTTGATTTCTTCTTCTTTGTGTTGATTCTTCTCCTCTTAAACAGACAGAAAAACTCCTGCTGAAGCGACTGAGCTCCACTATTATAAAGATGGCGTTTATTAAAGAGGAGAGTGAAGACCTGAAGATTGAAGAAACATTCAGAGTGAAACATGAAGATGCTGAGCAGCAAACAGGTTGGTGTTCATTCTCACAGCTACAGATCTACACTAATGAAGGATGTTGATATGAGTGCCTCAGTGTAGTGATTTTACTGCACATGGGGACTCTTGTGGACAGAGATGATTGTTTTGTGTAATAATAAACACTACATACATTTCGTTACATGAGAGTAAACATTGAATCTAACAATTAGTTTTGGCTTTAACATCATATATGAAGCTCAGCTGTAAATGTGTGATCGTAAGCTGATTTTGTAGGATTTTTGGCAACACACGAGTGGATTTTCTACACACTGAAACATTTCTAAGCTCATATTGACAGTTACACTTTATTGAGAATACTGCAAATACACACAGCTGTAGACAAGCTGTTTTAATATATATATATATATATATATATATATATATATATATATATATATATATACCTGTCATGATACTTGAATTCAGAGCTCTAATTATTTTTCCAATATTATTGTATCTTATATCTCAGGAAAACACATTAAAGCAATGTACGTTAAGCACATCACTGTATTAACTATAGTCATTAAACCAATAAATTATGTGATTTATTAGGGTTGCCACTTATATCTCTTTTTATTTTAATTAATCTGTCGAGTAATTAATGACATTATTGCCACTAGGTGGCGTTTATTCACAACAAACAAAGGCATAGTTTGATAATGGCGTATAATTACTTATTAAAAAAATTCTTACATGTGCACATTTCGTATGTCTCTCCTATTTGACACACAATGATCAGTTCATGGATCTCTCTGTGAATAAGTTGATGATCTGAATCAGGTCTGTTAAGCAAGAAAGACATACAAAATATGCAGGGGGGTGAGGGCTAGAGGTCTGCATTCCCACGGCTGTTCCGCAGGACCCGACCAGTTTTCTTGCGGCGTGGGAAACAATTTCTGAATAAAACACGGTATCGGTCGGTAACTCTGCTGTAATTTGAACGGGAGCGGGCGGTTTAATATAGCGCTCCCGAGAGAGAGAGGGTGTGCATTCACTGTAGTGCACTAGTGTGTGTGTCGCTTGTAATAGGCTGACTGGACTCCGTAACATCCAGCTGGGTGTTTTTGGGAGGCCTATTTAATCGTTATACATGGTCCAATATGTACCTGCTACATGCATAGAAATAATGCTGATATGATATATGAAGCACAATCCGTAGTTGGCAAATATATTGAGTGGATATGTTTGTAAATCTGACTTTGAAAGAGTCAGTGCCTCACCAGCCACAAACCTCACCGCACGTCACGCGGCACTCACGTCTCATCACAAAGGGGCAAACAAAACGCCTACAATACTTACACAACCTATGCTTTAATCTGTTATCTCTCTCTCTCTTGAAAGTGTGCAATTTTAACGTGAAATTTTGAAAACCAGATCTAAATTTAACGGGTAGAAAATGTGGCCGGTCAGGCAGCAGGCAGGGCTTAATTTGTGCCAGAACACGCGGGATCCGGCACCTCTGAAATCTGATCCGGCACCTCATTTTACCAATCCCCCTCCTCAACCGCCCTTCTTCCCCGTCCGCTGTTTACTTTTGTTTTCTTTCGCGACTCCCCAACCCCTTTTCACTGTCGTCCGCGACACCCCTGCCCCGCTCACTTTCGTTCGCGACCACTCTCCACCATCCACCACAACCCAACCCACCGCAACCCAATCAGTAACATGCTGATCTGTTACCCAGATCTGGTCCGGGACCTTGCAATTCACAAATTAAGCACTGGCAGTGAGTGAACACAGGCTGAATATACGGCGGGAGCGGTCGGGTGCGGTATAAAACCTGGCAGGAGCAAAATTAAAATTTCAGTCCCGCGCAGATCTCTAGTGGGGGCTGTGGGGAAGACCGGAATTGAAAACCACTTTTGTTGAGTGATAAGGAGTTTGCTAACAAGGTTAGGAGTGTAGTAATGAACAACACGTTATATTGATAAGTTCTGAGATTATAGGAAATGCATCTTTCAGTAACTTCATGCTTGTAAGATGTACCAAGCTTGTTGTTGTTAGATTTCATGTCTGTTGTTTTGTGCCTTTAGACCACAGGTGTCAAACTCAATTTCTGGTGGGCCAGAACTCTGCACAGTTTAGCTTTAACCTTAATTAAACACACCTGATCAAACTAATTGAGATTTGTTTGAAACCGGATGGTAAATGTGGGTTTCCTACAGGGTTCTCCTGTTCCCCCCACAAGTCGAAAGACATGCCCTACAGGTGAATTGAGTAAGCTAAAATTGTCTGTAGTGTATATGTGTGAATGAGAGTGTATGGGTGGTTCCCAGTGTTGGGTTGCAGCTGGAAGGGCATCTGCTGTGTAAAAAGTATTCTGGATAAGTTGGTGGCTTATTCCACTGTGGCGACCCCTGATTTGTAAAGGGACTAAGCCGAAAAGAAAATGATTGTATAAATGGTAAGTGTGTTAAAGCACGGTTGGAACTAAACTCTGCAGGAACTTTGACACCTCTGCTTTAGACTGGGCTAAATATGCGTTTATGTTTGTGTTTTCACTTTAGATGTGCTGGTGGTGAAGGTGGAGGGTGATGAACTGAATGAGATGAAAGATGACGAAGATCAATATGAGCAACGCTATGATTTCGCAAACACGGAAGAGATCCAGAAAACCAAATCTAGCCGTTTTTTCGCCTGCTGCGATTGCGGGAAGTGTTTCAGTCGAAAACTGAACCTTGAAATCCACAGGAGAATTCACACAGGAGAAAAGCCCTTTACCTGTCAACTGTGTGGAAAGAGTTTTAATCAAAAACAAAAACTTGACGCTCACGGGAGAGTTCACACTGGAGAGAAGCCTTTTACCTGCCCAGAATGTGGGAAGAGTTTCAGTCAAAAACAGGAGCTTAAAAGACACATAAGATTTCACACTGGAGAAAGACTTTTGACCTGTCAGTATTGTGGAAAGAATTTCAGTCACAAACCAAAGCTTGAAGCCCACTTGAGAATTCATACCGGAGAAAAGCCTTACACTTGCACGGTCTGTGGAAAGAGTTTCATTCAGAAGCCAAACCTTGAACGACACTTAAGAACTCACACTGGTGAAAAGCCTTTCAGCTGCCAAGACTGTGGGAAGGGTTTCAGTCGAAAACCGAACCTTGAAGTCCACAGAAGAATACACATGGGAGAAAAGCTTTTCACCTGTCAACAATGTGGAATGAGTTTCAGTCAAAAACAGGACCTTAAAAATCACAGAAGTATTCACATCGGAGAAAAGCTTTTCGCCTGTGAACAATGTGGAAAGAGTTTCAGGCATAAAATAAAACACGAAGTCCACATGAGAGTTCACACTGGAGAGAGGCCTTACACCTGCACACAGTGTGGGAAGAGTTTCATTCAAAAGCCAAACCTTGACAGACACATCAGAACTCACACTGGAGAGAAACCATTCATCTGCCAAGATTGTGGAAAGAGTTTCAGTCGAAAACAAGACCTGAAAGACCACATCAAATATCACAATGAAGAAAAACCTTTCCCCTGTCAACAGTGTGGTAAGAGTTTCAGTAATAAACCAAAGCTTGAAGCCCACACGAGAACCCACACTGGAGAGAAGCCCTACACATGCACGCTCTGTGGAAAGAGTTTCATTCAAAAGGCAAACCTCGAAAGACACATGAGAACTCACACCGGAGAGAAGCCTTACACCTGCCAAGATTGTGGAAAGAGTTTCAGTCACAAACAAAACCTTAATGTCCACATGCGAGTCCACACTGGAGAGAAGCCTTACATTTGCGCGCAGTGTGGAAAGAGTTTTCGTCAAAAACAAGAACTTGATGTCCACATGAGACGTCACACCGGAGAGAAGCCGTATAGCTGCACACTGTGTGGAAAGAGCTTCCGTCAAACAGGACACCTTACAAGTCACATGAAATTTCACACCGAAGAGAAACCATCCACACACAACAAACATGAGACTTGCATGAACATTGAACCGCTCATCAATGTGATTATTGTTTAAACATGAAGGAATCACACAGACAGCTGGAGTGCCCACAAGACCTACTAGCGACCTACAGGGGTGTCCAAACTCGGTCCTGAAGCGTCGGTGTCCTGCTGAGATTAGCTCCAACTTGTTTCAACACACCTGCCTTCACTCGTTGCACAGTATTGTTTCATAATATGTGAAGTTTAATTTTATACTAATTTCGAGAGGAGCATGTGCTCATGATTGACCCAGCTGGCCCACATTAGCTTATCATGATCCTCCAATTAAAGGATCCCAAGTAGAGATGCGCGGATCAGCTGAAATGTCACCCGAATCCGCTCCTTCATTCTAATCATCCACCCGCCCGCACATATTATTTTATCTATTATATATATCCGCACCCGATCGACACTTTAATAATTCTAATTCTTTGTTTTAAGCGAGATGATAGGTCACTGTGGATCGTTCGTTATTAACAGCAGATTTAGCTTTTACATATACAGGAAAAAGAGAACAAAAATGGTGCCACTTCAGCCTAAACAGCAGCTATGTTATGTTTACTTGGCATTTTTCTTTGCACTGTGCATAAACAGAATAGCATCTAGCCTACTGTGCCTGGATTGGGGCTGCACTAAATAAGAGTTTGCGCATACCGCTTGTTGCAGGAATGCACATGCTTCTCCTTGCAAGGCGCTGCAGTCGTGTAAATAAGTGATCTTGTTTCTCCCAGAATGAAAGCAGATTTTCCTCTGATGACTCCTCTAACTGAAAGTTTGCACAGTACTCTTGCACTTCATCCATTATTTTGGGCGTCTCATCTTCACATTCTGCGAAGTCAACTCTCTGCTTTTTTGCTGGTCAACTGCTATGATCCGCGACCCACCCGCAATTAATCATAATGTATTTTTTTATTACCCGACCCGATCCGCAGCGCCCGCTGATATAACCGCCATCCGCGCATCACTAATTCCAAGTCACTATATATATCCTCATTTGCTTTCTACAACTATCTTCGTCTGGAAGAAACCCCCCTCCTCCTCCTCCACCTTTATCTAGAATGGGCGGCACGGTGGCCCAGTGACTAGCACTGTTGCCTCACAGCAAGAATACCAATGGCGTCGGGTCCTTGCTTGGCTGCATGTTCTCTCAATGTCCGCTTGGGTTTCCCCCGGGTTTCCCGGTTTCCTCCCACCATCCAAATAGGCTCTATATTATAGATAAAATAAGCCTAAATCTTTTTTCTAATGTCTTACTCTCAGGAAGTTCAACTTGGCCTAAGCAGCAGGGGGAGTTTGAGATTGACCTGAGCTCAATTTCCCCTTGCCCTGCGAAAGGGGGGAGCCCTGGGTCCGAGGATACCTTGAGCTCAGGGCTCTCTCCCGGGACAGCACGCCAAACAAGCCATGTATAAATCATGAGCTAAGTGTGAGCTCTTGAAACTGATTTGAGTTTTATTTCACATTTACATATACTCAAGCCCATTAACCTGTGTGCAGCACACTACGAATTGCACAAGAGGTATGAAGTGCTAATAAGAAGGTGTCTGGTGCATATGGAGAGCAAAAGATTGTCACCTACAGGTGGTACATAGAATATTAAGATGTTTTCCGGAAACATGGAGTGTTGGACTGTTTCATTGTTCTTGTGTTTTTGCCCTGTCGTGCTTCTGCTATTGGACTGTATTGGATTTATGGTTGTTTTCTGCCTACCCTGACTTATATATTGGAATACTTTATTGGATTACCTCTTGTGTTTTTCCCCAGCCTGCTAGATTATTCTTCTAATAAAGCTTCATTTGGACCTCACTCCTGTCATCACGCCCCATTCATAGCTGACATCAAATGCACCAGCAGCTATCCAAAATATGGTTCCTGCAGTGCACATCATCTGAAATCGTCAGGATAAGCATCTCCCCTTATATAGGATTATGTGGACATTGCTCACAACTGATTTATCAAATATGCACTCATTGACTTCTTTTGTTATGGACTAAACAAACCATTAAAAGCAGCCTTCACTCATGATGGTCCTCAAGGGTCACTGCTCAATTTTTTTGACCTTTCCCTACTTTTTGACCTTCTCAGCTTGGCTTTTACTGTTGGACAGGAGGAGAATTCCCTTAAATATTTTTTTGCAGAACACAGACAGCAGGGAGACTCACCAGTCACATTAAAAACACTACCACTATAACGATTACATCACCTGTTATCTAGCCCACGGCTCCAGCATATCCAGGCCAGCCCATCTCAGCGCTCAACAAACCTGCAATTCTAGTGCTTACCAATCTACAACCAGCTTCCAAAATTGCTGCCAGTTAGCTCCCAAATCTCAAGATCAGGGGTGCCCAATCCTGTTCCTGGAGATTTACCTTCCTGCAGAGTTCAGCTCCAACCCTGATCCAACGTAGTTAAACCAACTAAGTAGGACCTGAAGGAGGACTTAGTAATTAAAACCAGGCGTGTTTGATGAAGGTTGCTGCTGAACTCTAGAGGAACGTAGATCACCAGGAACAGGATTGGACATCCCTGCTTGAGATGATCACCAGCAGAGTCAGCCACCAGCTCCCAAGCTGTCTAGATGGATTTCTGTCGTGGTTTCTGTTCCTGAGCTTCAAGAATCCCATCACCTGAGCTGCAAGAATGGCTGTCACCTCCAGAGCTATTACTGCCAGAGCTGCCGTCGGACTTCCTTGAATGGCTACCACCGCCATCAGAGCTTCTGATGGTTGAGATGACGCCGCCAGAGCTAATGATGCCACAACCACCACTGGCACTGCCACCAGAAAAAGAGCTACCACCTCTGCCTGGGTGGCTTTACCTGCCAGGCCCAGGTTTGCTCCAGGTTCCAGGGCCACTACATCTCTATGTTGCAGGTCCACTAAAGTTCTATACTCCAGGTCCGTCTCTCCTCATGTTCCAGGTCCACGGATCTCTTTGCTCCAGACCCAAATTTGCTCTATGGCCTAGGCTCTTCTTCCCTCCCTCTTTTCCGCCTCTGCTCCATCTCCCACCTAGACTTTTGTGTTTCTTTTTGAGGAGTGTCAGGAACCGACTCTTTGTAGGGGGTCTATGTCACAGTCCAGTTCTGTCATGGTGTGTTTAAACCCAGTCTTGTTTTTCCACGTGTGTATTCTCTCTGCAGTTGTTCTTCTCTCTCACACCATGATCAATCCACATGATGATGCTTGTTAGTGTCCCCTTTAAATAATAATCATATATCTTGTTTGCTCCATTATCTCCCTTGTGTATAAATGCCCCCATGTTTCAGTCTTTGTCAGTCGCTGAATTGGGTTGCACTTGAAGTCTGCAACAACACCTTTAACAACGCAAGTTTACAAAAGTTTTAACCCTTTCTGCCAATTGGTCAACTAAATCACAGCTTGTAATATTAGTTCAAAATAAGAGTCCTCTGCTGCAGTATCAGTTTTCTAAAAAAATATGAGGAACAGATCCTAGATCAGATTTCACAGATGTGGTTCACAGAAGTATTAATCAGCACCCAGGCTGATTACTTACAACAGGGATCACCAACCTAATTCCTAGAGATCCGGTGCCCTGCAGGGTTTAGCTCCAACTTGCCTCAACACACCTGCCTGGGTGTTTCAAGTATACCTACTAAGACCTTGATTAGCTTGTTCAGGTGTGTTTGATTAGGGTTGGAGCTAAAATCTGCAGGACACCGGACCTCCAGGAACAAGTTTGGTGATCCCTGACCTACAACATGTAACTGAGGTCTGTTTTGAAGCAGTCACTGTGTTTTTGCAATGTAATTGAGTGTTTTCTCCAAAAGTACTTGCATTTCTGTTCACGAGCAAAAGGACTTCTTTAATCCAAGTTTGCCTTCGTAGAATTTTCCATAAATCCTCCCAGTTATGCTCCAATATGTAAAGCAGACATTGGCACAGTGATGCACACATTTTGGGACTGTGAGAAAATCAGTGATCTTTGCTAAGTAATTCACATAAGTTACTTAGAAGATAAGACAAAATTGGACATTTTGCACTGTCGCCAAAGGCATATTTTCACAATTGTGTGTCTTGATTGTGGTAAAGAATGTGTATTTTATTAAATTTATGCACATATTTGTCTGGAAATTGTGTAGTTTTGTTATAGTCAACTGCTCAAGTGCCCTCAGTCTACACGTGGTTTAGTAAAGGGACCACTTTCTGAAAAAACCTAAGGCTTACACCAAAGATCTGAGGAATTCTGGCTTGTCTGGGCTTTTCTCTAGTACTTTCTTGAGGATAATCGGTGACTATGAAAGAAGAACTGTATTGTATGTTCATCTTGCTTGCAGACTATGTATGCATTGACTGTCTAAAGCAGGGGTCAGCAATCTTGTTCCTAGAGGTCTGGTGCCCTGCGGGCTTTAGCTCCAACTTGCCTCAACACACCTGCCCGGGTGTTTCAAGTATACCTAGTAAGACCTTGATTAGCTTGTTCAGGTGTGTTTAATTAGGGACCTCCAGGAACAAGTTTGGTGATCCCTGGTCTAAAGTTTGTCATTCAAGACCTAGGTGTACAAATGATGGCATGCCACTGTCATTTACCTAATGAACTCTTTCCCCACCTTTTTGATGAGATATCTATAACTTCAATATAATAAAGTTATAATATAAATGTATATATCTGTATGTGTTTTATGCACACACACACACACACACACACACACGTATGAACATGAAAGTTAGTCATTGAATATAGCAGTGAAATTAAAAGCTATAATTAAACATAATGATATAATTAGTTACTCACCCTCATATCATTTCAAGCCCTTGAGAACTTCATTCATCTTCTGAACACAAATGAAGATGTTTAAGGTGAACTCTGAAAGCTTCCTCATCCTCCATAGACAGCAAGGGCCCAGAGACAATCTAAATCCAGAAAAAAAAATCACAAAACATCCTCAAAACACATCGTCAGTCTTCAATGGTTCAATCCAACTATTATCAAGCTGCGAGGATATTTAGTGTGCACATTAAACAAAAGTAAACCACTTTATTCAACAGTTTATTTTCGTCAGTGTCAGTATATTGTCCGTCACGCTGTGCAACAGAGTTGCATACTTATTCCTTGTATATTTAATGTTTTCTCTCCACAATGTTTATTTTCAGCGAAGGAAAACTCAGCGGCTGTCAGTGAACATCATACGTAAACGCTCACCAGAAACTTTAATCACCACAAAGGACATATGGCGGTTGCAAAATCGCTAGTAGTGTGAATGAGGCTAGATGAGTAAAACCGAGTGTGCTGGTTTGGTGAGTTAAATAAATTCATTATGTACACATTCAGTTTATAGTTTAAAGAGTTTAGTTTGCTATGTGTCTTATTGTGTATTGAATCACTTTTCAGAAACATGTAAGAGGGAACATGTATTAAGTTAGTTGTTTATATTAGATTTCAGTACAAATGTAATTCCAACATTTTTATTAAAGACTACTCAGGCATATGTGCATAAAAATCTATCAACATTTAATTGCCTTTTAATGTAATCGATTTTAACCATATCAAGTGTAAAATGTGTTTTTTGCGTTTTTCAGACAAGACTTTTATTTTGGTCGATGACGTCATAGACCGCGCCGACTGCCCCGCTCTGATTGAGCTTCGGCTGAGGAAAGGTTGTGTTTTTAGGTATGTAATACTTTCAAAATTGTTTTGTTGTGGAATATTACATTGTGATGCTCTATGGGAGAGTGCTGACTGTTATTTGGTGTAACGCCGCGTCCTATTTTGCTCCCCGTGTCGTCAATCAATGAATTCAGTCACTGGAGAATCAAAAAACTACGAGTCAATTGAATCAAATGCTTCGATAAATGATTCACTGAATCACTGGTGTAGATGAAGAACAAACGAAATGTGATTAAATATATTGTTCAAATGAATAAATGCCAGTATAGTTTGTATTCCTATTCTTCCAGTGTTTTTATTTGTCTGATCAGGAGCTGTGCTTCATTAGCTGTTACTGTTAGTGATTCTCCTCCAGTGCACACTGACTAGTGAGCTAGAGAAGTGACTGAGACCCAGACAGAGGTTTAGTCTTGATTTCTTCTTTGTGTTGATTCTTCTCCTCTTAAACAGACAGAAAAACTCCTGCTGAAGCGACTGAGCTCCACTATTATAAAGATGGCGTTTATTAAAGAGGAGAGTGAAGACCTGAAGATTGAGCAAGTGTTCACACTGAAAAAGGAAGAACCTGAGGAACTCACTGGTTAGTTTTCATTCAGAAGAGTAACGCAGAAGTAGTTGATCAGTTTACATAATGATTGTTTTGTGTGATCATGTTTTATGTTATTATGTTAACCCCTTTGTGTGCTGTTGGGATGTTTTCATCCACTCTGGACTCTGGAGTGATTTTTGAGTCTTAATTTGGCCACAACTTTCTCATTTGTTCAACAAATAAAATGATATTTGGTGACAATTTGGTGACACATATATTGGGAAAATGCTTTGACAATTTTTTAAAAATTCAACAATACACTCAAAAATCTTTTTGTTATGTCTGTGGCTGTTTTTGCTCCATTGACTTCCATTATAATCATATTTTATGATAGTAAAGCCATGACACACCATCAGGATTTCTTCATTGTTGCTGGTTTTCCCTATTGGGATGACGTTACATTTGTCATTTTTACTGTTGGTCATCAGTTACAGTGCAAAAAAAGCAAAGAGCTTAGTGTCTGGCTTTTATGTGAAGATTTACGTGAAGCTACCCTATTAATCCTATTAATTAATCATTTCCCCATGTAAACACAATAAAGCCTGGTTTATACTTCTGCTTCAAGTGGTCGGCGTGACCACGGCGCAAGCCTCACGTGTAGCCGTGCATTTATTCTTCTGCTGTTTCTGTTTCTCTGCAATACACTTCTGAAACGCTAGCTGGCAGTAGGTGTTTATGTTTCTCTGTGTCGAGTTTCTTCGCTGGTGTTTGGTGTTTTCTGAACACTTCCTTAATGTAAAAGTGACTCAAATTCGCTCATTTTGAGGCGGGAACCGTCGGACGTGGAACAACTTTAATCATGAGGTAAACACAAAACAACAGTCTCCATCCGGAGCTCCTTCACGAGACTCCACACTTGTAAACACTCGCTGCATCTGGCGCGCGGCTCTCACCTCCGCCCACACTCGTCAGCGCTACCAAGCCGACCAATCACAGAGCTTGCGCTACATGTACGCGTTACATATTTTGAGAGGTGCACGTCTACGTCGCCGACGGCCACGGTGAGGGGCTATGCGTCCAAGCGTAGGCTGCACCGTAGCATACGCGTGCGCTTGACGCAGAAGTATAAATCGGCCTTAAATCAGTCACTCTAATTTAAGAAGCCAAGTCTAATACTTTAATATACTGAGTTAAATGATCCTGTAAAAATAAGGTTGATTCACTTTCTTATTTTGATGTTGTGTTGATCATCCTTGTTGCATCTCTCCATTCATAAATCATGATGATTTCACCATGAAACAGTTTATTACTGGTGTGCATAATGCCCGGTTCAACAGTTTTTCCACAAATAGGAAGTCTTACAGACGTCCATCGCTTTTGCGCACAAACACCAGCCTAAAGCAATTTAAAGGCTAGCTATATCGTTAAACATGGTCGAAAATTGGTCAGAATGAGAGTAACTCATCACCTTATTAAACATATTTTGGCTCCTACGAAGTATTAATATACGGACACCAATAAACATATATTTCTAAAGTTTGATAAGACCACAATTCACACCATTTAGTACTGGCTTATTACCTGCCTATTATGATATTAACTGTTTCATTAGTAGTTATAAAGTGTGATCTTATTCTGCATCCCTAAACCTACCGTAAACCTAACTTCCACCTTACTAATGATTAATAAACAGCTCATGTAGTTTAATAGGCTAGTAGTGTTGGTTAATGTTTTGTCAGTAACCTGAATTGTGACCTAAACTAAAGTGTTAGCTTTCAATTTTATTATAATGTTGGTTTTGAATAATAAAATTATTGTATGTGCCGTCCACTAAAGCCGATGGGGGTGTTGAGTTGTTTTCCGGCGAGCTGGATCATCTCCAGTATGCAGTAAGTTAGTAAAATAAAGGTGGCAGAATGGTGCGTACAACATTTAGGACAGGTTTATATTGAAGTGCTAGTCAGTTTGTCTGCTTAACTATCTCGTATTTAAGAATACTGTGTCGTGACTGAAGTATTGTGGTAATGTTGTAGTGTGGGGACTCTCACCCCTATTGTCCTCCATGCATTTTATCCCTTCTCTTTTTGTAGTATTGCATTGTATTTTCTGTTGGACTCATTTTGTCTATCAGTTCCTCCAATACTCTATTACTGGTCACTGTCTCTTCCTCATCTTAACCTCAGCTGTTTATATCTGACAGTGTGGGTTTGCTAGCTCTGTCTAGTCATTCTGCCTTCAGTACCTGAGCTAAGGGACTCTATCTTGGCTCTCCAACTTATCGGCTCCATCTTCACTCTTATTTCCCTCTGGCTATCTCAACTGTGCTCCTCCATCCCCCTGGCTCTACCTCTGTCCTCTATCCCATTGGTGGTCTTGAGCTCTGCCTAGGTTGCCAGAATTGTCAGGATAATTTCGCCCTAGTCTTCAGTATCCCTAAAAGCGCTGGATGCAGTGGTGTAAATCATACCACCACACGAGTCTAGAGAAGTAGAGCCATGATCTCTGGTGTGACTCAGATCAATTTTCTCATTGTGCCAGGCATTTTGAACAATCCTCCCAACTATGTGGGATCAGTTTTGGGATGGTCTTTACCTGTTCCAACATGACGGTCCACCAGTGCACAAAGCAAGGTTCATGAATACACGTGTGAGCGGGTTTGGTGTGAGATTGAAGCTGTTATAAATGCAAAGGGTGTGCCGTCTCTATAATAATCCCTACAGGTTAAGGTTGGGGTGTCATTAAAGGTCATCATTAGTCATTTGCATGGCAGGTTTCACATAATAGCCGATCTTCTCTTTTAACCCCTTCAGATTAAATCAGTCCATGAGGGAGAATCAAGTTATCAATATTCTTCTTAACCACATATTTGACCAACACAAAATAGGAGTTATTGTTTGTTTGTAGAATTGTTTGTTTGTGAAGTTGGTTTATTATTAGAAATATTACACCAGTCATGAAGTAGTGACTAGTGGTGTAACTATCTTCAAACCAAACTGAAAAACTTTGTTACGCCCCCCACGGTATGTACTGCAAGACTCTCGAGGAATATCAAGGTACACCCAAGCCCATCAGTGCGACACGTGACAAAAAAAACTATGTTTCAAACGCACTTTAATAAACAGGGGTGCTCAAACTCTGTCCTGGAGGGCCGGTGTCCTGCAGAGTTTGGCTACAACCATAATATAGTCACACCTGAACCAGCTAATCAAAGTAGTTATAGAAACTTCCTGGCAGGTTTGAATTGAAGCAAAAACTGCAAGACACCCCAGGACCGAGGTTTTGGCCACCCTGGTCTAAACATTTGATAATGAAAGTCTTTGAATTATGATGTGGATTTTATTGGTGCAGCAATAATATTCTTCAGTAGCAGTTTGTACATGTGAGCTGGAAATATGAGCGTCTACTGCATAACATTAGCAAGTAGGTGCAATATGCCTGAAACTGCAGGGGACCCAATACCGAGCCCTGTGGCACTCCGTAATGGAGTTAACTTGTTAATAAAGATTTAGCGGCAGAACCGCGCCTCACTTTGTCTCTTTAACCAATCCCCTACTCACTTAAACTCATTTAAGGAAGACCATCCCTCTAGCACTGTTCTTCTCTTTCTTTTGAACCCACCCTCCCTCCCCCTATTTCCTTGTATCCCTTTCACAATCCTATAACTCTCTTCACTCCTACATGTAGGTTGAATCGGGGGGTCCAACCACTCTGCCAAAATATTACAGAGACAGTACCCCCACTCTGAGTCTCCGGGCATAGTAGGACGCCCGATCAACCTACCCACCTATTCACCAGTCATCCTCTTACTCCCCTTCCCCTTCACATCACTGTTCTCTTGCTATCCCCTACATCCCTACAGTAAAGTCTAGCTTAAAATGTGGCGTGGTCCATAATGGTGAACTTGTTTTTAAGCTACAGTGCTTACAAGCTCTAGCAAGCCTAAATGCTAAATGCGTTCACGTTGGTCTTCATGTCTGCTGTTTGTGACTTTAAACTGGGGTCAACTTCAGTTTATTTCCATTTATTCTTCACTGTAGATCAGCTGGTGCTGAAGAAGGAGAACGATGAAACTGAAGAGAAGGATGGGAATGAGACGCACAATGATTTCATGACTGCAGAAAAATACACAATGACTTGTCCAATCCACGAAAGAACTCTTATGACCGAACCTAACAGTGTATTCCCCTGCGGTCAGTGTGAAAAGACGTTCAGTCATAAACCCAATCTTGAGATCCACATGCGAGTTCAAAGTATAGAGCGGCCGTACACCTGCCAACAGTGTGGAAACGGATTCACTCAAAACGCAGCCCTTAAACGACACCTGAGGGTCCATTCTGGAGAGAAACCGTACTCGTGTGATCAGTGTGGGAAGAGCTTCACTCAGAAAGGACACCTTGATAAACACACGCGAGTCCACACCGGAGAGAAGCCGTACACGTGCGATCTCTGCGGGATCAGTTTCACTCAGAAAGCACATCTTACAAGGCACCTGAAGATCCACACCGGAGAGAAGCCGTACTCTTGTCCTCAGTGTGGGAAGAGTTTCATCCAGAACATCACCTTGAAAGAGCACATGAACATCCACAGCGGAGAGAAACCCTTCAGCTGCCCCGAGTGCGGAAAGAGCTTCGGCAAGAAACAGAAACTCAACAACCACATGAGGGTCCACACCGGAGAGAAGCCGTACGCTTGCACGTTCTGCGGCAAGAGTTTCACATACGTGACCAGCCGTAACATACACATGCGCGTGCACACCGGGGAGAAGCTGTTTCCATGCATTCAGTGTGGGAAGAGCTTCAAAACCAACTTCAGACTCGGGTGTCACATGAGCAGCCACACCGGGGAGAAGCCCTTCAGCTGCCTTCAGTGTGGGAAGAGCTTCATCTGCAAAGTAAACCTCAACTACCACATGAACACTCACTCGGAGCAGAAACCCTGCAAATGTGACCAGTGTGGGAGGAGTTTCAGTCATAAAATGAGCCTCAACGCTCACAGGAGGAGACACAGTTTAAAGACTCCCGTCAGACAGGACAGATCTTCCCAGAACACACAGAAAGCTGAAGATGCTGATGAGAACTCACACAGGGGAGCTGTTCACACCTATGGAAGATTAACATAGAGGGAAAGAGGGCATCCACTGTGTGAAACTTATGCTGGATAAAGGCTGATTTATACTTCTGCGTCAAGCGCACGCGTATGCTACGGTGCAGCCTACGCGTGGACGCATAGCCCATAGCCGTCGACGACGTTGACGCGCACCTCAAAAAATGTAATGCGTACGGGTAGCGCAAGCTCTGTGATTGGTCGGCTTGGTAGTGCTGACGAGTGTGGGCGGAGGTGAGAGCCACGCGCCAGATGCAGCGAGTGTTTACAAGTGTGGAGTCCCGTGAAGGAGCTCCGGATGGAGACTGTTGTTTTGTGTTTACCTTATGATTAAAGTTGTTGCACGTCCGCCGGTTCCCGCCTCAAAATGAGCGAATCTGAGCCACTTGTACATTAAGGAAGTGTTCAGAAAACACAAAACACCAGCGAAGAAACTCGACACAGAGGAACATAAACACCTACTGCCAGCTAGTGTTTCAGAAGTGTATTGCAGAGAAACAGAAACAGCGCAGAAGTATAAATGCATGGCTACGCGCGAGGCTTGCGCCGTGGGTCACGGCGATCACTTGACGCAGAAGTATAAACCAGGTTTTAGTTGGCGGTTCATTCCGCTGTGGTGATCGCTGATTATTAAAGGGACTAAGCCGAAAAGAAAATGAATGAATGAACAAACTGTTTAATGTTTTCCCACTACATCCTCTTATCTTATTCATTCATTTTCCTTCAGCTTAGTCTTATTTATCAGGGTTCAACACAGCGGAATGAACCGCCAACTATTCCAGCATATGTTTTACGCAGCGGATGCCCTTCCAGCTGCAACCCAGGATTGGGAAACACCCGTACACACTCATTCACACACACTCCTACACTGTGTAGTTGATCAATTCCCCTATAGCGCATGTGTTTGGACTGTGGGAAACCGGAGTACCCGGAGGAAACCCACGCCAACATGGGGAGAACATGCAAACTCCACACAGAAACACCAACTGACCCAGCCGGGACTCGAACCAGCGACCTTCAACCACTAAGCCACCGTGCTGCCCCCACCTATTCTTATTTATTAAATTTTAAAGGATGATACCCTTTTCAAATTGCTCCATTTATTATTAATCTGGCTTCAGCATCTCCAAAGTAAATAAATTGATCAAATATTGAACTGAACTCTTTTGCTTAATTTTATTTGTTTATATTTATATATTTATCGTCACTTATTGAAATATGAAGCTGCTTTTATCATACACCCATACATATTTCAACAATGCACAACATTACAAAGTCCTGGCTGTGGAGGAAGAGGATACAGGTACTAGACTGGCCTGTCTGCAGTCCCGACCTGTCTCCAATAGAGAATGTGTGGCGCATTTTAAAGCACCAAATGCAACAATGAAGACCCTGAACTATTGCCTACCTTAAGACTTGTTTGCAGGAGGAATGGGTAAAAATCTCTTGGTGCCTTCAGTCTCTAAACGTCTTTAGAGTGTTGTGGAAAGGAACGGCAACATTACAGACTGGTAAATGCTTCACTGATCAAACGGTTTTTGAAATCTGTTGCACGAAGCAAAATTAGAATAGTGTTTATTTAGAAAAAATAAATAAAATCCAGAGGAACACATTACAAAATGTTTGTTGTATTGTCTGCAATGAAATACAAGCCAACAATAATACAAGCTTTTTAGGTGTTTCAGCTTTTTCTGATTTGGGATTGTATGTTGATCTTGTCATGAAAGTTGCTGATGTGGAAATAAGTTAATAAACTAAATAAATATCATTTTTGAAGCTTTAGACATGATCGAAAACTCAGAAACTGTGTACACACTCCAGAAATGGTGAAAATTTAATGTGATATTAGCACCTGAAATTATGTGAAAGTGTCACCTGTACATTTGTAATGAAGCACCGCTCAAGCTAAGTTTGATGTTCACGTACGAAAATCGACAAACTCATAGAGCTGACGATACCTACAAAAAGTCTCTTGGAGAAAATCTGAAATCCATCAGAAAGTTGATTATTTTTTACTATTTTTGGTGAAAATACAGCAGTTATATGCCATTTTCAGGCTTGTGTTTTTGATAAAGTCCTCCTAGAGGTGTGATCAGACCAACACCTGATGGGCAGTGTAATAAACAGGCTGTTCCAATGTTAAACTGGGAGGATCTAGACTCTTCATTGAAAGATATGTCTGTTGTGGAGTGACCTATTTTGATAAGAAACAGGAAGTAGTTATAACTCAGGCAGGCAATTTTGTTATGTTGTTTTAACTTTACCATTAATACTATTACATTAATAATATCTCTGTCTGTAATCTTAAGGCCACCTCAGGTGTGAGAGCTTTTCAATGCTTTATCTTCCTTTAAAATGCATAGTTCGCTCACTATATAAGATATACCTTTATTTACTCGTCCTCCACTTTTCTCCATTTTGAGTTTCTTTCTACAGTCGAAGACAAAAGAAGATACTTTGAACAATGTTGGTAACTCATTTTATTTTCATCCTAATGAGCGGTATATTTCAACATATCTTCTGTTGTGTTCAACAGCAGAAAGAAACTGATGGTTTGGGAGTTAATAAATGCTGAGCACAGCATTTCAGTTGTGGGCTGCTCTTCATTTTTGATCATTGCTCTGATCATGCATCTTTGAAAATAAAAACGTATCATTGAAATATGTATTCTTTCTGTTTGATGTTGTCCAGATATATCTAGATCTCTTGTATGCAGTGGATACGGAAAGTATTCAGACACCCTCAAATGTTCAACTTTGTTATATTGCAGCCTTTTGCTAAAATCATTAAAGTTTCCCCTTATTAATGTGCACACAGCGGCCCATACTGACAGACAAACACAGAACTGTTGACAGTTTTGCAGTTTTATTAAAAAAGAAAGACTGAAATATCCCATAGTCTTGAGTACTCAGTCCCTGTGTGTTTTAATTGATTTTATTAATGACTGTTTAACTGATTCATATCTTCTGTTTCTGAATTTCAGATTTATGCCTCCTCATGACTTTAATTTTGGTATGACGCTGTGACGTCATAAGGCAGCGCCGCCGCGCTGTTTCGTTTATGTGCGCCTCGGCTGAAGAAGGTTTGTGTTCTTCAGTTTCTAGTATTTTCCTAATGTATTTATTATTGGATGTACACTTGTCAGGCTCTGTTTAACGCTGTTGATGGTTCAGTGAAAAGCTCTGCGTCTCATTTCGCTCCCCGTATCTTTAATTAACTCAACAAACAAGAATCATTGCCGTAAGTACAGTAAGGTTAGATGAAGATATTGAGGTAAAGTTAGTTTAATATTCACACATTCACACTTTCTTCTTGATAATATAATTTCAGAAAAGAGTCATTTGCTAATTATAAATTGTGAAATCATATTAGCATTACAGTGCTAATGTTGTTCTCAAGCGTGTTTACGTCATGTCAGACGGGATAATCGAAGTGTCATGGCAGATAATATAGGGAGAGTTTCACCAGCTGAATGTGCGAATATACACTTACTTTAGTTCAATATAGTTTATATTGAATATAAATATAGAAATAACATGTAAATATGATTTGAGAACAACATTAGCACTGTTTATTTGACTGTGAATGTTGTACTTTAATGGTCATCGGCTGCTAATATGATTTCACCAATTATAATTAGCAAATGACTCTCATCTGATATTATATTATTAAGATGAAAGTCTGAATGTGTGAATAACTTTACCTCAGTTCAATTAAACAGTGCTAATGTTGTTTTCAAGTCGTACTAACCTGTGATTTCAAGCCCAATACTCAAAGTGTCATGGTAAATTAATATAGGGAGTTTCACCAGCTGACACTGAGTGAATGTGCGAATATAAACCTACTTCACCTCAATATGAAAATGAGCTTTATATCGCAGAACCTTTTGGTCTGATTCATTCACTGTCCTCTCAATTTTCTAAAATTTCATTTTCTTTGGTTTATTAGGGAAAGATGTTAATATTCTGATTTTGGAGAAATGTTATATTCATAAATGCAAGTGCCTTAAAACAAAACCAGCGTTTAGCTTTCCAAAAGGAAATTTGGTTATACTGTAAATCTTTAAAGTTGCTGAAATGTGGAAGAAGACTTAAGTTTCAGGGAATCTGCGGGGTCTTAGAAAGTCTTAAAATGTCTTAAATCTCAAAATCCACATTTTAGGTCTTAAAAAGTCTGAAATGTACTGCAATACTGTGTTGTAGGCTTTAAATCGTTTTTAAACAGGTTTTTAGCTACCAAATCTGGCCAAAACCCCTACAATCCATTAACTTTGTTTTTCATAATGGTTTAATAATTTTCCTTACAATAACATTTGTTTAAATCTGCTCCATGTATTTACTGCTGAGGATACTGACCTGGACAGATGGTTGTGCGTAGATTTAGTTTATTATAGTTTTTAAAACTGTTAAAACATTTGTTTATTTCTTTATTTTAAGTTTATGTTGGTAAAATAAGGTGTATGGATACAAGTAGAGCTCGCTTGTTTTTACACAATATTTAAAATATTTAGCTAAGAAATAAAATCTAAAATATTTACATTTTTTAAAATTCAATTATTATTGTATTATTAAATGTATTAAATTATTTTTTTTTTAATTGATAGGGTAAACAAAAATCTTTTCCATCTGGGCCATTTGAAAAATATCCTTAGCCTTTAGCCCTTTATGGGTCTAAAATTTCATTCATAATGGTCTTCAAAATGTCTTAAAGTCTTAAATTTAACTCGGTGAAACCTGCAGAAACCCTGAGTTTATTGAAAAAATGTGAATTAACAGAAGACCCGGTGTAAACCGTTCTCTTTTTTTTTAGATTGTGTGTCTATTCTATGGTTTAAGTGTATTTTTGTAATATTATTTTATTGATTTGAATATTATTTGTGCTCTGTTCTATAAATGTAGATTAAAGTTGTTATTTGAATTTTGCCTTATTGTAATTGTGTTATAATGCAATAAAAAAAAAATATATATATATATAATTATATATATATATACACAGTTGAAGTCAGAATTATTAGCCCCCCTGATTTATTCGCCCCCCTGTTTATTTTTCCTGAATTTCTGTTTATCAGAGAGCAGATTTCTTCAACACATTTCTAATCATAATAGTTTTAATAACTCATCTCTAATAACTGATTTATTTTCTCTTTGTCATGATGACAGTAAATAATATTAGACTAGATATTCTTCAAGACACTTCTATACAGCTTAAAGTGACATTTAAAGGCTTCACTAGGGTAATTAGGGTAACTAGGCAGGTTAGGGGAATTAGGCAAGTTATTGTATAATGATGGTTTGTTCTGTAGAGTATTGAGAAAATATATAGCTTAAAGGGGCTAATAATATTGACCTTAAAATGGTGTTTAAAAAATTAAAAACTGCTTTTATTGTAGCGGAAATAAAACAAATAAGACTTTCTCCAGAAGAAAAAATATTATCAGACATACTGTGAACATTTCCTTGCTCTGTTAAACATCATTTGAGAAATATTTAAAAAAGAAAAATCAAAGGGGGGCGAATAATTCTGACTTCAACTGTAGATATGAAAATGAGCTTCTAGAAACTGCAAGTGCATTGAATCAAATGCTTCATTAAGTGACTTTATTTTATTGCTCAAACCATCAGGAACATGCACAAAACACAATATAGAGTGAACATAAAAGAACCTAATGATGCTAAATAAATTAATCAAATGAAAAAATAAAATTCACAGCATAAAGTACAGCATTTCTACATCTAATGAATTTAGGAATTAACAGGGGATTTAAAAAACTGTTATAATAATTGATGAATGTCTTAGATTTGTTTCGCATTTTAACAATTTCACTGTAGTAATAAACAAATCAATATAAAAACTGTTAATGTGGAGATAATCAGCAAACTTCTGTTTGTGTATGTGACATTTTGCCAATATAATAAAGCGATTAACAATATATTTAAGACTTTTGTTGGATTTGTTTTTTTCATAATGAAAAATAATGATTTAATGTAAAATAATAAGTTTTGTCATTTTAAACATATTTGGCTAGATGCTTCCAGAAACTGTTTACAGTGTTGTGTTCAAAAAATAAATGACAACGGTTTTCTTTATCTGCCTTACAGAGACTACAGACGTCCTCCATTTCAATGCACTTTGATGATAAAGACTTTACTGGGTAAATGATATGTCATATTTTAAAACGTCATTAAGTGATTGACTGAAACACGGCGTCTTTCTGACATCACAAACAAACATTAGTGATGAGCTTTCACAGACCAGTGTGTTTATAAAGGCGTAATTATTAAATATATGATGAAATTCATCCATTTGCAAATCATAAATGCTGAAATAAAAACGTGCTGTGTTTATCTGTCTGATCAGGAGCTGCTTTAACTGTGACTGAGAGTGATTCTCCTCCAGTGCACACTGACTAGTGAGCTAGAGAAGTGATTGAGACACAGACAGAGGTTTAGTCTTGATTTCTTCTTCTTTGTGTTGATTCTTCTCCTCTTAAACAGACAGAAAAACTCCTGCTGAAGCGACTGAGCTCCACTATTATAAAGATGGTGTTTATTAAAGAGGAGAGTGAAGACCTGAAGATTGAAGACACATTCAGAGTCAAACATGAAGATGCTGAGCAGCAAACAGGTTGGTGTTCATTCTCACAGCTCAAATATGTAGGTATAGAAATAATTAGATCAGAAAAACACCTTTTACCTGTTTATTTCAGTATCATTAAATTATTTTAAAACAGAGCAAATAAATTAGCATTTTTCTAGGTGAATGTTCTATCGCAGGGGTCAGCAATCTCGTTCCTGGAGGTCTGGTGCCCTGCGGGGTTTAGCTCCAACTTGCCTCAACACACCTGTCGGTGTTTCAAGTATACCTAGTAAGACCTTGATTAGCTTGTTCAGGTGTGTTTAATTAGAGTTGGAGCTAAAATCTGCAGGACGACGGCCCTCCAGGAACAAGTTTAATGATCCCTGTTCTATCGTAAGAAATGTGGTTATCGCAATACGCTACAGCAGAGGTGTCAAACTCAGTTCCTGGAGGGCCGCAGCACTGCACGGTTTAGTTCCAACACACTTACCTGTAGGTTTCAAACAAGCCTGAAGGACTCAGTTAGTTTGGTCAGCTGTGTTTAATTAGGGTTAAAGCTAAACTGTGCAGAGCTGCGGCTCTCCAGGAACTGAGTTTGACACCTGTGCAGCATATTTTTCCAGTATCATGCAGCTCTACCAAGTGGTATCGTGATACTGTATTAATTCAGTCAAAGCTACAAAATGAAGCAAACTCTCAGAAATACAAACATGTATAAGAAAACAGACTAAGCTGGTCTTAAAATCACAGTTTGCTGTGATTTTAAGCCGCGACTCGAACCTGCGACCTTCTTGCTGTGAGGCCACAGTGCTAACCACTGAGCCACCGTGACTTTGGTGCCTTTTAACTGGGGTTAACCTGTGTTTCTCTTTCTTCTCTTTAGATGTGCTGAAGGTGGAGAGTAATGAACTGGTCACTCATGATCATCGTGATTTCATGACTGCTGAAAAATCTGCAAAGCAGAAAAAGACTCCGAAAACCAAATGTAGGCGTCCTTTCACCTGCTGTGATTGTGGAAAGAGTTTCAGACAAAAACAATACCTGGACATCCACAGGAGAACTCACTCTAGCGAGAAGCCTTTCACCTGTCAGCAGTGCGCGAAGAGTTTCGTTCATAAGCCGTACCTTGACAGACACATGAAAACTCACAGCGGAGTAAAGCTGTTCAGCTGTCAACAGTGTGGGAAGAGTTTCATCTATAACGCTAAACTTGAAGCCCACATGAGGACTCACACCGGAGAGAAGCCCTACTCCTGTCAACTGTGCGGGAAGACTTTCGGTTATAACGCGACACGTGAAGCCCACATGCTGATCCACACGGGAGAGAGGCCGTACACGTGCGCACAGTGTGGGAAGAGTTTCAATCAGAAGCCAAACCTTGAAAAACACAAGAGAACTCACACTGGAATAAAGCCGTACACGTGCGCACAGTGTGGGAAGAGCTTCATTAATAAACAAAACCTGAGAGTCCACATGAGAGTCCACACTGGAGAGAGGCCGTACACGTGCACGCAGTGCGGAAGAGGGTTCTGTCATAAAGTCAGCCGCGATGTCCACATGAGACGTCACACCGGGGAGAAGCCGTATGTCTGCGCTCAGTGTGGGAAGAGCTTCTCTGACGTCAACACCTTTAATAACCACATGAAGACTCACACTAAAGAGAGACCGTCTGCTAAACACAAGCGTAAGACTTTGACCTTTCATAAATGTGTGTGATGTTTAGATATGAAGACTTCACATTTGCAGTACAGCCCCATTCACACCTCCAGTGAGATTTGCATCCTATTTTACGTCAGGAAATCTTCAATAAGACTCTCGTTGTGTTTAGCATATTTGGGCTTCTGTCTTGAGGGAGGGCTCGGAGAGCTACATCTCGCAGTGAAGCAGTGTACCAGAGCTTGACTCGTTTTACCATAATCACGTGATCAGTGACGTCTGAAGCTTGATTTTCGCCTATACTCGCGTGACTGCTTCGAATTTTGACCTAAAGGTTGTATAGTGAGAGATTAGTCGTCATTTACATACATTTCTACTGTTTCAAAGCACTGCACCGGTCCCACGCACCAGTCATTGAACTAAAATACAATAGTAGTTTATAGTAAAAACCGTACTAAAGTGTATTATTTACAACTATTTGTTAATGAACGCTAGAGCATATTGTAGTATAGCATGTGTCTGAGGGCAGCTGGCGAGAGCAGTGCTGAAGCCTCACTCCCATAGCCTCATAATCGCAGCATTGTTTCTGAGCAATACAACACTAAACATTTAAATAATGTGTCACTGTGTCTACTAAACTAATCAATGTTGTTATACAGATAACAAACGAGTGCTCATTTATTTAAAACAAACATAGTAATTGATAATAGTAACGGTAATAGTCTCTTGGTCTCTCTCGTGCACACACTTGGTGTACCTTGCGCACATTCAGTCCCTGCTTTCGCTTGCCTTTTCTGTCTGGCGCCTCATACATGACGCGTCTTCTTTACGGTGGTTGGTTGGCATTCAACAATCCCACGACGCATCTGTGCTGTAAACAGGAAGATGTGGGCTAGACTGCAGCCAAAATTTATTACCAAGTAACGGACAAACGCATCATATTGTAATGATAACAGAGTTACTATATTTCAAAAGTAACGGGTTACAGTATTAGTTACCGTCAAAAGTAACGGGTTACAGTATTAGTTACTGTCAAAAGTAACGGGTTACAGTATTAGTTACCGTCAAAAGTAACGGGTTACAGTATTAGTTACCGTCAAAAGTAACGGGTTACAGTATTAGTTACAGTCAAAAGTAACGGGTTACAGTATTAGTTACCGTCAAAAGTAACGGGTTACAGTATTAGTTACCGTCAAAAGTAACGGGTTACAGTATTAGTTACCGTCAAAAGTAACGGGTTACAGTATTAGTTACCGTCAAAAGTAACGGGTTACAGTATTAGTTACCGTCAAAAGTAACGGGTTACAGTATTAGTTACAGTCAAAAGTAACGGGTTACAGTACTAGTTACCGTCAAAAGTAACGGGTTACAGTATTAGTTACTGTCAAAAGTAACGGGTTACAATATTAGTTACCGTCAAAAGTAACGGGTTACAGTATTAGTTACAGTCAAAAGTAACGGGTTACAGTACTAGTTACCGTCAAAAGTAACGGGTAACAGTATTAGTTACCGTCAAAAGTAACAGGTTACAGTATTAGTTACAGTCAAAAGTAACGGGTTACAGTATTAGTTACCGTCAAAAGTAACGGGTTACAGTATTAGTTACAGTCAAAAGTAACGGGTTACAGTACTAGTTACCGTCAAAAGTAACGGGTTACAGTATTAGTTACCGTCAAAAGTAACGGGTTACAGTATTAGTTACCGTCAAAAGTAACGGGTTACAGTATTAGTTACAGTCAAAAGTAACGGGTTACAGTACTAGTTACAGTCAAAAGTAACGGGTTACAGTATTAGTTACCGTCAAAAGTAACGGGTTACAGTATTAGTTACAGTCAAAAGTAACGGGTTACAGTATTAATTACAGTCAAAAGTAACGGGTTACAGTATTAGTTACCGTCAAAAGTAACGGGTTACAGTATTAGTTACCGTCAAAAGTAACGGGTTACAGTATTAGTTACAGTCAAAAGTAACGGGTTACAGTATTAGTTACCGTCAAAAGTAACGGGTTACAGTATTAGTTACCGTCAAAAGTAACGGGTTACAGTATTAGTTACAGTCAAAAGTAACGGGTTACAGTACTAGTTACAGTCAAAAGTAACGGGTTACAGTATTAGTTACCGTCAAAAGTAACGGGTTACAGTATTAGTTACCGTCAAAAGTAACGGGTTACAGTATTAGTTACCGTCAAAAGTAACGGGTTACAGTATTAGTTACCGTCAAAAGTAACGGGTTACAGTATTAGTTACCGTCAAAAGTAACGGGTTACAGTACTAGTTACCGTCAAAAGTAACGGGCTACAGTATTAGTTACCGTCAAAAGTAACGGGTTACAGTATTAGTTACAGTCAAAAGTAACGGGTTACAGTATTAGTTACCGTCAAAAGTAACGGGTTACAGTATTAGTTACCGTCAAAAGTAACGGGTTACAGTATTAGTTACCGTCAAAAGTAACGGGTTACAGTATTAGTTACCGTCAAAAGTAACTGGTTACAGTATTAGTTACTGTCAAAAGTAACGGGTTACAGTATTAGTTACCGTCAAAAGTAACGGGTTACAGTATTAGTTACAGTCAAAAGTAACTGGTTACAGTATTAGTTACTGTCAAAAGTAACGGGTTACAGTATTAGTTACCGTCAAAAGTAACGGGTTACAGTATTAGTTACTGTCAAAAGTAACGGGTTACAGTATTAGTTACCGTCAAAAGTAACGGGTTACAGTATTAGTTACCGTCAAAAGTAACGGGTTACAGTACTAGATACTGTCAAAAATTAACGCGTTACATTACTAGATACTATTTAGTTCATCAATTCCCCTATAGCGCATGTGTTTGGACTGTGGGGAAAACGTGAGCATCTGGAGGAAACCCACGCCATTACGGGGAGAACATGCAAACTTCACACAGAAACACACACTGACCCAGCCGGGACTCGAAACAGCGACCTTCTTGCTGTGAGGCCACAGTGCTAACCACTGAGCCACCGTGACTTTGGTGCCTTTTAACTGGGGTTAACCTGTGTTTCTCTTTCTTCTCTTTAGATGTGCTGAAGGTGGAGAGTAATGAACTGGTCACTCATGATCATCGTGATTTCATGACTGCTGAAAAATCTCCAAAGCAGAAAAAGACTCTGAAAACCAAATGTAGGCGTCCTTTCACCTGCTGTGATTGTGGAAAGAGTTTCAGACAAAAACAATACCTGGACATCCACAGGAGAACTCACTCTAGCGAGAAGCCTTTCACCTGTCAGCAGTGCGCGAAGAGTTTCGTTCATAAGCCGTACCTTGACAGACACATGAAAACTCACAGCGGAGTAAAGCCGTTCAGCTGTCAACAGTGTGGGAAGAGTTTCATCTATAACGCTAAACTTGAAGCCCACATGAGGACTCACACCGGAGAGAAGCCCTACTCCTGTCAACTGTGCGGGAAGACTTTCGGTTATAACGCGACACGTGAAGCCCACATGCTGATCCACACAGGAGAGAGGCCGTACACGTGCGCACAGTGTGGGAAGAGTTTCAATCAGAAGCCAAACCTTGAAAAACACAAGAGAACTCACACTGGAATAAAGCCGTACACGTGCGCACAGTGTGGGAAGAGCTTCATTAATAAACAAAACCTGAGAGTCCACATGAGAGTCCACACTGGAGAGAGGCCGTACACGTGCACGCAGTGCGGAAGAGGGTTCTGTCATAAAGTCAGCCGCGATGTCCACATGAGACGTCACAGCGGGGAGAAGCCGTATGTCTGCGCTCAGTGTGGGAAGAGCTTCTCTGACGTCAACACCTTTAATAACCACATGAAGACTCACACTAAAGAGAGACCGTCTGCTAAACACAAGCGTAAGACTTTGACCTTTCATAAATGTGTGTGATGTTTAGATATGAAGACTTCACATTTGCAGTGCAGCCCCATTCACACCTCCAGTGACTTCAGCGCTGCTCCGTTTGCTCACTAATGGACGTTCAGTCATGGTTAAAATCTCTCCATGATCCTGAGGGCATTCATCAGTAGGTTGTGTGCACTAGTAAGGGCACTAATGAGCTTAAGTGTTACATGTGAACGTCCTTATTGTGCATCATCAGAGTTTATGAACAGCAGCACTAATCACTACCATATATTAATTTGAGTTTCTTAAAAGTATACTCACCGGCCACTTTATTAGGTACAGCTGCTCAACTGCTCCTAACGCCGATTTCTAATCAACCAATCACAGCTCAATGCATTTAGGCATGTAGACATGGTCAAGACGATCTGCTGCAGGTCAAAGTGAGCATCAGAATGGGGAAGAAAGGGGATTTAAGTGACTTTGAACGTGGCATGGTTGTGGCATAGTTTTTCAGAAACTGCTGATCTACTGGGATTTTCACGCACAACCATCTTGAGGAAAAAAAAAAAACAATCACTCTAATTTAATGTTTAATTAAATGAGCATTTATTGAAAAAACTAATCTTTTCTGACATCATTTGACGAGTTTAGAAAACTTTTCAGCATTGAATATTTGTGAAACCGTATTTAAGATGTGTGTTTGTGTCCTCTCAGACGTCACTCGGTGTCCATCACATGCACAGACTCGTCCACAACAGCCAGAGTCAGAGGAGTCACTGTCTTACTGAGCACAGCAGTCGTGCCCGGCTTATACCTGTACGAACCGCCCCTGCACAGAAGGAAACAGTAATAAGATTTTATTAATGCATGTAGAGCATTTCAACTCAGTGTTTCAGAAAACAAGACGTCTTTTATTTGGTTGATTGAAGAGTATTTAGATATCTGGACTCGAAACAAGACACAAACTCAGAGTAAGAGAAGCATTTCTTGCAGTGTGAGGACTGAAATCACCAAACAGCCATAAACACTCCCTAAACGCGCTACAGAATGTTACGTTTGCACACAAACGGCGTGTGTTTCATCAATTCTGGAAGAGTTTAGTTTGCGGCTCCACCTGCTGGACACACACAGCTTGTGTTAATCAGGGGTCATAACTAGAGCCAGACAGAATCTGCGCGTGCAGAAATCAGCAGATTTCAGTCTATTTATTTAGTTGTGTGTAAATGTATATGTATTCCGGTTTTAAATTAATTGATAATATATATTATTGACTAATATGAAAATGTTGATATGATTTCCTTGCTCTACAGTTTTGTAAAGTAATCATTTCTGTCTTTAGTAGATGTATGATTCATCATATGAGAGACTTGCTTTGTTTTCCAGATGAATGGATCTAATTGGATTTGCGTTGTGAAGCTTAAATAAGTTGAAAATGTATTATTTTTTATTTAGCATATTAAGTTGTTACGATACTCTTAAAATCATTCTGCATTAATCTGCAGATTTTTTACAATATTTTGCGCAGAAATAGCAGACAGTGTCCGCAGATTCTGCCTGGCCCTCGTCATAACCTGCGTTCCACACTGATTTCGCTCCGTTGTGTTGTGAATGTGTTGCTTTTAATGAGAGTCTGAGGGTGTTTTCACATCTGGAGTTCGCCTCATTTGGTCCGCACCAAGGGTAACACATGATCCATTGTAGCATTTTCTGCCGTCTTTGGGTCAGTTCACACCACACTGATTGCTTTAGTCTGAACCAGTTGAAAAGAACCAGAATACAGTCATGTGATAACACCACTCATTAAGTGATGTTTTATAAACAAATTTCGGGAGGAGCATGGTCAGTCTTTGACGAGGCTAATTCATCACACACAATCATTCTATTATCCAATCAGCACAAGACCAAACCTCTATAAATAGTCAAACATGTCATACCTCCGTTTTCTCTTGACTTCAGCATCCCTCCACCACCCCAACTCCACACTATTAAACCAGATACTCAAGTCTGAAGGGGGAGTGTTCTGGAGACTAGACACTGCGCTCGTACCCTATCTCTCTCTATCCTGATAAGGGGAATAACACGAGTAAGGGTGTCTTCACGAGCTCAGAGCCCTCTCCCCGGACAGCACGCCAAACACGCATATTCTATTCAGTCAAATATCTGTGAGTGTGAACTCGTGAAAAATCCCTCATCGGCCAGATGTTGTTGAACATATTTCCTAAACTGCTGGTCAGAATTAACGTGTGGGGAAATGCTGATGGAACTCCTGCAGGTAAACAAACCGGCAGACACAAAATGGGGCTTTTGACTATGGAGCTACGCCTGCGCTGGCTGACTGTATCCCTGCTCAGAGTACACTATATAGTTTGACATTATACATCACTTTAGACAAACTATACATTTGGAGAATGAAGCACGGCTGCGGTGGGAAAACAATTTTTTAAAGCATTACAAACGGCCTGAATTAATTTAGCTAAACTGCGACATGATCATCTTCTGGAAATATTACCAACGATCCAACAGCTAATGTTTCCCCCTCTCTCTCTCTTTTGGTAAAGCACTGTCAACAAATACTTTTCCTCCACATTCCATAATGCACAGCGCATCCAGCAGCTGGATTAGCCCAAAGAGGCGCAGTACTTTTAGCGGTTGGGTCTGTTTTAGTTTGGATCATGTTCTCACCACAAACGATCCGCTCCAGGGTTCATTTGAAAGCGTATCAAGACCATCTCTTCGAGGAGGTCTCGGTACGCTTTTTTAGTCTGCTTTTGGTGTGCACTCGCAGATGTGAAGACACCCTAAAGTTTCATTAATTCAGGTAAAGGTCTGAGAGTTTGCTAAAGCCCTACATAAAGGTTTTATTTTTACACCGCTCTATTTATTGTTCTGTATTTCTCTTATGAAGCTTTTATAGAGTTATTCAGGTTAATAATCTTCGTTTTGTGATCATATTGTGTTGATAAAGAGTTATCAAAAGCTAAAAGTCTTTAATTGTGCTCTTACCATCAGTATTTAGTAAAATATATATATATACAGTTGAATTATTCGCCCCCCTTTGAATTTTTTTGTCTTTTTTAAATATTTCCCAAATGATGTTTAACAGAGCAAGGAAATTTTCACAGTATGTCTGATAATATTTTTTCTTCTAGAGAAAGTCTTATTTGTTTTATTTCGGCTAGAATAAAAGCAATTTTAAATTTTTAAAACACCATTTTAAGGTCAATATTATTAGCCCCTTTAAGCTATAGATTTTCCTGAAAGTCTCTAGAACAAACCATCATTATACAATAACTTGCCTAATTACCCTAACCTGCTTAGTTGACCTAATTACCCTAGTTAAGCCTTTAAATGTCACTTTAAGCTGTACAGAAGTGTCTTGAAGAATATCTAGTCTAATATTATTTACTGTCATCATGACAAAGAGAAAATAAATCAGTTATTAGAGATGAGTTATTAAAACTATTATGATTAGAAATGTGGTGAAGAAATCTGCTCTCTGATAAACAAATTGGGGAAAAAAATAAACAAACAGGGGGGCTAATAATTCTGACTTACACTGTGTATATATATATATATATATATATATATATATATATATATATATATATATATATATATATATATATATTTAACATATGCGTCATTAGACAGACAGTTATGGTATTAAAAACTCACAATGAACAACACAAAGAGCAAACATTGTCTGCATTTTTCCTAATACAGCCAAGTTCAAACTAGAACTAACCAACATCAGGTAAATTAAGAAAATGACTAAATCAGCGCTGAAGTTAAACAGAGAAACTACATAGAAAAGTCTGTGACTGTATTTAGTAAAGTAAGTTAAAATGTCTGCTTAAACAGGAAATGCATTTTCAGATTTAAAATATCTATTATAAGGGTAAACTCTGTATTCCTCAATGACATGCGCAGATTAATTGTCCAGCTCAATGCTCATGTCTACTGTAAACACAAGATCGGTGCAGTGAATTGTGACGCTCTGAAGGGATCGAGGACTCTCACCTCTGGTTTTTGTGCACGGGCTGGTCGTACGTCCTCAGGTAATCCACCTTTTTGTCAGTGATCACACACAGGTCTACGTTACTGCCCGAGCCCAGGTCACAGAAGATGCCGGCGGTGATGGCGTCCCGCACCAGCTGCTTCGCCTCCTCCAGCTGCAGACCACACGATTAACAACAACACAACCAATGAAGGAGGACGGGGGTCTCCAAACAGACTAACAACACACAAAACTTTACTGTGAAGGTTTACCAAAATATACACAAATAACAGGATATAAATGAAGGGTTTGTTCGTGTATTTACTAAAAAAAACTATAAATAAAGCTGCAAGCAGCCATTAAGGGGCCAAGCACTTTACAGCCAGAATGAGCAAAGCAGTCCAGAGGCCGAAAACGGTGGCAGAGTTACAAACGTGATGTGTTGTCGTCAGTGTTAGGTGACAATGAAGAGCCTAAAGTTGGGTGTCAGTATATTTAAGCACTGCAGAGAGACAGCCTCAGATGCAGTTTGACATTATACCAGCACATTTGTCGATGCTGTAAACAAAAACTGTTTAGCCTCTTGACATGAATTCACAACACTTAGTCATCATAATCTGACGGTGATCCGAGTCAAATCTGGTGATATTTCGGTATACGGTCTAGCAGGAGTTTGTGAAAGAGTTTTCTTTAAACAAAATCAATATGGCGGACAGGACGTTTAGCCAAATATGGCATATTTGGTATCAATGTTCTCGGCATGACCCAAGGAGTAAGTTGAGATCATTTTTTTGACAATGAACATATGCAGACTAAAGTTATTAGCAAATTTATGAATCATTATTGATGGTTAGTGAACGGTTTATAACTCATGACCACTAGGTGGCGCTGTTACCAAATTTATGTGTTGGGGTCATTGTGAGTTGCCAATGACAGACCTAAAGATCAGAGTCAATATGTTTAAGTGTTGCAGAGTCACAGCCTCAGATGCACATTGACATCGTGCTAACACATCTGTTGATGCCATAAACGACAACAGTTTTGCTAATCAATATGATTTCCATAACTTTGGGTCAGCATGATCTGAAGATAATCGAAGTCAAATTTGGTGAAAATCTGTAAAACGCTCTAAGAGGAGTTCGAAAAAATAGGTTTTCCACCAAAAACAAAATGGCAGACAGGAAGTGGAGTTCATTTTGGCATATTTGGTATCCATGGTCTCGGCATGATCCAGGGAATATAACAAGACACATGTCATGTCAATAAGGAATGTTTAGAAAAAGTTATTAGCATTTTTTCAAACATTGCTTATAACTTTTGTCCACAAGGTGGCGCTGCTCCAGTAATTTTGGAGTATCTTCAGGGCATGGTGTCTAAGATGTATACCAAGTTTTGTAATGATACGTGAAAACGTTTGTAAAATATAGATTTTTTTGACAAAAATCTAAATGGGCAACGGCCAAAATGGCCTAGGAAAATCGGCCATTATTTGACTCTGCATGCTCTGTCAGATGTGAAGAGACCAGATTTATGAGTTTTGGACGAAGGGTTGAGAAAATAAAAGCAAAAAAAGCTATTTTCTGTATCTCCAGACCACTAGGGGGCAGTGCTCCAAAACGCTGCAGATAACCTCAGACCATGGTTGTTATAACACAGAGCAAGTTTGCTGTGAATACGTCGATGCGTTACGGAGATATCGCTTCAAGTCCATTTTCGTAAGCTCTACGTTAGATTTGTTCGCAAGTTAAACGAAAACGGTTGCTCGAATCAACTTGAATTCCAAAAGCTTTGGTCAGCATGGTCTGTAGATCATGTGATTCAATTTTGGTGAAAGTCGGATAAACGGCCTGGGACGAGTTTGATCAAACAGGGTTTGCGAAAAATTAAAAACAGCGAAACAATTTTAGAATTATAATAAAAGTTAAACGATAAACATCAGTGAAACTGTGGACAAGTGGTGGCGCTAGAGAGTTTGAGTTAGAGACTTTGCAACCCAACACTGAAAACCTATTAGCAAGTCTCTGACGTGCTGTATAATTCACTTTAACATTAATATCAGCCATTTTATTGACTAATACGCAAATGTTTTGAATTGGTTTGTAAAGTCATATTTATATTTATAATATAGATTTAGGGTGGCTCAGTGGTTAGCACAGTCACCTCACAACAAGAAGGTCACTGATTCGAGTCCCGGCTGGGTCAGTTGGCGTTTATATAGTAAACACAAACTGTTATTTTGCCTTTGATTGCTGAGAATTAATGATTTACAGCACTAATATACTTTATTCTGAGCTTTATTCTCCAGCTACAGTTTTATATATATATTATATCTGGTCTTATTTTCTACAACAGTGTCTATTTCTATATCTAAAGTGTTTACTTCTGCTTATGCTCCATAATTTAGACTCTTAGTGATATTATTTGAGTTTTGTTTAAGGTGGCAGGCATTCATATCAGCATTCGACTGCATATTGTACTGGGACACGTTTATTTCTTTGAATATACACAGATATCATCAATCCTGTAAAGTAACAGTTACAGTAATCTGAGTATTTGTAATGCGAGTGTTTCCCCTGCTTTACTATGTCGATTTAATAATATTGAGTACATGTTTAGTGCTGTATCTTCTTCTACATCTCTGATCCTACACAATACCCAAGCACAACTAGTAATAAGCAGCTATAATTAGCAATTAATTGGCTTAGTAAATGGTTAAATCATACCTTAAAATAAGCCGTGGACCCTTGTCAAATACAGTGCTATACGGTGTAAAACAATAAGATCTAAGGTCTGACCTCCATGTTGGGCTTGTAACGGTCTTCAAACACAGAAATGGCAGAAGCTGCTCCAGAGCCTGAAAGGTGCACAGCATATTAATAACTGAAGAATAAATGTGTCCGCTCATAGTAATGATAATAGCTGTACCCATGGTGAGGAAGGGAAGTTTATCATAGGAGCCGTGAGGGTAGACACTGTAGAGCTGAGCTCCGTTCACATCCACACCTCCCACGATCAGAGAAGACCCAATGTGACCCTGATACCTGCAACAACAAGAGGACACCATGTCAATAATTCTTGGGTTAACTCTGTTCATTTCAACGCATATTTTCCTGCATTTCCAACCCCTGTCGTCGCATTTCCCATCCACAACAGTGCCATCGGTTCTGCAATATATATTATACATAGTAAAAGCATGTGGCTTTGACTAGTTTAAAAACGTCTTCACTCATTTATAAACAGAGAACAGTTTTGACCATATTTGGAATGGTCATGAATATTAATGAGCCTGCTCATACTGATCATACTTAATTTAACAGACTGTGCAGATCCCTTCTTAACAATCTATTCCACTGAAATGATAAAGAGGAGTCATTATATGGCACGTTTACAGATGTCAGATGAGTAAAAGTTAAACTAAATCAAAGTTATGTGCCTTTACGTTTATGAAAATAATAAACCAATAAATGTATATTTTAGCATATTCCATAAAATATGTAATTTACACAACTTGTTTTAGCGCAAATTAGACAGAAAATCAAAGGCAAATTCCAAATTTGAAGTAGATATCTCTAAAAATGAGCATTCAGTAGTATTTAGATTGGCCGCAGTACCAGACGTGACCACCAGAGGCCAGACATTCAGTTTACATTAATGAACATATGATGCTGTTCACACCAGATGGGGCGGATAAATCGAGCTATTCGCGCGTAAATAGACGCTCCGCTTCATTCGCGCGTTAAATTCACTTCAGAACAGACACGGATTCGTGTGATGGGCAGGGCTTCTGTCTGCGTCGATACGTTTGAAGCAGTGTCTGAGTCCACTAGATCCTTTCAGAGGTGCAGCAATTCTGTGAGCTCATCAACTCCTCCAGAAACTGAACCTGGATGATGGAGGCTTTCAGCGGTGCTGCTGACTGAGCCGAGCCCAGTTTGATGAACTGTTGTCGGTGTCGGCTGGAGGATTTTCCCCGGGACACCAACAACAGGCGCTACGTCATAATCATGCCCCCACAAGAGCAAGATCCTGATTGGTTAACGCGGCGCGAATGTCTGCAGAAGGTTAGATTTTTGAACTTGAGCGATTCGCACGTTAAGCGCATCAAACGGGTAAAACACTCAATTCGCGCCGAGCCATTCGCGTGTTTCGCGTCATCCGCGCTTTGCCATTCAAGCAATTCGCGTCATTCGCACCGCGCCATACGTGCGTATTGTGCCACAGGATGTCTATTCGCGCATTTGCATTGACTTAACATTTTAATCACTTGCGCTTGACGCTTCTTCCGCATCTGGTGTGAACGCAGCATAAGAGCGCCCCCAATGTTTGTGGAATACGAACCATATTTTTTCCTACTTTTGACAATATTTGTAAAGTAGACATCAGATTGTGTAGTAGTATGGGCTGATTGGAGGTGTTTGACTTGACTTTTGCCTCTAAAAGACTATTTTACATGTGGATTGCTGTAGCAAAGTAATGCCTTACGACTCTGATGAGGATCTTTAGCGCAAACTACTAAACAACTGTTTTAGTAACTACATCTATCAAAAATCAGCCATCAGATATGGAAACTAGAAATGTCAAGCTTTCACATGATCTATAGTTAGTCACGACTGCTTTATGGTTAGTCTATAATAATATAGTTTAAACATGTAACCATAAATGGTGCAACAAACTGTTGTGAAGGATTCTGATCTCTCACTCTTCTTACATAACAACAAATGAAAAACAGTGACAACATATGTGTTTAGAAGACTTAGACGTTTCCAGGGATGTATAGTTTGTCATAGTAAAGCAAACTGAAGCGTCGTGTTATTGGGAGAGTGACGGTTAAGGGAACTGAAATCGATCAGTGTTTACAGCTCCTTCACCTGAACAGCATCTGTTTGAGCTGCCGGGTCACCATGGCAACAAGCGGAGGTCGTCCTGTGCTGAGCGAGTGCAGCTCCACGTTTGATGACATCATCTGCGTGGTGACCTCAGCATCGGCCGCGACTCCGGCTCCGCAGCAGCTGTAGAGATGAGAGAAAACTACATGAGAGCAGGCGATATCAGACACTTCAGTGTAGGCCACAGGTCACGCTCTTCACTACTGGCTGATTACCTGCAGATTATTAGCATATCAACTGTTCATATTATAGTTATGAAGTATTGTGCATTCCTGATCCCACCCAACTTCTACCTCACTAACTATTAACGCAGAGTTAATAGTACTTTATTAAGTTAATAGTGTTAATTAATGTTTTGTTCATACCGTAAATTGTGACGAAGTGTTACTAATATTATGTTTAAAAGAGTAAAGTTTATACTACTATAATGATGATCTGGCAACCAAGTGATATTTAGACTACTATAATGATGATCTGGCAACCAAGTGATATTTAGACTACTATAATGATGATCTGGCAACCAAGTGATATTTAGACTACTATAATGATGATCTGGCAACCGAGTGATATTTAGACTGCTATGATGATGATCTGGCAACCGAGTGATATTTACACTATTATAATGGTGACCTGGCAACCACGTAATATTTAGACTACTATAATGGTGATCAGCATGCACCTTCAGCATGCACTGGGACGGTTTGCTGCCGAGTGTGACGCGGCTGGGATGAGAATCAGCACCTCCAAGTCAGAGGCCATGGTGCTCCACCGGAAAAAGGTGGTTTGCCATCTCCAGATTGGAGGAGAGTCCTTACCCCAGGTGGAGGAGTTCAAGTATCTCTGGGTTTTGTTCACGAGTGAGGGAAGGATGGAATGTGAGATTGACAGGCGGATTGGTGCAGTGACAGCAGTAGTGCGGTCGATGTACCGGTCCGTCGTGGTAAAGAAGGAGCTAAGCCGAAAGGCAAAGCTTTCGGTTTACCAGTCAATCTATGTTCTTACTCTCACCTATGGTCATGAGCTTTGGGTCATGACCGAAAGGACAAGATCTCAGATACAAGCAGCTGAAATGAGTTTCCTTTGAAGGGTGGCAGGGCGCACCCTTATAGATAGGATGAGGAGCTCTGACACTCGAGAGGAGCTCGGAGTAGAGCCGCTGCTCCTCCACATCGAGAGAAGTCAGTTGAGGTGGCTGGGGCATCTGCTTCGGATGCCACCTGGACGACTTCCTAGGGAGGTGTTCCAGGCATGTCCCACCGGGAGGAGGCCTCGGGGAAGACCCAGGACACGCTGGAGGGACTATGTCTCTCGGCTGGCCTGGGAACGCCTCGGGATCCCCCCGGAGGAGCTGGAGGAAGTGTCTGGGGAGAGGGAAGTTTGGGGTTCTCTCCTAAAACTGCTACCCCCGCGACCCGGCCCCGGAGAAGCGGCAGAAAATGAATGAATGAATGAATGAATGAATATAATGGTGATATGGCAACCGAGTAATATTTAGACTACTATAATGGTGATCTGGCAACTGAATAATATTTAGACTATTATAATGGTGATCTGGCAACCGAGTAATATTTAGACTACTATAATGGTGATCTGGCAACTGAATAATATTTAGACTATTATAATGGTGATCTGGCAACCGAGTAATATTTAGACTACTATAATTGTGATCTGGCAACCGAGTAATATTTAGACTACTATAATTGTGATCTGGGAACCGAGTAATATTTAGACTACTATAATGATGATCTGGCAACCGAGTAATATTTAGACTACTATAATGGTGATATGGCAACTGAATAATATTTAGACTATTATAATGGTGATCTGGCAACCGAGTAATATTTAGACTACTATAATTGTGATCTGGGAACCGAGTAATATTTAGACTACTATAATGATGATCTGGCAACCAAGTAATATTTAGACTACTATAATGGTGACCTGGCAACCGAGCAATATTTAGACTATTATAATGGTGATCTGGCAACCGAGTAATATTTAGACTACTATAATGGTGATCTGGCAACCGAGTAATATTTAGACTACTATAATGGTGATCTGGCAACCGAGTAATATTTAGACTACTATAATGGTGATCTAGCAACTGAATAATATTTAGAGTACTATAATGGTGATCTAGCAACTGAATAATATTTAGAGTACTATAATGGTGATCTGGCAACCGAGTAATATTTAGACTATTATAATGGTGATCTGGCAACCGAGTAATATTTAGACTACTATAATTGTGATCTGGCAACCGAGTAATATTTAGACTACTATAATGATGATCTGGCAACCAAGTAATATTTAGACTACTATAATGGTGACCTGGCAACCGAGCAATATTTAGACTATTATAATGGTGATCTGGCAACCGAGTAATATTTAGACTACTATAATGGTGATCTGGCAACCGAGTAATATTTAGACTACTATAATTGTGATCTGGCAACCGAGCAATATTTAGACTATTATAATGGTGATCTGGCAACCGAGTAATATTTAGACTACTATAATGGTGATCTGGCAATCGAGTAATATTTAGACTACTATAATGGTGACCTGGCAACCGAGCAATATTTAGACTATTATAATGGTGATCTGGCAACCGAGTAATATTTAGACTACTATAATGGTGATCTGGCAACCAAGTAATATTTAGACTACTATAATGGTGATCTGGCAACCAAGTAATATTTAGAGTACTATAATGGTGATCTGGCAACCGAGTAATATTTAGACTACTATAATGGTGACCTGGCAACCGAGCAATATTTAGACTATTATAATGGTGATCTGGCAACCGAGTAATATTTAGACTACTATAATGGTGATCTGGCAACCGAGTAATATTTAGACTACTATAATGGTGACCTGGCAACCGAGTAATATTTAGAGTTCTATAATGGTGATCTGGCAACCGAGTAATATTTAGACTACTATAATGGTGACCTGGCAACTGAATAATATTTAGACTACTATAATGGTGATCTGGCAACCGAGCAATATTTAGACTATTATAATGGTGATCTGGCAACCGAGTAATATTTAGACTACTATAATTGTGATCTGCCAACCGAGTAATATTTAGACTACCATAATGATGATCTGGCAACCAAGTAATATTTAGACTACTATAATGGTGATCTGGCAACTGAATAATATTTAGAGTACTATAATGGTGATATGGCAACCGAGTAATATTTAGACTACTATAATGGTGATCTGGCAACCGAGTAATATTTAGACTACTATAATGGTGATCTGGCAACTGAATAATATTTAGAGTACTATAATGGTGATCTGGCAACCGAGTAATATTTAGACTATTATAATGGTGATCTGGCAACCGAGTAATATTTAGACTACTATAATTGTGATCTGGCAACCGAGTAATATTTAGACTACTATAATGATGATCTGGCAACCAAGTAATATTTAGACTACTATAATGGTGACCTGGCAACCGAGCAATATTTAGACTATTATAATGGTGATCTGGCAACCGAGTAATATTTAGACTACTATAATGGTGATCTGGCAACCGAGTAATATTTAGACTACTATAATTGTGATCTGGCAACCGAGCAATATTTAGACTATTATAATGGTGATCTGGCAACCGAGTAATATTTAGACTACTATAATGGTGATCTGGCAATCGAGTAATATTTAGACTACTATAATGGTGACCTGGCAACCGAGCAATATTTAGACTATTATAATGGTGATCTGGCAACCGAGTAATATTTAGACTACTATAATGGTGATCTGGCAACCGAGTAATATTTAGACTACTATAATGGTGACCTGGCAACCGAGCAATATTTAGACTATTATAATGGTGATCTGGCAACCGAGTAATATTTAGACTACTATAATGGTGATCTGGCAACCGAGTAATATTTAGACTACTATAATGGTGACCTGGCAACCGAGTAATATTTAGAGTTCTATAATGGTGATCTGGCAACCGAGTAATATTTAGACTACTATAATGGTGACCTGGCAACTGAATAATATTTAGACTACTATAATGGTGATCTGGCAACCGAGCAATATTTAGACTATTATAATGGTGATCTGGCAACCGAGTAATATTTAGACTACTATAATTGTGATCTGCCAACCGAGTAATATTTAGACTACCATAATGATGATCTGGCAACCAAGTAATATTTAGACTACTATAATGGTGACCTGGCAACCGAGCAATATTTAGACTATTATAATGGTGATCTGGCAACCGAGTAATATTTAGAGTACTATAATGGTGATCTGGCAACTGAATAATATTTAGACTACTATAATGGTGACCTGGCAACTGAATAATATTTAGACTACTATAATGGTGACCTGGCAACTGAATAATATTTAGACTACTATAATGGTGACCTGGCAACTTAATAATATTCAGACTACTATAATGGTGACCTGGCAACCAAGTAATATTTAGACTACTATAATGGTGACCTGGCAACTGAATAATATTTAGACTACTATAATGATGATCTGGCAACCAAGTAATATTTAGACTACTATAATAGTGATCTGGCAACTGAATAATATTTAGACTACTATAATGGTGATCTGGCAACCAAGTAATATTTAGACTACTATAATGGTGATCTGGCAACTGAATAATATTTAGACTACTATAATGATGATCTGGCAACCAAGTAATATTTAGACTACTATAATAGTGATCTGGCAACCAAGTAATATTTAGACTACTATAATGGTGATCTGGCAACTGAATAATATTTAGACTACTATAATGGTGATCTGGCAACCAAGTAATATTTAGACTACTATAATGGTGATCTGGCAACCGAGTAATATTTAGAGTACTATAATGGTAATCTGGCAACCGAGTAACATTTAGACTACTATAAATGGTGATCTGGCAACCGAGTAATATTTAGAGTACTATAATGGTGATCTGGCAACTGAATAATATTTAGACTACTATAATGGTGATCTGGCAACTGAATAATATTTAGACTACTATAATGATGATCTGGCAACCAAGTAATATTTAGACTACTATAATGGTGATTTGGCAACTGAATAATATTTAGACTACTATAATGGTGATCTGGCAACCAAGTAATATTTAGACTACTATAATGGTGATCTGGCAACTGAATAATATTTAGACTACTATAATGGTGATCTGGCAACTGAATAATATTTAGACTACTATAATGGTGATCTGGCAACCAAGTAATATTTAGACTACTATAATGGTGATCTGGCAACCGAGTAATATTTAGAGTACTATAATGGTAATCTGGCAACCGAGTAATATTTAGAGTACTATAATGGTAATCTGGCAACCGAGTAACATTTAGACTACTATAAATGGTGATCTGGCAACCGAGTAATATTCAGATAACTATTAATGGTGATCTGGCAACCGAGTAATATACAGACTACCATAATGGTGATCTGGAAACCGAGTAATATTTAGAGTACTATAATGGTGATCTGGCAATCGAGTAATATTAGACTACTATAATGGTGATCTGGCAACCGAGCAATATTTAGACTACTATAATGGTGATCTGGCAATCGAGTAATATTAGACTACTATAATGGTGATCTGGCAACTGAGTAATATTAAACTACTATAATGGTGATCTGGCAACAGAGTAATATTTAAACTACTATAATGGTCACCTGGCAACCGACTAATATTTAGACTACTATAATGGTGACCTGGCAACCGACTAATATTTAAACTACTATAATGGTCACCTGGCAACCGACTAATATTTAGACTACTATAATGGTGACCTGGCAACCGACTAATATATTTAGACTACTATAATGGTGATCTGGCAACCGAGTAATATTTAAACTACTATAATGGTGACCTGGCAACCGACTAATATTTAGACTACTATAATGGTGACCTGGCAACCGACTAATATTTAGACTACTATAATAGTGATCTGGCAACCAAGTAATATTTAGACTACTATAATGGTGATCTGGCAACTGAATAATATTTAGACTACTATAATGGTGATCTGGCAACCAAGTAATATTTAGACTACTATAATGGTGATCTGGCAACCGAGTAATATTTAGAGTACTATAATGGTAATCTGGCAACCGAGTAACATTTAGACTACTATAAATGGTGATCTGGCAACCGAGTAATATTTAGAGTACTATAATGGTGATCTGGCAACTGAATAATATTTAGACTACTATAATGGTGATCTGGCAACTGAATAATATTTAGACTACTATAATGATGATCTGGCAACCAAGTAATATTTAGACTACTATAATGGTGATCTGGCAACTGAATAATATTTAGACTACTATAATGGTGATCTGGCAACCAAGTAATATTTAGACTACTATAATGGTGATCTGGCAACCGAGTAATATTTAGAGTACTATAATGGTAATCTGGCAACCGAGTAATATTTAGAGTACTATAATGGTAATCTGGCAACCGAGTAACATTTAGACTATTATAAATGGTGATCTGGCAACCGAGTAATATTCAGATAACTATTAATGGTGATCTGGCAACCGAGTAATATTTAGACTACTATAATGGTGATCTGGCAACCGAGTAATATTTAAACTACTATAATGGTGACCTGGCAACCGACTAATATTTAGACTACTATAATGGTGACCTGGCAACCGACTAATATTTAGACTACTATAATAGTGATCTGGCAACCAAGTAATATTTAGACTACTATAATGGTGATCTGGCAACTGAATAATATTTAGACTACTATAATGGTGATCTGGCAACCAAGTAATATTTAGACTACTATAATGGTGATCTGGCAACCGAGTAATATTTAGAGTACTATAATGGTAATCTGGCAACCGAGTAACATTTAGACTACTATAAATGGTGATCTGGCAACCGAGTAATATTTAGAGTACTATAATGGTGATCTGGCAACTGAATAATATTTAGACTACTATAATGGTGATCTGGCAACTGAATAATATTTAGACTACTATAATGATGATCTGGCAACCAAGTAATATTTAGACTACTATAATGGTGATCTGGCAACTGAATAATATTTATACTATAATGGTGATCTGGCAACCAAGTAATATTTAGACTACTATAATGGTGATCTGGCAACTGAATAAAATTTAGACTACTATAATGGTGATCTGGCAACCAAGTAATATTTAGACTACTATAATGGTGATCTGGCAACCGAGTAATATTTAGAGTACTATAATGGTAATCTGGCAACCGAGTAATATTTAGAGTACTATAATGGTAATCTGGCAACCGAGTAACATTTAGACTATTATAAATGGTGATCTGGCAACCGAGTAATATTCAGATAACTATTAATGGTGATCTGGCAACCGAGTAATATTTAGAGTACTATAATGGTAATCTGGCAACCGAGTAACATTTAGACTACTATAAATGGTGATCTGGCAACCGAGTAATATTCAGATAACTATTAATGGTGATCTGGCAACCGAGTAATATACAGACTACCATAATGGTGATCTGGAAACCGAGTAATATTTAGAGTACTATAATGGTGATCTGGCAATCGAGTAATATTAGACTACTATAATGGTGATCTGGCAACCGAGCAATATTTAGACTACTATAATGGTGATCTGGCAATCGAGTAATATTAGACTACTATAATGGTGATCTGGCAACTGAGTAATATTAAACTACTATAATGGTGATCTGGCAACAGAGTAATATTTAAACTACTATAATGGTCACCTGGCAACCGACTAATATTTAGACTACTATAATGGTGACCTGGCAACCGACTAATATTTAAACTACTATAATGGTCACCTGGCAACCGACTAATATTTAGACTACTATAATGGTGACCTGGCAACCGACTAATATTTAGACTACTATAATGGTGATCTGGCAACCGAGTAATATTTAAACTACTATAATGGTGACCTGGCAACCGACTAATATTTAGACTACTATAATGGTGACCTGGCAACCGACTAATATTTAGACTACTATAATGGTGATCTGGCAACCGAGCGTCTCACTCACTAGATATTGGGAGCGATGTAGTGGATCTTCATGCAGTTTTTATCAGCCACCACCATATCGTCTGTAGCTCGAGTGTCTGCGCCTAAAATCACTCCGTCCTGAAAGAAAGCATTTATTTTCATTCAATATATGCACCATCATATTCATTTAACCCTCAAACCTCTTTCAAATTAATTTTAAACAGATTTCACATCAAAATAACATCAAAGTTGTCAATTTATTTATGTTAATGTGTTTTTTATTGTTTTACAAGCCTCTAAAAAAACACAATTTAATGTTTTCTGCTCTTTTGTCCATCACTAAAAACACAATCTTCTCACTGCATCCTCTTATTCCACAGTTATTCACATTACGTCATTAGTTAGACGACAACTCAACAGTTAAAAACGATCTCACTTTCATTTCAATATAGCTGACAACACAAGAACTGTCTCCTCCACCTGTAAAAGCATCATCTCCATTCTACAGAGCATAACATTTCAACTATCATCATTCACTTATTCACATATCTTCATCAATACACTGAAATACAAAACATTGAAACTGCATTTTCATCTCATTATCAGCTTCATTATACACTCACAGATAAATCGCGATATTCGGGCGTAAATAAACGCGTGAACATTTGAGTTTACTCGCTTCATTCGCATGTCAAATTATCTTCAGAACAGACGCGGATTCGCATCATGGGCCGGGCTTCTGACTCTAGCTTCATTGCTAAATGGCTAACATGGATTTTATTGATAAAATAACTGTTTATGTGCTTTATGAAGGCTGTAAAACAGCGTCGATACGTTTGGAGCAGTGTCTGAGTCCACTAGATCCTTTCAGAGGTGCAGCAGCTCTGTGAGCTCATAAACTCCTCCAGAAACTGAACCTGGATGATGGAGGCTTTCAGCGGTGCTTCTGACTGAGCCCAGCCCAGTTTGATGAACTGTTGTCGGTGTCGGCAGGAGGATTTTTCCCCGGGACACCAACAGCAGGCGCTACGTCATAATCACGCCCCCACAAGAGCAAGCTCCTGATTGGTTAATACGGCGCGAATGTCTGCAGAAGTTCAGATTTTTGAACTCGAGCGATTTGTGTGTTAAGCGCGTCAAACGCGCAAAATGCTCAATTCGCGCCGCGCAATTTTGCATCATTCGCAATATGCCAATCGTGCGTATCGCACCGCAGGATGTCTATTCGCGCGTTTGCATTGACTTAGCATGTAAATCACTCACGCTTGAGCATTAGCAACATACCTAAATGTGTCAAAACAAAACTCTTTTTTTTTTTTTTAAATGAGAAGTTTAACATTGTTAAAAGTATATTTATTGTAAAGGCAAGTACATAAATAATCAAAAATATATATTTGTTGGCTTTTGGTCCAAATTGATTGTGTATAACTTCTGTTCAACCTAATGCAGTTCTGTTATAAAACCCTCAGGGTCATGCCTATTTAACAATATGATGTCTGCTGCCCTGCTGTAAATAGTTTTCGCATGAATGGAATATGTGATATATTGCTGTTATTATCATGAGGAACTGTCAAATTGTTTTTAGTTTTCTTTGCCTGATTTCATTAAGGTGGATTGTTGGTGATTTGGATGGATGTCGGCCCGTTTGGGTAACGTCATACCTGCCATTTGGTTCCTAAAATCGGGGAGACCGGGGTCGGGTTCGCGCGTTGAGTTTGATGCGCATGGGGATGGATCCGCGTTGGGTTTGCAGAGCAAACATGCACCCGGTTTCAGGATGAACTGTACCAAAAAGCTGAGGACCAGGGGGGGGACAATACAATACGGGAGATGGGTCTGAAGTACGGGAGACTCCCGGGAAAAACGGGAGTGATGGCAGGTATGGGTAACGTTACCTTTACTTGGACAGCGGGAAATGAAGACCTGTTTAAAATGATTTTAGACATACAACACCATATTTCAGTCAATTTAAGACATTTTAAGGCCTGAAATTTAGTTTTTGAAATTTAAGACATTTTAAGACCCCGTGAATACCCTGTAGCTGTTTCACATCATGTCCGAAATCCAATTAATTCTTTAATAGCACAAATAAACAAAGAATGCTTGACATTTTGGTCTTTCCCATTCATTTTGGTGAATTTGTGCATTTTTAAAATAATCAAAACTGAATGATTTTGCTCAATAAATGATTCACTTAAAATGGAGTTACTACATCTCAGCTTGTTTACGGTTATTAACTACTGAATAGAGGCAAAGTGTTCAATATTACACCCGGTTATTCAAATTGTTCGCCCTCTCATGACTGAATATTTTAAAGATATTAGTTAGTAAGTGCTGTTTAACAGAGAGCAGATTTCTTCAACACATTTCTAATCATAATAGTTTTAATAACTCATCTCTAATAACTGATTTATTTTCTCTTTGTCATGATGACAGTAAATAATATTAGACTAGATATTCTTCAAGACACTTCTATACAGCTTAAAGTGACATTTAAAGGCTTCACTAGGGTAATTAGGGTAAAGTTAGGGTAATTAGGCAAGTCATTGTATAACAGTGGTTTGTTCTGGAGACAATTAGAAACTAATATTGCTGAAGGGGGCTAATAATATTGACCTTAAAATGGATTAAAAACTGCTTTTATTCTAGCTGAAATTAAACAAATAAGACTTTCTCCAGAAGAACAAACATTAGAGGAAATACTGTGAGAAACTCCTGAATCTGTTCAACATCATCTGGGAAATATCTGAAGATGAAAGTCACGGGATGGCGAATAACTGCAACCCTTAATCAATAATTATCTACGCCAGCATGAACCATGCAAAAATGCTCCTACTTTGAACACCAGGCCGGCGATGGTGGTGCCCGTCTTCCTGGCGTTCGGTGCGCTGTAGCCCTTCTCCGACAGGTTTGCTTCCAGAACTGCATTTCTGTTGATGAATGAGTGAGTGAATGCATATGAATGCACATACACGCCATAATTAAACACTGTGAAAATCAATTATAATTATCTCTAACCTGTTGAACCATAAGATTCCTTAATATATAAATCTAATTCCCAGCACGACAGTTCCCTTGTAATGCTTATTTTCTTCTCTTTTTAATGTTTTTATCTTCAGTTCTGCACAATAGAGATTCATATTACACCTAATGCTGATAAACAGTGTGTAATGCATTACTTTAGTGTTAGTGTGAGGGTCACTTCTGTATACATCAGTGTGTTCCTCTGCTTCACTTCATCATTTCTCATCCACACACACGTGTATTGTTGTTAGTTTGTAGACATTGGTGCACACTGTAAATATCTCTTAATGAACATATTTAGTGTTTGTTTGCGCTGGTGAACTGCATTATGGGATGTTGATCTCTGCTCTGTCCACTTCTGATGATGACAATTCAACTCTACACTTTAACAAAGTGACTTTTACCGACACTTTAGTGTGTTGATATAATATAAGAAGCAATATCTAGAGAAATAAGTGTGTAGCATGACTGAACATGTGCTGCAGTTTATTACAAGGTGTTTGTAGTGTAATATACGACACCAACACACACTATACAGCACTGCACACTATTACAAGATCCCATAATGCAATTCAAAAGCAGGAATAAATTTACAGTGACAAAATAAAATGGCCAAAATACTGTCATTTCCTGCAATAACTCTTATACGTTCCAGCAACCACAGCTGAATTTGACTTATTTTTAGTGAAGTTACCTGCTCTTACAGTAGGCTACACCATCAGTACATTACTATACACTTTAATAAAAGCATAAAGCATGCAGATTATCGCTTATCATCAGCCAGGCGGCTCTACTGCGATGTTAAACAGAGGAAAACATCTGCACTGTATTACAACTTTTCAACCTTATTATTGACACACAAAGTGACCCATAATAATAATAATATTAGCATTTGTACAGCACTTTCACACATTAAATGCAACTCAAAGAGCTTTACAATGTCAACAAATATGAAAAACGACATCTTTTAATGATTATGAGCAAATATAGGCGAATCAAATCAAAAAGAGGCCATTATATTTATAAATACACACTATTATGCTCACACATATTTACAGAACACGCTTTAAAAACAGAAATCTCACTTCATTTGGAGGACTGTGCCACATGTCTGTGCTGTAAATATCCATCTCACTACGTGTTTCAATTTAGTTATATTTATATAAAAGACTTTAAATAGAAATAGCACCAAACGCAGCAGATATAAATCTTATATCACATAAAACATCCAACGTTTACTGTAGTACTGAATGAAAATAGGCTATTTTTGTCATCCATGACTCTTCTAATATACGTCTTTAAAAGCAAAGCAGAAAACACAGATTATTATTAGCATATTTGATCTTTTTATTCCTCAAATTCTGACTTGTTGATGCTGCAAATGTCAGTTTTAAACATGAGTGAACAGACTTTGTGTTTTCTCCTATGATGGATGCTCTAATATAAGTATACAAGACCTTTTCCCAACATATTATAATTATATTTGTAATAATATTACATATTTCCTGCATATTTTTATGTTAATTATTTGCTAAACTGTAATTCAAAACATTTTAAATACGTTCCTTTGAGTAAATAATGTAATAGTAGCCTAATAAACTATGGTGAGCAATTAGACAACGTGCCTAAAGCACACATTATGATACTAGCAGAAGCTAATCCAGCACAAACTACATTAAATCACTAAAATCCAGCATTTAAACAACAGAATCAAATAGAAACTGAGGGGAGATGACTGCAAACAAGCTCACTATACAGAAAAACACACCAACTTTAACTCGTCTTGTCACGGGCCTGTCGGTGTGCGCATGCTAGCGCTTAGCAATCATTGATTTAGATCACCTGCAGAGTACATTTATAACAGCTTTACCTCCTGTAAACACCGTTTCTGCCTCTGTCTGTCTCACCTGCGTGTGTTCTCGAAGGAGAATCCTCCAGTCAATGTTTTAGTCGACGTGTTGAGCATCTTTCACCTGCACACACACACACATACACACACTGTATGATAATCTAAATTAGCTTCCACAATTAGCCTTTCAGCGGCGTCTGTGCGTCAGCGTTTATAACGCCTGCAACTTTCACTTTCACTTCTGCGCTTCACCCGGGAGGATCAGTTACTGAAAAGCTCCGTGTGCAGAAACACAGAGCCTATTATCCTCTCTCTTTTTGGTTGAGCTATCTGCAATGTGATTGTATCCACCATGACAAAAAGCGATAACAATATTACACTCATTTGATTCTATTGTTTTAGACTTTTATTATGTATTTTTTAATCTACCTAAATCATATGTGGGACAAAATATGTCAGTTTTATGATGGTTTAATTATTATTGGTGACGTGATTTTATTAATTTGGTCACACCTTACAATTAGGTTACATTAGTTAATGTTAATCTATTTACTAACATTAATGACTGCGTTGCTCATTGTTTGTTACAGCATTTAATCTTTGTTCATGAAAACAATGTTGTTCGCTGCATTAGTAATTGCTGAACAATGATTAATAAATCATGTACAAGACATTTAATAATGTTTACATTATTAGTTCATGTTACTAAATACATTAACTAATGAAACATTATTGTAAATGGTGTTCATTCATTTATGTTAAAGTTGACTCAACAGTGAAGCACAAATGCATTAAGGAAACTGACTTAATTATCACATTTCTTTATATTTAATCTCAGATTATGATCAATAATCCAAGCAATAGATATTAAAGTCGACAGTGCTTTGAAAACACATTTAGACTGATATTTTTAACATAATTGTGTATGTTTAATGAGCAAAATAAAAGAAAAAAGACAGGATAATCTGTAATAATGTACAGATTTAAAAAAATTAATTAAACAAAATGTTAGTTTTAGGTTTATCAGCAGCCTGATGTGAAGCACAGCACCGTTAAATACCACTGAAGAGTTTATTCTGAGAAAACAACCATCCTGGATGTACTTTATCCTGCTTATTATACAGCTACTGGACACAAAACATACAAATTAGGCACAAAACCTTTTTCTGAGCTGTATTAGTTTATAATTTTTTTAATTAAATGCAAAGCTGACAGAAACAAAGCAGCTGACGGCGTGTATAACGAACCTGCGCATTATTCAGACACAAGATGGACACAAACAGTCGAAAACAGCTGATGGAGTATAAGGAGTATACACTAACCTGAGAATTATTAGGACACTAGATGGCGCTAAACAGTCAAAAACACAAAGCTAACAGGTAAAAAACAAAAACCAGATGAAACCAAACAAAAACCAGACGAAACCAAACAAAAACAAAAACCAGACAAAACCAAACAAAAATGATGAAACAAAGCAAAAACCAGACGAAAAAACCCCAAAACCAGATGGAAAAAAACAGATGGAACAAAACCCCAGACGAAACAAAACATAAACCAGACGAAACAAAACAAAACCAGGCGAAACAAAAAAAAAACCAGACGAAACAAAAACCAGGCAAAACCAAACAAAAAAAAAGATGAAACAAAACAAAAACCAGGCGAAACAAAACAAAAAACCAGACGAAACAAAACAAAAACCAGACGAAACAAAAACCAGGCAAAACCAAACAAAAAAAAGATGAAACAAAACAAAAAACAGACGAAACAAAACAAAAAACAGATGAATCAACAAAAACCAGAAGAAACAAAACAGAAAAAAATCCAACAAAAAAAGACGAAACAAAACAAAAACCAGACAAAACAAATCCAGATGGAAAAAACCCCAAAACCAGACGGAAAAAAAAAAAAACAGACGGAACAAAACAAAATCCCAGACGAAACAAAACAAAAACCAGGCGAAACAAAAAAAAAACAGACAAAACAAAACCAGACAAAACAAAAACCAGACAAAACAAAAAAAGATGAAACAAAGCAAAAAAACTGACGAAACAAAACAAAAAAAAACAGATGAATCAACAAAAACCAGAAGAAACAAAACAGAAAAAAACAAACAAAAACAGACAAAACAAAACAAAAAACAGACTAAACAAAACTAGACAAAACAAAACAAAAATTAGATGAAATAAAACAAAAAAAAACAGACAAAACAAAACAAAAACCAGACAAAACCAAACAAAAAAAAAAACAAAGCTAACAGACTAAAACAGCTGATGGAGTATACACTAACCTGCGCATCATTCACACATTATTCTGAGTACTTCAGAAACTGCTGATCTACTGGGATTTTCACGCACAACCATCTCTAGGGTTTACAGAGAATGGTCCGACAAAGAGGAAATATCCAGTGAGCGGCAGTTCTGTGGACGCAAATGCCTTGATGATGCCAGAGGTCAGAGGAGAATGGCCAGACTGGTTCCAGCTGATAGAAAGGCAACAGTAACTCAAATAAGCACTCGTTACAACCGAGGTCTGCAGAAGAGCATCTCTGAACACACAACACGTCCAACCTTGAGGCGGATGGGCTACAGCAGCAGAAGACCACACCGGGTGCCACTCCTGTCAGCTAAGAACAGGAAACTGAGGCTACAATTCGCACAGGCTTCACAAGTTCACTGTACTCAAATGGCCTCCACAATCACCAAAGCTCAATCCAATAGAGCACCTTTGGAATGTGGTGGAACGGGAGATTGGCATCATGGATGTGCAGCCGACAAATCTGCAGCAACTGTGTGATGCTATCATGTCAATATGGAGCAAAATCTCTGAGGAATATTTCCGGTATCTTGTTGAATCTATGACATGAAGGATTAAGGCAGTTCTGAAGGCAAAACTGGTGCTAGTAAGGTGTATCTAATAAAGTGGCCGGCGAGTATGTTGCCAGATTGAGTGAACAAAATTGTGTGACGTGATGAGCTTCATTCAAAGATCTGGCAACTTGACAAACATGGACAACAGGGTGAACTATACAAGTTACAGGAGCTTCCCAAGAGGAATAACAAAACAGGAGGGTGGCGGGCTCCCGGGTCTGAAAGGGTAGTGTTGACAGATATGTTGGCCATGTGTAAATGTGGCTCTATTCAGCGTGAGTCCTCATGTGTCTGTTCAGGTTTGTCTTTCGATTGTAGCTCTTTCCACACTGCTGACATCTGAAAGGCTTCTCCCCGCTGTGACTCCTCATGTGGGCAGCGATGTAGTACTTGTTTTTGAAACTCCTCCCGCACTGCTGGCAGGGGTAGGGCTTCTCTCCGGTGTGAACTCTGATGTGGGCTTCAAAGTGTCCTTTCTGACCGAAGCACTTCCCACACTGAGGGCACGTGTACGTCTTCTGCCTAGTAAAGATCGTGACGTTCATTTTGAAGTCTCCGTCTATAGTGAAGGTTTTTCCGCGCGGTTTGGGGATCTCTCCGGTGTGACCCCTTACGTGTCTCTTCAGGTTTGGCTTTCGGTTGAAGCTTTTCCCACAGTGCTCACAGGTGAAAGGCTTCTCTCCGCTGTGGATTTTCAGGTGTTGGTGGAGGTGATGCTTGCTTCTGAAAGCCTTCCCGCACTGTTGGCAGGCGTGGCGCTTCTCTCTGGTGGGATCTCTCATCTGATCTTCATCAGGGATCTCATCTTGAACTGGAGAACTCTGAATAGGTATTAATAGAGTTATGAAATTATGATTCACGTCGTTTACTGTCGGTCCTCCGGTCGCCTCTTTCAGTTCTGTTAGATCTAAATGGGAAAAGCACATCAATATTAGGGGTTGTTTTCAGCCAAAAACAGGACACTTAGGGCGTACTCACACTATGCTATCTGAACCGTGCCCAGGCCCGTTTCCCGGATCGTTTGAGAAGTGCGAGTGCTCTTAATTGGGCTCAGCCACAGTTCACTTGGCCGGCCCTGGCCCGGTTGGAAGAGGTGGGCCAGAGCGCGTTTCACTTGGGCTCAGGCGCGGTACGCTTGCAATGTGAGTGTAAGCGTGCCTGAGCCCGAAACTGAAAGCGAGACGTGACTTTTAAGGGACTGTTTGATATGGATTTATTAATCATTCATACAGTTCAATGAACGCAAACTGTCGTACATTATTAAAGACGCAAACCCCTCACTGCACAACAGCTGCACCTTCAGCAAACCTCCTAATTCCTGCAGCATGAGGACTTTATGATTGTTTATGAGCATCAGAAGTGACTGATCTGTTCAGTGAAATATTAGACTGCGTGTCACCGGCGCATATCAAACGACTTAAACGATATAACTAAAGAAATCTCCACTGTGCTGAGCGAGAGCGCTTACTGAACAGCGCGTCATCGATGACGTAAGCGCACCCAGGCCCGAATGTAATGTGAGCGCGGGCCGTCGGGGGAGACGGGAGGGGGGACAAGCATGCTTTGGCCCGGTTCAAGGCAACTGTACATGGTGTGAGTACGCCCTTATACATCTAGCCTGTTTGTTTACAGCACAACTGCACTGAATTTGACTGAAAACACATATCTTTGAAAGCGTAAGCTTTCTAAAACACAGTTGCTGTTGTGTAGATGTAAACACACAAACATTAGAGTCTTTTAAATCTAGAGCATCATGGATAGTGAAGAGTTTAGGTGAGTGTAGATTAAAGACAAGGACACACCAAGCCAAACAACTAGCGCTGACTAAAATCGACTTAGCTCGCATTGACACAGCTCCGACAGAAACAACGCCCTTGTCCCGTCAATTGTTCCCCTATGGGTTTATTTGTCCCACCCCTCCCAAATAAAATGAGTACGATAAACAACACTAGCACCAGAACTGTGACCCGGGGAAGTGTATTAGCTGCCAAATAAAGAAATTAAATAAGCTTACAGCACCTGGTATTCCCAGGCAGTCTCCCGTCGTCTAAAATTGCGACCAAAAAACCGAATGATTTTTAGCTGACTAACACATAGTGTGCCAACTATTCTCAATGGAAAGGCGCTAAGCTCTGCTCGAAAATGTCGCTAGATTACGTCATACGCCAATTTGCATATCAGTGACGTCATCGCATGCAACCGTTTCTGCGTGTTTAATAGTCTGTAGGTGGTATATGTGTTTGCACTGCACTTTAAATGGGCATGTACATTTAAGTAAACGTATCATTGTTTGAACACAGTATACGAGTGTGGACGTGCGGTGTGTATTCACAGTAATCTCTCAGACATAATAGACAAGTTCAGCCATCGCTTGCGAATGTTTGAGGAACGCGGTGAAATCCCAGACTTGGCTTTGTCACTTCATCATTTGGTCTCAAACTCTGTTGTGTTGCTGAATAACCAATCAGAGCGCTCTCTTCAGCCAATGCCGATTCTACATGCTGAATCTGGCCAGTTCGATCTGACGTGAACCTGATAAGAGGCGACGTGTAAACAAACAAACTAACTGCCAACCTTTTCAGCATATGTTTTATGCAGCGGATGCCCTTCCAGCTGCAACCCATCACTGGGAAACACCCTTTACCAGGTCATTTACACATACACTCCGGCCAATTTAGTTCATTGATTCCCCTATAGCAGGGGTGTCCAAACTCGGTCCTGGAGGGCCGGTGTCCTGCATAGTTTAGCTCCAACTTCCTTCAACACACCTGCCTGGAAGTTTCTAGTATACCTAGAAAGAGCTTGATTAGTGTATGGATTAGTTACATGTATGTTTGATTAGGGTTGGAACTAAAATATGCAGGACACCGGCCCTCCAGGACCGAGTTTGGACACCCCAGCCCTATAGCACATGTGTTTGGACTATTGATCAGCTGCCTGTGATCAATCCGATCAAACAGTCCGTTTAGCAATCAGAGTCAGTTACACACTGAATCCAGCACTGGATTCCTGCGCTACTTTTATTTTTAGTCCTCCATTTGTCCGAATGACTTTCATCACTTCCATGTATTTTCAATCATTATTTCCCATGGTATGACCAATAGTTTCCAGGATAGTAATTAAAATAATCTTCATAGAGGGTTAACGTCAACACCGGAGAGCTTCTCCACAGCAGCACCTGTGTCTTTAAGTTGCACTTTAATTTACTCTGGATTCTGATTGGCTGTCAGTGTTTTATCATTAATCATGTGTAAAAAATCCTTCTGAAAGTAACGATATGGTTCCTCTTGGTCTTTATTATTGTATTTGTGGTGTGAACTCTGCTATTCTTTAACACCGTGAATGAGTTTCACAGCTATATCTTCATCGTTATCTTTATAGTTATCGTGTTTGGTGTAGGCATGGGCCGCTATAAGATTCTGACGGTATGATAACCTTGGATAAAAATATCACGGTATCACGGTATTGTGATTTACTGCTCTAAAATATATCATTTTTTAATGTCTGCGTAAAAACCCCACACTTTGAACACAATATACTTTATTTTGAGAAACATTTAAAATATTTTGGAGCAGTAAACATGTCAAGCAATCTTCTGCAGTCTTCATTAGTTTCTAAAACACTGATTTCTTTATCATTTAAAACGGCATCTTTGGATATCTTTTCTGCTGGAGATGCTGTTGTCCTAAAAAACTAAACGTAAAAACGTAAATAAAAAAATCGTACACATACCTTAGGAACGGTATAGCAGAAAATGTTGACGGTTTTAAAACCTTGACTTTTCCAAACCGTGGTATACCTTGAAAACGGTTACCGTCCCATGCCTATTTTGGTGTGAACTAGGGTTGCATGGTTTACCGGTACTATGGTAGTATCGCGATACTATAGCTCCAAAATACTGGCGGTGCCACTGTAGTTTGTAAACGGTAGTATCATCATTAATGGTTCATCTACAATAGATAATGTCTTAGGGTGTAACGATACGCGTATTCGTATCGAACTGTTCGGTACGAGACTTTCGGTTCGGTACGCATTACGATTCAGACAAATTTCTAAAAAGATAAAAGAGAATAAGTGTACAGAATATAATGTTTTCAGTGCAACAACGCTCAACAAGGCACCCTAAATGACGTGACCCCGGACGGGACAGGCAACATGCTGCCTTCCCCGCCCACCTCCAAAACAGCGGGTTTGGCGTTTGGGAGCACTTTTGTTTCCCTGTAAGTTATGAGGGTGATGGCAAGAGAGGGGTTGATAAATAAAAACACAATGTTTCATCCAAAAATGCGAATGAACTTTATGCGCAAAACTGGATTATCGGATAAAAGACGTGCAAATAAAGCTGCGTTTCCATCCAACAAGTCAAAGCGAACAAAATCGTCACTTCCTAATTAACTGGCGCCAAATATCAACAGTAAAACTGAATTTTCTGCAGTAGGGGAAGCTGCGTCAATCTTTTCTTCATCTAATAAATGACTTGCGCCTCGGAAGGCAATCCTGACACGCAGAGAACGCGCGGTGGCATTTGAAGGTGTCAGACGCGGAGCACAGACGCTCTTGATTCTGGAGGTCATTAATAATATAATAACACTAATACTGAAACGGTAAGATGTTTTAGAATGACCAAAACAACATTTCAGATGTTTTACAACGTGCTCAGCCTGCTGGTTTGTCCATTTACACACATTTTTATCATCACATGATCCTTATAACTAAATCACATGAACTTTTTTTTAATGCGCACACTGGAATTTGTGCGGTAAAAGTGTTTCCATCGTAGTTTATGCGCATCTTTTCTTATCAAATAAAAAGTTTATCCTACTGCTAAAGTAGTTATGCGCATATGATTTTTATGCGCATTTTCAAAATTTTTGCGCATCATGTCGTTTCCATCAACCGGTTTTTTATGCGCATCTCCAAAATGAGCATAAAAATAGGTGGATGGAAACATAGCTACTGACATCCCGGAATCACCAACTGGAATTAGACGAAACTAGACACGTGCATTACATGCAACTATCGCCAGCATTCAGACAGGCAATTTCTACAGATTCAAACAGGGCAAAACAAATCACCGAGGCGATCGGTACATTTATAGCTGTGGATATGAGACCTTAATCGGTAGTGGAAAGTTCGGGTTTTAAGAAAATGTTAAATGTAATAGAGCCCCGTTACATTATTCCTTCATAAGCCCATTTCAGTCAGATAATCATTCCTGCTTTCAGATCCACTGAAATGGCAGGTGACAGTCAAATCAAGCAGATCTGTGCTGTCTGGAGAAAAGGTGGACACTTTCTGAAAATTAAAAAATTACTTACAAATTGATTGAGACTGAGATATAAAAACTAAACTGTTCTTTTCTTTTTATTTATTTAACTAAACAGTCACTACAATCCTCACACGTTTGTGCAACAATAAACCATTTTGAGTAGTCTGTGCAGCCCTTTAAGGTGGCAAACCGGTGTAGAATTTGCGCCTTTTATGGTGCTTATTGGCAGGGCCAGACGGAATCTGCGGACATTTTTTGCTATTTCTGCGGAGAATTTTGGTAAAAATCTGCGGATTTCTGCGGAATTATTTTGGGAGTATCATAACTAAAACCTTAATATGTTAAATAAAAATTTATATCTTTTTAACTTGTATTTAATTTTTAAACTGCAAATCCAATTAGATTAACTGTAAATAGTTAACTTTAAGTAAATAAACAGAAGTAATGATGGGCTAAAAATCTGCGGAAATCTGCGGAAAATCTGCGGAATTCTGCGCGCACAGATTCCGTGTGGGCCTACTTATTGCACATTTTCTAGCGCTTCAGTTCGATAGCACATCTGAATCGGTTTATTTCAGCTCCTGTCAATATGATTTAGTAGCTACAACAACCGCGACGATCTCTTTAAAAGAGCGACTCACATAGTGACATTTTGAAGGACTTTGGAGTGTTTCCTGATAACACTGAAAAAAACAACAGATGGAAAAACCTAAAAGAGCAACAGGAAACACTGAAACCATTTCTGACCACTTCATATAGCCTCATTTTGTTGGCAAAAATGCTCTTTTGTAATAAGTTACATTCGGTATAATTTGTATCTTTAATGTATTTTTGTTGGTCAGTTATTTACAAAAGAAACAAAAAGATGTAATAAATTTTAAGTGAAGTGGGGTGTAAATAATACTTTTTGGGCTTAAAGGAATAATGAATTACATTCAAGTAGGCCTATTACAACATAAAATAGAGTATTGTTGATGTTATGAATTACAGTAATCGCAAGACTATTGCGTATCGTGATACTTCAGCTGGTATAGTATCTTAAGAATAATTAATGGAATCGCGACAACCCTAATGTGAACCGGCCTTAAGTCTTAAGACCTGGTAATTTGATCAAAAAAGTTAGTTTAGCACTTGTGAAGAGGAATATATAAGATTTTCTAAGTAGATACTGGATTAAAATTATACGCTACTTCTGTTCAATCGGTGTATTCCTGCAGATCTGAATGAGGATCAAATGACTGAGTTGATCTTTGAGAATGAACACCAACCTGTTTGCTGCTCAGGATCTTCATGTTTGACTCTGAATGTGTCTTCAATCTTCAGGTCTTCACTCTCCTCTTTAATAAACGCCATCTTTATAATAGTGGAGCTCAGTCGCTTCAGCAGGAGTTTCTCTGTCTGTTTAAGAGGAGAAGAATCAACACAAAGAAGAAGAAATCAAGACTAAACCTCTGTCTGGGTCTCAATCACTTCTCTAGCTCACTAGTCAGTGCACTGGAAGAGAATATAATACTCTTACATCACTTGATAAGACAGAAAACACTCAAAACGACTGTTATAGACTAATGAGAGTATATAAATGATTAATGTTTAGACGTTTGTTAATTATATGTGTGAAATGAATAATTTTATGAAGCATTTGATTCAGTTGACTCGTGTTTTCTAGATCAGTTTCTCTCATCTCAGGGTTTTACACTGACTTGAATCGTGTTTACACTGAATTTCGACAATAAGTACACACAGAACTTCTCTTTACTCGCGCAAAATAACTGTTGATAACATTTATTTCAATTGAACAACCCGTTTAATGTAGTAATTAATTAAAAAAACAAACCTTTCCTCAAGTGTGTGCACAGCAGATGCAGGAGCGCTGCGCCGCATGATGACGTCACACGAGAATACCAAAATAAAAGTTCGCCCAAACAACTATAGACGGAGAAAAACATTTACACATAATAAATATTTAAAAATACACGAATAATTCATCATGACTTCTGTGGACTCCTTCTTTTATGTATCTAGAAGTGTGTAATTACTTTTCTTCATTTAGAGAATTAAATATATGTAACAGTTCTCCATGTGTTGATAGCAATATGAGATTTAGATCAAGATGGCATAAAGACATATTATTTAAAAACATTTGACTTTACATCAAACGACAGAAGTTGTGCATATGTATTCAAAATATGTATACATCTAAAAATACACTTTTATTTGCCCAGCTGAAAAAAAAAACAGCTTAAACCAGCCTAGGCTGGTTGGCTGGTTTTAGCTGGTCGACCAGCCTGGTTTTAGAGGGTTTTTGGCCATTTCCAGCCTGGTCTTAGCTGGTCAGGCTGGAAAATGACCAGCTTAAACCAGCTTGACCAGCCAAAACCAGCTATGTCCAGCTTAAACGAGGCTGGTCAAGCTGGTTTAAGCTGGTCGTTTTCCAGCCTGACCAGCTAAGACCAGGCTGGAAATGGCCAAAACCCCTCTAAAACCAGGCTGGTCGACCAGCTAAAACCAGCAAACCATCTTAAGCTGAATTTTTCAGCAGGGTGATTCTATTATTTATCGATTGACTCGGATTATAACATTTAAGTTCAAGCATAGAAATTAAATGTAATAGATGCTTTGAATAACAGTTGTAATTGACAAAGTTTTGTAATAAGCTCATTGCAAACTCGCTGCAACCCATCACTACGGACAATTTAGCTTACCAAATTCCCCTATAGCGCACATGTTTGGACTGTGGGGGAAACCGGAGCACCCGGAGGAAACCCACGCAAACACGGGAAGAACATGCAAACTCCACACAGAAACGCCAACTGACATAAACTCATTGTGTACTTGGCAAAGTAATGGTCATAGCTGAACTCAGGTCAGTAGCTGTATCTCCAGGATCAGGATTGGACGTCCATGCAGTAGAACGTCAATAAACTCAAATACTAAATCAATAAATAAACACGGGTGGAACGGTGGCTCAGTGGTTAGCACTGGGGCCTCACAGCAAGGAGCAGTCCCGGCTGGGTCAGTTGGTGTTTCTGTGTGGAGTTTGCATGTTCTCCCCGTGTTGGCGTGGGTTTCCTCCGGGTGCTCCGGTTTCCCCCACAGTCCAAACACATGCGCTACAGGGGAATTGATTAACTGAATTGGCCGTAGTGTATGAGTGTGTGTGTGAATGAGAGTGTATGGGTGTTTCCCAATGTTGGGTTGCAACTGGAAGGGCATCTGCTGCGTAAAACATGCTGGGTAAGTTGGTGGTTCATGCCACTGTGACGACCCCTGATAAACAAGAGACTAAGCTGAAGGAAAATGAATGACAGAATGATAAATAAACACCTCACACACAACTCAGACTAATCACAATTAAATCAGAATGGATTTCAGCATAAAATAACTACCTCAACCTTTTCAATTTGAGATTTTTAAAACTAGTGTTAATTTATTTTATTCTAGTTTATTTATTTGTACAGGGACAATGTCCAACATGACCTGTGCCACAGGTTGCGATATACAGGACTCTACAATGCAACCATTTCAGTTGGGTTTGTGACAAAAACTTACTGTGTGCGGCCATGAAAAAAACATTAAGGCGCACATGTGCGACTGACCTGATCAAAGCTGAAACTACAACTACCACATTCTCATTAATCATCAACAGTGACATTTCTCACTGGACATTGGTAATGTCTTTTGGGAACACTTTCCAAAAGACTAATAATTTGAATGGCATCTGCGCTTATGTTAGACTGGTCTCCATAATCCTGGACCAGGCTGTATCCTGAGCAGCTGCTGTGGTGGTCATGGAGGAGTGGAGAGCATGAGACTGATCCCTGAAAGACCCCAGTGACACACAAGTCTCCGCATTGATCCTGAAGGGCAAGCCTGTACACCAGCCGGTGATCTACTCACACCTGCAGATTCTCCATGATGGACGTCCAGCGTTCTCCAGCCTCCGGCGCCTAGACTGCAGCTCTGCACAGGAAATTTGGCCAGAGGAGAAATGGTTGTGCCCAACTGAGCCTGGTCTCGCTCCAGGTTTCTTCCTTCACTTAGGTCAATTGGTGAAGTTCTGTTCCTCGTCAATGGCTTGCAAGCACTGGCTTGCTTGGTTTAGGACTTGTGGAGCTGCACATTGATGGGTTTGCTCTTCAGTGTTTGGACTTTAAACCACACTGAACTGAACATCAACTCTGAAAACTGGACTGACACACTTTCCATTTACTATAATCTTCTATGTTAATCTGCTTTGGCACAATCTACATTGTAAAAGCGCCAGAGAATTAAAGATGAATTGAAAAACTGAATTGTAAAAATGTACAGCTGTTCTGGTCACTCACCCACACTAGAGTCCATGCCAGAGTTTCCAATGACCTCTTGAATCGGCTTGAAGAAGAACAGAAATAACTTGCCATACAGACAGAGCAACGACAAACACACATCCTTCCAGTTTTACTCTGAAAATTGATGAAACTAAGGTCATTATATAATCTAGGCACTCAAACACTGATTGAACTTTATTAATATTCGATATGCAAATATATATTGGAGTGACCATTGATCAGGATACCACTCCTTCAGTTCCCGGACTAGTACATTTTACCTTCACTTGTCTACAGTGAAAGAGATAGAGATGTCCATCTTTTTTGAAAGTCTCCAGATTTATTCAGAAGAATAATTAAGTCTTATTCTTCGGGTGCTGCAAGTCTTTCCATCAAAGTCTTTTATACTCCAAGAATTACAAGAGTTTAAAGCCCTTCCTCTGTCAAACGTCAGCAGTTCTCTCATACATGAATTCTTTTATGGTATTTCAGAAGTGTATAATTTCTACAACGTTTTCCACATTGAGGACAAATGAACCTCTTCTCTACAGTGTGACCCGTCACGTGCCTCTGAAGGTTTTGTTTACGGTTGAAGCTTTTTCCACATTGCTGACAGGTAAAAGGCTTTTCTCCGGTGTGAATTATCATGTGCTTAGCAATGTAATGCCTTTTACGAAAGCTCTTTCCACACTGGTGGCAGATGTAGCGTGTCTCTCCACTGTCAACACTTATGACGATTTCAAAGTGTCCCTTTAGAGTCGAACCATTTCTACGTGGTTTGGAGCTGCAACGCCTCTCTCCAGAGTAAATCGTCATGTGTCTGTTAAGGTTTGCTTTTCGACTGAAGCTTGTTCCACATTGTTGGCAGGTGAAAGGCTTTTCTCCGGTGTGCCTTCTCATGTGGTTATCAAGGTCATATTTGTTTCTAAAACTCTTCCCGCACTGTTGGCAGGTGTAGGGTTTCTCTCCGGTGTGAACACTTAGGTGCTTTTTAATCCCTCCTTTTTGACTGAAACACTTTCCACACTGAGGGCACGTGTACGTTTTAAGTATGCTGTCATTTCCTGTGTTAATTTCAGGGCTTCCTTCGAGAGGTAAACCTGTTCCGTGTGGTTTGGAGCTGTGAGGACTTTCTGTAGTGTGAAGACTCATGTGCCTCTTAAGGTTTGTTTTTCGGTTGAACCCTTTTCCACAGTGATCACAGCTGAAAGACTTTTCTCCAGTGTGTGTGTTCTTGTGTTGGTCAAGATTATGTTTGTTTCCAAAACCCTTCCCGCATTGTAGGCAGGTGTAGGGCCTCTCTCCAGTGTGAACTCTTAAATGGACCACAAGCTTTGCTTTCTGACTGAAACACTTTCCACACTGAGGGCACGTGTAAGTCTTTCGTATGCTGTCAATTGCTGGGCTCATTTTAGGGCTTCCTTCTAGAGGTAAACCTATTCCGAGTGGTTGGGAGCTGTGAGGACTTTCTCTAGTGTGAAGACTCAGGTGTCTCTTAAGGGTTGTTTTTCGGTTGAACCTTTTTTCACAATGATCACAGGTGAAAGGCTTTTCTCCGGTGTGACTCCTCATGTGGTCATCAATGTAATCTTTGTTCTTAAAACTCTTCCCGCACTGTTGGCAGGTGTAGGGTTTCTCTCCGGTGTGAACTCTTAGGTGCTTTTTAATCCGTCCTTTTTGACTGAAACACTTTCCACACTGAGGGCACGGGTAAGTTTTACGTATGCTGTCATTTCCTGTGTTAATTTCAGAGCTTCCTTCTGGAGATAAACCTGTTCCATGTGGTTTGGAGCTGTGAGGACTTTCTCTAGTGTGAAGACTCATGTGTCTCTTAAGGTTTGTTTTTCGGTTGAACCTTTTTCCACAGTGATCACAGGTGAAAGGCTTTTCTCCGGTGTGACTTCTCATGTGTTCATCAATGTAATCTTTGTTTTTAAAACTCTTCCCGCACTGTTGACAGGTGTAGGGTTTCTCTCCCGTGTGAACTCTTAGGTGTTTTTTAAGATGTGCTTTTTGACTGAAACACTTTCCACACTGAGGGCATGTGTGAGTCTTTAGTATGCTGTCAATTCCTGTGTTCACTATAGGGCTTCCTTCTAGAGGTAAACCTGTTCCGTGTGGTATGGAGTTGTAAGGACTTTCTCGAGTGTGAACATTCATGTGTCTCTTAAGGTTTGTTTTTCGGTTGAACCTTTTTCCACAGTGATCACAGCTGAAAGGCTGTTCTCCGGAGTGTGTATTCATGTGTTGGTCGAGATCATATTTGTTTCTAAAACTCTTCCCGCATTGTTGGCAGGTGTAGGGCCTCTCTCCAGTGTGAACTCTTAGATGGACCTCAAGCTTTGCTTTTTGATTGAAAGACTTTTCACACTGAGGACATGCAAATGTTTTTTTTCTGCCATGAATTATCATGTGCCTTTTAACTCTTCTATTTTGAGAGAAACCTTTGTGAACTTTCATATGGCAAATTAGAGTTGCATTTTGACTGAAACTCTGGCCACACAGTTGGCAGATGTAAGGCTTAACTCCAGTGTGATCTTGACCACTTTTTTGTGGGAAAGTCTTATCGGCGTGTAAGCAACTAAAAGATTTGTCTCCAGTTATGAAATCACAGTGATTAGGTTGATATTTCTCTTCCTCCTCTTTCAGTACTCCATTCTCTTCTTTAAGTTCCATTAAATCTAAGGTGAAAGAGACAAGTGATATCAATTAACAGTGTAATGCCCCAAAGCAACAGGCAAGAAAAATCTAGATGGTCCTGATGTTTGAAATGTCAGACAGCTTCAGTTTCCTGATCAATTGAATCTGAGAGCCGAGCATTCACAGAATCATGTCCAATTCTTAAGGGTAACAGTACTTGTGAAGACATTTAGCCAGAATCAAGTTCCATTCTTGTAAAGTAACTGCTATTTAAAAGTACACATAATCTGCATTTACCATCTGATTGTAACACCATTGCAAAACTCCTTTTACATTTAATGTCAAGTTTTTATCTGGCTCACACATACTTTATGACCACAGACATAAGCTCAGAGCTGAATAGTGACTTGTATATTAGTACTCCCTTTCGTCAGTCACTACAAGTTTCATTTTTGACTGACAAATCAGGGATTATGCTTACAGAGCCAATTGGACTATGTCCACACTTGTGATCCAAGATTGCCATTTCTGGCAGAACCTGTCAGATTTGACCCCATAGCCAGGCAGCTCGTGGTACTTAAGGAGTAGCCCAATGTGATGAGCCAGGTTATGTAACGGCTGCCCAAGACTGACAGATCCCTAGTTGCCACACCACTGGCTGAGGGTGTCATTTAGTATTGCCAGCAGGTAACACTATGATTGTGATTGAATATCAACTTAAGCTGCAGTCACACTGGACTTTACTCCCCATAGACTTCCATTCATACGCACGCGAATGCGTCAGACTGGAAACGCAAGGTCATGTGTCAGATTTCGCAGGTTGCTGCGGTGCAAAGTTCAAACTCGGTGAACTCTGACCTGCGAAATCGCATCACTTGACTGCGTGAGACCAATCCAGGATCAAAACATGACCTCTTTGAACAGAAATTTAAAACATGGAGCAATCGCTCACTTTTTTAATGTCTAATCATCTTGTTTAATCCTGCCCCTTTTTGCAGCGCCGTACGACAGAATTTCGCAAGCTCAAACTCTAGTGTGACTGCGGCTTTAGAGATGTCTCCAGGTCAGGACCTTTACCATGTAAAGCTTGGAACAGATTGGCCACTATGTGTTTGTTTTAGTTTAGAACAGGGGTGACCAACCCTGTTTCTGGAGATCTACCTACCTGCAGATTTCAGTCGCAACCCTCACCAAACACACCTGCCTGTAATTATCAAGTGCTGTTCTAGACCAAATTGATTGGTTCAGGTGTGTTTAATGAGGGTTGGAGCTGAACTCTGTAGGAAGGTAGATCTCCAGGAACAGGGTTGAGCGCCCCGGTTTCATTCATTCATTCATTTTCTTTTCAGCTTAGTCCCTTTATTAATCTGAGGTCACCACAGCGGAATGAACCGCCAACATATCCAGCATATGTTTTATGCAGCGGATGCCCTTCCAGCTGCAACCCATCACAGGGAAACATCCATACACTTTCATTCACACACATACACTACGGCCAATTTAGCCTACCCAATTCACCTATACCACATGTTTTCGGACTTGTGGGGGAAACCGAAGCACCCAGAGGAAACCCACGCCAACAAGGGAAGAACATGCAAACTACTCACAGAAATGCCAACTGACCCAGCCGGGACTCGAACCTTTTTCACCCCTGGTTTACAATATGTAATTTCCTAAAGGCATGTAGATGTGTTCAAGACATGACTCTCATGTGGATTTTGGGGCCCCCTTTGACAAAAACTCATGATCCTCACAAATTAACATCACAAATGCCTTTAGACTACATTGACCAAAAATTCTAAGAGGGCCTTTTGTTTACAGCAGGGGTGTCCAATCTTGGTCCTGGAGGGCCGGTGTCCAGGACAGTTCAGCTCCAACCCTAATCAAACACACCTGAACCAGCTAATCAAGCTCTAAAGCTGCGGTCACACTGGACTTTTCTCCCCATAGACTTCCATTCATACGCACGCAAATGCGTCCGACTGGAAACGAAAGCTCGTGCTACAAGTTTTGCATTTTGCATAGCTTGGTGAACTCTGACCTGTGAAATCGCATCACTTGATTGCGTGAGACCGATCGAAGATCGAAACATGACCCCTCTGGACAGGAATGTAAAACATGGAGCAATCGCTCGCTGTTTTAAATGTCTAATCATCTTGTTTAAACCCGCCCCTTTTCGCAGCGCCGTACGACAGAATTTCGCAAGCTCAAACTCTAGTGTGACCGCAGCTTTACTAGATATACTAGAAATGTCCTGGCAGGTGTGTTGACGCAAGGTGGAGCTAAACTCTCCAGGACACTGGCCCTCCAGGACTGAGTTTGGGAACACCTGGTTTACAGTATAACAATGTAACTTCCTGTTGCCAGCAGGTGACAGGTTATCAAACGTGCATTTTGAGGCAGATTGGATTCTGCATTGACATGTTGTAAATCCAGCAGCTCTGATCTCTCCTGCAGCGTAGACTAATATGCGGTGAGATTTCAGAATATAGGACGTTTGGCAATATTTGCAGAAAGAAAAAAAAAAAGGAACAAAACACAATCTCTAAAAAGACATGAATCTCGCTGTTGAGCCGCCTACAAATGTCACCAATGCAGGAGATCATGTTCACGCTCTTTATCACGAATGAATGACCACATAAAAAAAATTACAATAGTAATATTGGTGTTTTTTAACGCGTTTCTTATTTAAGTATCTGCTTATGCTTATAATTGTTGTGTAACCTTTGCAACTATAGAATTAATCTATAGAAGTATTTTTAGTAGTATGGTTCATTGAAGTGTTTATTTACTTATGCTCCTCTTAAACGAGCCTAAGATCTTGTGGGCTATGGTCTGTCACGTTATTAACTTGACGAAAAATAGTCAATATGTAAAACAGTTACTGTTCCTCCTTTTTATCCTAGAGGAGAGAGCAGGAGGTGTTCAGGATGAGTGTGGACAGCTCGTTCCACATTCCCTGAGGTGAATATTGGTGCAAAACTGTTATTTATATGGGTCTTACAGTACGCACTAAACGTTCTACATGACAGCAGATACGCTGAACAGATTCTGTGTACATGAAGTGAACAGTAAAGTGTGGAGCAGATGGTGGAGTTCAGTGACTGTAAATGAAATTTAGCACTTTCGAAGATGGAAAGGAAAACATTTTAATCGTTTTCTGCTTAATCAGTGTATTTCTGCAAATCTGAGGATCAAACGACTGAGTTAAGCTTTGAGAATGAAAGCTGACCTGTTTGCTCCTCTGGTTCTTCTATCTTCAGTGTGAACACCTCCTCAATCTTCAGGTCTTCACTCTCCTCTTTAATAAACGCCATCTTTATAATAGTGGAGCTCAGTCGCTTCAGCAGGAGTTTTTCTGTCTGTTTAAGAGGAGAAGAATCAACACAAAGAAGAAGAAATCAAGACTAAACCTCTGTCTGGGTCTCAATCACTTTTCTAGCTCACTAGTCAGTGCACTGGGAGAGAATATAATACTCTTACGTAACTTGATAAGACAAAATAAATACACAAAACGACAGCTATAAAGTAATGCAAGATTACAAATAATTCTGAATTTATTTTCAGATGTTTGTGAATTACTTATTAAGTGATTCGAATCACTGAATCGTTTTAGGAGGCATTTGATTCAATTGACTCGTATCTTCTAGAAGCTCAGTTTCTCATCTCTGGTTTTACACGGACTTTAATCGTGTTTACACTGAATTTCGAGGGGGAAAAGTATGCGAGTGTGATTTACTCGCGCAAAATAACCGTTAATAACATTAACCCCAGTCGAATTACACATTATTCTGTACTTTTTCCCTGCTTTTATAAATTATTATAACCTTTTAATATTAATTAAACACGTTAAAAGTTTAGGCACAAACCTTTTCTCAAGTTAGATCATTGCAGATGCAGGAGCGCTGCGCAGCATTGTGACGTCATACGGAAATACAAAATAAAAGTTCGCTCACTGGAGGATCGAGGACCGCAAATTAATCTCGTGTTTCATTCACAAAAATCTAATAATATTATATTCTCCAACTAGAAGCGTAAGTCCCATTCGTTTAGATACTGAAATGTAGTAGTTCTCCATATACTTTACGTATGTTTTAGCATAATATGCGATTTCTATCAAGTTGGCATGAAGGCATTTCATTTAATATCACTTAAAACAATGATATTATATCAACAGAAGTTGTTTAAGTGTATATAGAATATTTATATATTTAAAATTTTGCTTCAATTCATCAGTTAACACAAACTCAACACGTTTAAAGTAGAATATGATTTGAATAACGCTTGTAAATAAGTGTTGGAGGTGTAAAGTAACACATTATAAACACTCAAACTACTGTAATTGAGTAGTGTTTCTCAGGAGTCGTACTTTACTGAGTAAATGGAGTACTTTTGCTCTCACTTGAGTACATTCGTAGTGCAGTATCGGTACTTTTACTCCACTACTTAGTCTTGTCTATGGGGATTAGAAAAATCCAATGCCTGTCCAATCAAATCACACACAGAAGGTAAATCGCATCATACTGAACTACCTCAAGTCATAGGCGATTTATAACTGCAGCAAACTGTTTAGAAGCATTAAAAGTGTCCAGGTAGATGTCTAAAATCTTTACACACATTGACCCAGAGACTGTTTAGATCAGGGGTGTCCAAACTCGGTCCTGGAGGGCCGGTGTCCTGCATAGTTTAGCTCCAACTTTCTTCAACACTTCCTTGGAAGTTTCTAGTTTACCTAGAAAGAGCTTGATTAGTTGGTTCAGGTGTGTTTAATTGGGGTTGGAACTAAAATATGCAAGACACCGGCCCTCCAGGACCAAGTTTGGACACCCCTGGTTTAGATGCATGTCACTGATGAGAAGATGTTTACTGTATGATGACTGAAATGGCCTTAAACACCCAGCAGACACAGGACGTCAACATGACGTCAGATTGACGTTGTACTCCAACATCGTGGGGACGTGACATTTTGTTTGGAAATGGAAATCTGATTGATATCAGAACCCAACGTCAGGCCGACGTCAATGTCCAACCTAAAATCAACCAAATATCAACGTCTAATGATGTTACAGCTTGACGTTGTGTGGATGTTACCACTATGACGTCTATCAGATGTTGGATTTTGGTTGCCATACATGGTAAATGTCAGTATTTGACATCAATATGGCGTTGGTTTAAGATGTGGCTCGACGCTGGATTTTGGTCACTTTCCAATATCAACGCCATTTGATGTCGCTATTAACATCCAAATAACGTTGTCTTTAGACGCTGGCTAGACATTGAATTTTGGTCACCTGACATCATGACCTAAATCTAACCTAATATTAACGTCCTATGATGTTGTGTGCCTGCTGGATAATAACTAAATGCACTACAGAATGTTACGTTTACACACGTCCACAAATTACATATAAATGCATCAGTCTTTCACAGCGTAATACTCACTACTCTCGAGTACTTTTGAAAGCGACACTTTTACAACTACTTGCACTCTGTAAAGTCTAGATTGGATACGCGGCTGGCCGGAAGTGCGATATGCACATTAATATAGTAGCATTTCTTTATGACTCTCTATAAGAATATATAATATTTCTACAGTACTGTGAGGGTTGGGGTGGAGTTTGGCATTAAAAAAATACAATTTATTGGGTAATTAGATAGCATAAATAATACTCAATACAATTACTGTTTTTACATTACTGTGACGGTTGGGTTTAGGGTTGAGGTAGACGTTATTAAAATACAATATATCGGAAATTTAATAAATAATATCAATTATTCACGTTAACTTCTGGCCGCAACCATATCCGATCTAGCAAGAACCTGTGTACTCTGTGGCGTAGCGGAGATTTTAAAACGGTGTGGGGGTGGGGGGGGGGGGGGGGGTGTTGATGGGGGGCAGCTGTATGAGATCCAAAAGTTTACGTCCATATAATTATTAATTACCGGTTTCTAAATGGTCCGTCTCTAAATGTGAGGGCGTATCCCCCCCGTTCGCTACGCCCCTGCTTGCACTACATTTTTGGGCAAGTAATGGTACTTTTACTTGAGTATGAGTTTTCAGTACTCTTTCCACCACTGCTATTTAGAAATTTTTCAAATTCTAACTTAATAAATAAACAAATGAATAAATACACAACACATAACTCAGACTTATCATGAATTCATCAGAATGAAATGTTAAAAACAGATTTATTTATTCATTATCAATATTTTTAATATAGTCTTGTTGTTTTAGAGCAGTGTGTTTCAACAGCAGCGTCAATATCTATGATTCCATCACAATTATCTGATTATATTAGCACATTTTGTTATCAAATCACAACTTTTTGATGCATAAGCTGGAATTTATTCAGTAAATGTGTTTCCATTGTAGTTTATACCCAATTTTATCTTAGGGACTGCGCCACCCCTATATGCCCGGTGTGAAAACAACAGCAAACTTATGACATGAAAATCATGCAGTGTGAACTCGTAATAAGTAATACACTTTATAAAATATGTTTTCAGATACACTCTTGCTCTCTTTAAGCATTAGAAACACTGCTTTGTTTGTTTATATTGAAATAATATAATATCTTGTGTTCACCAGTTTCCCAGGTTTAAGGGAAAACTCACTTAGCTTTGACTCGTTATTAGTGAAAAACGCTTCTTGATAGACATTTGAACTAGAAACAAGACAAAAACAAGTCTAAGAGCAGCATGTTTACAATGAATGTGTGTTTATTTGCCACTGGCTTGCATAGTTTGGGACTGGTAGAGCTGCGCATTAATGGATTTGCTCTTCAGTGTTTGTGCTCTCAGCAGTGAACTGAGCTAAACTGAACTGAAACACTGAAAACTGAACTGAGACTGTTTCAATTTACTATAATCGTCTATGTGAAGCTCCTTTGACACAATCTACATTGTAAAAGCGCTATACAAATAAAGGTGAACTGAATTTGACGCCTTTGTTTGTTGTGAACACAAACTCTATCCCTCTAGTGGCCGAAAGGACAGACTGCGCCCTCGAGCGCCGTCTCGTCTGTGTGTCCTCATGTGCGAGTAAAGATATGATTTAGAGTAGAACGTCTTCCCACAGCGAGCGCAAACGAACGGCCTTTCTCCGGAGTGGACTTGGATGTGTATGTTCAGGTTCCTTTTCTCCTTGTAGCTCTTTCCACACTGATAACACACGAAGCACTTGTCTGCGGAGTGAGCCTTCATGTGCTTGTTGAGGCTGGATCTGTGCAGGAATCTGCGTCCGCATTGTTCGCAGGTGAAGGGCTTCTCTCCTTTGTGAACGCTGAGATGAGCGTTCAGATTCTGCTTGACGGCGAAGCTCCTCCCGCACTCGCCGCATCTGTGAGGCTTCTCCCCGCTGTGAACCCTCATGTGGATCTTCAGGTATTGCTTATGGCTGAAGCTCTTCCCGCACTGCTGGCAGCGCACGTGACTCCATCGGTTGTGGACTTTCATGTGTTTGTCAAGGTTTCCCTTAGTAATGTAGCTCTTCCCGCACTGAGCACAAGTGAACGGGTTATCCCCGCTGTGACTCCTCATGTGAAGCACAAGACTCGCTCCAACTTTAAAGCTCCTGTCACACTGAGAACAAGCGTAGGGTTTGTCTCCTGAAGGATCTCCTTTCCTCAAGTAGCTGTAATAATCCTCCTCTTTATGCCTTTGCATGTGGCGCGTAAGGCTTCCTTTCAGACAGAAACTACTCCCGCACCGGTGGCACGTGTAGAGCATTTCCCCGCTGTGGATCCTCCTTTGAGCATCACCATTTATCCTGTGGGCACACATCATGCCACACGGTTCACACGCGAAGCCCTCTTTAGCTCCTGTCCCTGCTTCTTCCGGCGACAGCAGGTCTAAGATAAATAAAATACAGTGATAAATCAGGCATGTAAAAACAAAACAAAATGAAGAAAGACAAGGCAACGATCCATACTCAGTGCAGATAGGCTATATGCAGAGGGACTTTTAGTTTTCAGCAAAGGCTGATTTATACTTTAGCGTCAAGCTCACCGTGGCTGATGCCAATGCTAACATGTCGACCATTTTGGCATCGTACGATGTCTAATGTGAAACATTGCGATGGACGATGGCATCATAGTCATTTCCTTTTCTCAAGAAGCTGTATTAATCCTCCTCTTTGTGCCTTTGCATGTGTGCCCACAGGATAAATTAACCATTTATGAATAAATAATTCATAACAAATTAATCATCTGTAGCCTACTGTTTCAACTACCTGACCCGCATAGTGTTTGTTTTACCCGCAGGACTCTGGCATGAATAGGCAGAGTGATCTGTGTCGGTATAATGGCGTCCGCAAACTTGGTTGGTGAACCAACCAACAGTATCTGAGGTTTACGCTAACAATACTAAGTACAAGCGTGAAAGACTGAAGCAGTGTACTGATGCTGTGACACGTTACCTGATAGATTCAAAAGACCGAAGAGTCGTCAAATAGAGACAAGATTAATTAAACATCACGTTTAATAGCTATAGTGAGACGCCATCGAATGGTACATCCTTGATAAACTGTCCGACGTGCACTGCTCTCTTGGGTTTTGTGCTCAAAGCATCCGCTGACTGCTGGAGCTCAGACGTGTGCATGATAGAGTGTGTGTGTGGTCACGTGATGTGCGTTTTCAGCGGTATATATTCTAAAATACCATTTTAAAACTAAGCTATATTAGTGTAAATGGGCCTGAGTGTGTGTTTTTCATGAGTGGGTTGCTGCTGCGATGGGGGCGGAGGAACGCAATTCCGGCTCAGCATCGTGATGTCTATCGGCCATCGGCGATGGATGATGCCATTGTCTATCGACCCAACCCTAACACGCACCTCTCAAAAAAATGTAACTACACGTAGTGCAAGCTCTGTGATTGGTCGGTTTGGTATCAGTGTCAAGCGTGGTGCGGTGCTGAGAGCCGTGAGCCTGATGGAGCGAGTCCTGTGAAGGAGCTCCAGATGGAGACTTGCTTTGTGTTCACCTTATGATTAAAGTTGCTGCACGTCTGCCGCCTCTGAATGAGCGAGTTTGAGCTACTTCTACATTAAGGTAGCGTTCAGAAAAAACAAAAGACCCGTGAAGAAACTCGAGACAGAGGAACAAACACCTACTGCCAGCTAGTGTTTCTGAAGAGTTACTGCAGAGCAACACACACAGCAGCAGAAGTATAATTGCACGACTACACGTACGGCAGGCGCCGTCGGTCACTCTGATCACTCCACCAGGCTTTCGGTGTACTGTATATATTATAGCATTCACAAATCTCTGTTATTTTTTATTTTATTATTATTATTTTTGTGGGGTTTTCACCTTTATTGGACAGGACAGTAGAGAGAATTGACAGGAACGCATGGGGAGCAGAGAGAAGGGAAGGATCGGCATAGGACCGTGAGGCAAGAATCGAACTCGGGTCGCCGTGAGCACCGGAGTGTATGTGTCGACGCACTAACCACTGCACCACTGGCGCCGACACAAATCTCTGTTAATGAATGCTCCAGTATTGTGTAGCACGAGTGATTTACATGTTAAGTCAATGCAAACGCATGAATAGACATCCTGCGGCGCGATACACACAAATGGCGCGCCGTGAATGACGCAAATGGCCGTTGGTGTTGACGCAAATGGCCGAATGGATTGACCGTTTTGCGTGTTTGACACGCGAATCGCTCGAGTTAAAAAATCTGAATTTCAGCAGACATTCGCGCCGCGTTGACCAATCAGGAGCTTGCTCTTGTGGGGGCGTGATTGTGACGTAGCGCCTGTTGTTGGTGTCCTGGGGGAAATCCTCCAGCCTGCACCGACAACAGTTCATCAAATTGGGCTGGGCTCAGTCAGAAGCACCGCTGAAAGCCTCCATCATCCAGGTTCAGTTTCTGGAGGAGTTTATGAGCTCACAGAGCTGCTGCACCTCTGAAAGGATCTAGTGGACTCAGACACTGCTCCAAACTAATCAATGCTGTTTTTCAGCCTTCCTAAAGCACATAAACACAGCTATTCTCTCAATAAAATCCATGTTAGCCATTTAGCAACAAAGCTACAGTCACCGGGCAGACAGAAGCCCTGCCCATGATGGGAATCCGCGTCTGTTCTGAAGTGAATTTGACGCGCGAATGAAGCGAGTAAACTCAAACGTTCCCACGTCTATTTACGCGCAAATAACTCAATTTATCCGCACGTTCGGTGTCTGGTGTGAACACAGCATAAGAATAGCGAACTCATAAAATGTAATAAAATCTGTAGTTTTACAGATTACTCGTTACCACAACAGATTAACTAAAGTACTTCAAGTATTCAAGAGCTTTTCCTCAACATAAAGAGAATGACAAGGTAAATACTGCACAAACAGTGTAAAAGAGATTTACCTGCTCGTATTACATGAACACACTCTCAAATGCTGCGCTCACGACATTTGACGATCAATTTACCCCATAAATTCATTGGGTGATTAAATGAGGGTATAGCCTGAAGGGTTTTCAGCAAGTCTGGATTTTTACCTCCCTCAGTCTTCTACTGCACCTGCAGTCTGAGGCCCTGTTTACACTAGTTTTAAAACGGCGTTTTAGAATGAAAACGATCCACGTCCACACTAGCGTTTTACTCAGCATTTCTGAACAGCTCTCCGTCTACATTAAAACGGTGAAAACACACATCACGTGACCACACACACGCTCTGGCATGCACTGCAGCGTGCTCTGAGCACACACACACCCACATGAGAGCTGTGCACGGCGGACTGTTCATCACGGATCTACTCTCACTGAGAACTCTCGCTGGATCTAATCTCACTACATTTGTTAAACGTGATATTTAATTCATCTTGTTGTCTATATCTAACTACATATTCCCGACTTTGGTCTTCTGAATCTATTACTTGTTCTCAGGTAACGTGCTTTGGCTGAGCACAAAGATAAGTTAGGTTAACATATTAATTAATGTAACCGCGGACAGGGATTCTGCACATCTGACTGATTGTTTGCCTTTATTTTCTCTATTGTATAAACATATTGTGCGTTATACTTTTATAATGGCCATTATTGATCATTAAAACGGATATTCAGTGAAAGAGAAAGGGTAGCCTATGTTTCGTATTTTTATTAAAAATGATAGGAGGCAGTGATGTTAAAGGCTCTGTTTTGTCATAAATATGCTTGAAGATGACGCTCATATCATGCAGCTACACGACGCCTCAACATTTCTGATGTCTGTTGTTGCTAATATCAAAGTGAAAATATACAGTTCCTCACATCATGTCTTCATTTTATTGTTAAGATAGTGAAACAGCCTAGCCAGGGTGATGTGAATGACTTTATAAAGTAGCCTACACTCTCGGGAGTTTGTTTTCCATATCAATTTGCGAAGTCTGAACTTACACGGAGAGGATGCAGGACTGAACTGTGTGTAGGCTACTGAATATTGAGGGAAAGCCCCAATCAGACAGGTGAATGTCATCAGCCCCGCCTCTGTTTTCAGATGTCTCCGTTTTCCCCCATCCACACTGAGACGGAGCAGCAGCGATTCAGAATTAAAACGGACTCTCCAGCGTTTCCAAAACGCTCCGTTTTCGGGGCTCGAAAACTCCGGCGTAGTGTGGATGTATGGCGTAACCTTAGCAAAACTTATGCGTTTTAAAACTAAAACATATTAGTGTAAACGGGGCCTGAGTTTCTACATCTGTTCCTGAAGCTCTTTCCACACACTAAACATTCATGATATATGAATCCTCTCCTGTTGATTTAGGGCACTCGACTGCCTGTACATGATTACCTTTCCACATGGCTTACATTTAACCCTTTGTTTTGGGTAAGTGAACTCCTGTTCATGTGAGAAACCCTTTCCACACTTACCACATTTAAGCCGCTGCTCTCCAGGGTGACACTGAAGACTGTTTTCCCTTGTGAACGGTTGTCTGTTAGTGTGACTCTCCAGATCCCGTACTGATGTGAAGCCTAATCCACAATGGTGGCAGGCCAAATTGTTTTCAGCTTCTTTCAGTTCAGCATTTGCTGATGCAGCAGTCCTTTCAGCCCGTATAGACTCGACTATAGTCATGAGATCAAACTCATCCTCTTCTTCATCCTCCACTTTTGGTGGCTTCAGTTCTGAGGCAAAAAAACAAAACACAAATCACATCAGTTTACCAACATAAAACAACACACAGACATCAGAAGCTGGTACAAAACCCATTTGAAGGTGTAGCCTAGTCGTGACTTAAAGGGACACTAAGGGTGCTTTCACACCTGTGGATCGATTCTCTTGTTCCGAAACAGGGATTAAAATTGTTCCATTGTTGCTCTTTGTTCTTGGTGCGGTTCGCTTTCACACGGCAAAGTTTCTAAACGCACCAAAATAGCTAAAACAAGTCACGTGTGAGTAAACGCTCCTCATATTGGTCAGAGTTTCACGTTTATTTTGAGTCCCGCTCAGCTGTCGAGGGGGTGGTTTGGTGGTGTTTGACAGGGTGCACGCGACATGTCTGAAGAAGAGCGAGGAGGGATGCAGTGGGGAAGGGTGATGAGAAGGGTGCGCGTCGTATCTGAGGACCAGTCGGGAGACGCACAATTTCCAGGAGATTATCATTCGTTTGCAGGCATCCGGGAGTCTCTGTGCATTTGCGGGAAACTCCGGGAACTCCCGAGAGACTTGGGATGTCTGGAATGACCTCCCGCCCTACTCATAATTCTCTCTTCATATAGCCGTATGCCTATTACATATCCATAAAACACTGTGATATGGCCGGGCTCGGATCGTATCGCTTTCTCACTACAATCGATCCGCTCCAGAGTTTGTTTCAATCGAGCCGAGAGCACCTCATTCAGGCGGTCTCGGAGCGATTGCTTTGGCGCGGATCCGAGCGCGATTGCCCTGTTCACATATGCCAAACGAACCGCGCTAACTGGGCAAACGCGCCAGGTTCCGGAACAAAAGTCCAGGTGTGAAAGCACCCTAAGCCAACAGAGTATATACAGGAATCAGAGAGTGAAACTCAATATCTTTTAAGAGCTATTTTAAGACTCTTTCCATACATTTTAAGACCTTAAAACGACTTTTCAACCAGAAACACTGGTGAGATTTTACCTTACAATATATTTACTAAATGTTAATGTAAGAAACTAATCCAAAACTAAACCATTACTGTACGTTCACACCGAAAGCGGCGAGAGCGTCAAAGTAGCCGGAAGTCATTTATTTTCAATGGGAGCCAGCGGCGATAAGCGGCACGGCACGTCTTCGCCGGTGTGATAGTCGAGGAGAGTTGAAATCAAGTCAACCTTATGGTAATGAGCTGTGACGCGGTTCGGCAGCAAGCAATCAGAATGTAGAAGTCCACCGCTTGAGAGGAGTCAGAGAACACAGTCACTGTGAACTTTGATTCCGACCACAGTTGTTCCCAAGGGTTTGATTATTGCGGTCGCTGGATTTCCAATTATTTGCAATGTTTTCTTACTGGAATGTAGATTTAAAAAGTTACTGGCGAGTTACTAATGTGCATCCATGTTATATATGCTTTTTTTTTCTTTAAAAAAAGTGGGAATTATATGCAACAATACAAAACAGTATTGCTGCTTCAGAATATTTCAGGCATATGGACACATAGTGGAGCAAAGCCACACCACATGCAACTAGATCTTCCGTAGTGAAGTGAACTTGATAAGTGTGGAACACCTTCACGCTAGAAAGCATATTTTATGCGGGACTGTAACTGATATGATATGCTGCAACGGCTCCTTTAAATACGAGATCTGTGTGTAGCGAATTTTGACGCTCTCGCCGCCGGAGCTCAAGGCAGACAGCGTTGTCGCCAGGGCAGCCAGAGCGACCTTGGACGCTCTCGCTGCTTTCGGTGTGAACGTACAGTTATTCATATACTGGATGCAAATCTATTAAATCTAGCTAATTCTCCTTTAGAGCTGCAGAGATAAAGGTGTCACCTTGATTACTGCAGTAAACAAAGCAGATTTCGTAAACTGCACAGCATCCTGATATTCACAGATTTAATTCAGGATAATTACACTGCAGAATCAAAAATGATATCAAATTTAATACCTTAAAACAGCATTTAAGACTTTTTAATAGCCTTAAATTTCTCTACATTGATTTATCAACTTTTAATACTTTTTAAAACACCCTGTACAGCTTACACACTGCTAAATAAGCTTGTGTTGCACAACTAAACTTAGTTTGAGCATGATGTTTTTGCTCAGTATTTACAGCAGCCTCTCTTCATGCGAGATGAGTTTACATTGAGGAGCTGGCGATTATGATGAAGAATGATCTCCCTCTACTCATCTGTACCACTCGGGACACCAGCTGCATCTGCGGTGGGCTCAACCTTTACCCAATGGGTGATTACATCAACAAAACAGAGAAGAGGTTTGTTTCCCACTTGTGCTGTAGTGGCTGAATCTTATAAAGATGGCTGCTGGTGTTTACCCAGCTAACAGGGAACGTTCCCAGAACATTCACTAACGTTCTTTAAAAGTTGTGGAAATGTTAGCACAAAATGTTATCAATGAAACGTTTTTAGAATGTTCTCATAACGTTCTTGTAACGTTGTTAAAAAAAATGTTCTTAGAACAAAGTTTTTGGAACGTCTTCAGGACGTTTTGTACTTGATGAACGTTGTCACAATGTTGATAAAAAAACATTCTTAGAACATTATATTTTGGTGAAAATTTAGGTTTTGAAAACGTAAGAACGTTACGCTAACCATAAAAAAACGTTCTAGCAACATTAAGCAAACTGGACATTTCAACGTTATTGGAACGTTCCAAATAAACGTTCTTAGAACATTATATTTTGGTGGAAATTTAGGTTTTAAAAACGTAAGAATGTTATGCTAACCATAAAAAAAACGTTCTATCAACTTTAAACAAACTGGACATTTCAACATTCTTAGCATGTTATATTTTAGTAGAAATTTAGGTTTTGAAAACGTTGTAAGAACGTTACGCTAACCATAAAAAACGTTCTAGCAACATTAAGCAAACTGGACATTTCAACATTCTTGGAACGTTACAGATAACGTTATGAAAACGTTCTCACAACCTAAATTTGTTAGCTGGGTAATTATAGTGCCATTTCATCCACAATTCTTACTTCAGAACTAACCTGAGGCACAGACCCACTATACAGATATCAGATGTATTGAATTAATGAAGGATACGGCACCTCTAACACATTTCTAAATCAAGAATTAGTAGTTAGTCAGGTGCTCCAGCAGCACTGTAATGTCTGTAATCTTAACAACTCCAGTCTTCAAAAATAAAAGCCTACAATATTTTATTGTTGCTTACAGACGGAGATTACTGGCAGGTTACTCGTTTGTGACTATTTACTCTCCCTCAAAGCCAACCTGTTTGCTGCTCAGGATCTTCATGTTTGACTCTGAATGTGTCTTCAATCTTCAGGTCTTCACTCTCCTCTTTAATAAACGCCATCTTTATAATAGTGGAGCTCAGTCGCTTCAGCAGGAGTTTCTCTGTCTGTTTAAGAGGAGAAGAATCAACACAAAGAAGAAGAAATCAAGACTAAACCTCTGTCTGTGTCTCAATCACTAGTCAGTGCGCACTGGAGGAGGATCACTCTCAGTCACAGTTAATGGAGCACAGCTCCTGATTTACAAGCAAACATTCAAATCAACAAACAAACATGGGCATTCAAGGTTTACATTTAATTATTTGCTACTTAAAACACATTTATATGAGAAGATGAGCAGGTTTAGTGCAGGAGTTTCTACTTACAGTGTCTGAATTGGTGTTTGTGATGAGCTGAATGACTCTTCTGCTGCTCTCCTGTGTATAAACGCGCTTTACTCGCGCTAAATAACTCTGTTTAAAATACATTCACACGTTTAAATACATTACATTAAAATTATAAACCTCCCACAACGCTTTTGTATGAATTTAAACACTTTAGATGGCTAAAAAAAATCAGGTCATCGTTCTTCTCCCTTCACCGCAGACGCGGATGGCAACGCAGATTCATGACGTCATAGTACAATACCAAAATTAAAGTCTAAACACTGCGGTCCAATATTAATCACAGAACACATGAGAATTAATGCTTTATATGTTTATTAATATTTATTGTTAAATCAGTGTATTTTAAGACCATTTATAATATTAAAAATGTTGGGGTATATTTCACTCACCGTGTAATTCAATATCTCATCCTTTAACCTTCTTTGTGCATAATAAACACTTGCAGTGTCAAATGACATCCTCCTGTGGCTCTTCCACCAGAGAGTCACTGGTTTTGGACTTTGACCACCATTAAATAAACTCATCCTCATCATCAGTTATGGTTGAAAAACTAAAAGACACAACTGAAATAAAAGGACTCGCACAGGTTCATTCCCCTTTTTGATGCTCATTTAGAAAAATAAATAAGCTTCTTATAGTATCTGATCATTTAATTCGATTCATCTTTAGTTCTCAAGGCCAGGGATCACCAAACTTGTTCCTGGAGGTCCGGTGTTCTGCAGATTTTAGCTCCAACCCTAATCAAACACACCTGAACAAGCTAATCAAGGTCTTACTAGGTATGCTTGAAACACCCAGCCACGTGTGTTGAGGCAAGTTGGAGCTAAACCCTGCAGGGCACCGGACCTCCAGGGCCAAGATTGGTGACTCTTGCTCTAGGCTATAGCTCAATAAATGACACCAGTTATCAAATGAATGCTTTAACGCTTTTCTCTTATTGACTCTTTTGCATACGCAAAAGAAAATAAATGTATAAATTTACTTTATCAAAAGCTTCGATTCCATTCAAAGTATATATTACACAGGAAAACATCTGACGGGCATTCGCTCACAGCATTTTAAACAAAAGTAAAATTAATTACTTGAAAAAAAAGACGTTTTCCCACGTGTTCAAGTTATCAAAACACAAAATTTTCACTTAGAAGAACTCAGCACTTAGAAGGCATCAGCATTTGAGCGGCCAACCAGTTAAGAAGCCCAGGAAACTAGTCTGGAATCCTTTTTCCAGTTCCTTAAACGCTAATGTCCTTTATGATTTCAGTCATTCGTTTTCCTTCAACTTAGTCCCTTTATTCATCAGAGGTCGCCACAGCGGAATGAACCGCCAACTATTCCAGCATATGTTTTACACAGCGGATGCCAGTACTGGGAAACACCCATACACACTCACTCCGGCCAATTTAGTTCATCAATTCCCCACCGGGAGGAAACCCACGCCAACAAGGGGAGAACATGCAAACTCCACGCAGAAACACCAACTGACCCAGCTGGGACTCGAACCAGCAACCTTCTTGCTGTGAGGCCACAGTTCTAACCACTGAGCCACGCACATTTATGACTTATGAATCTTTTCATGTCGACCTAAGTTACTTCTGTGTGTGTAACTCCACAATGCACACAGACGTACGAGCGCCCTTTAGTGTGCACTGCGCTGTGGGATTTCAAGCTGTCCTTCCGATTGAAAGTCTTCCCGCATAGCTTACATTTAAATCTGTCTTTCGGTAAGTGAGACTTCTTGTGGTGATTAAGCCTTAGCTTATGTGAGAAACTCTTTCCGCACTGATCACATGGTAGTAATTTCTCCTTGATGTGGATGGCCATGTGGTAATTGTAATTAGTTTTTACAGTGAAGCCTTTTCCACAGTGACCACATTTAAAGGGCACCTCTCCTGTGTGAGTTGTCATGTGACACTTAAGATAATGTTTACTTGTGAAGCTCTTCCCACACTGACCACATATAAAGGGTCGTCTGTTAGTGTGAGTGCTCAGGTGACTCTCCAGATCGTGCACTGATGTGAAGCTCAATCCACACTGTTGACAGGCCAATTTGTTTTTCGCTTCTTCCCTTTCAGCGTTTATATTTTCAGCCCGTATAGCGTCGACTATAGTCATGAAGTCAAACTCATCCTCTTCTTGATCCTCCTGTTTTGGTGGCTTCAGGTCTATGGCAAAAAAGACAAACACAAATCACATCAGTTTACCAACATAAAGCAGCAGACAGACAATATTCAGAGAAGTGAAGGGAACTATCTTTATATCTGGTGCAAAACTCATTGAAAGGAGCATCCCTGGATGAGCCGGCTGCAGTGGACATCTCCTCCAAGACGAAATAGGAGATTTCACATGTGTGAATACGCACTTACTATTTCACTCCTCGTTATGAAAGCCTTGTAGTGCCTGTGCATTCATATGTGATGTTTACAGCAACACCAAAGTGACTCCTAATACATCACCAAATTACAAAACAGTACGTCTGTCAGTCTCTTCGTTGAGTTTTATTATAGTATTATATCCACAATTCTTACTTCAGATCTTGGGTTACAGGTGAGTGATGAGTGATGTTGCGGACGATAGTAAAGAGTGAAAGTGAAGAGCGACGGGGCGGAGGGGGGTGGTTTGTAATGGGTGTTGTCGTGGACAAAACTGAAGAGCAGGGCGGGGGTGGTGTAATGGATGCTGTTGGGGACGAAGGTAAAGGTTGGGGGGCGGGTTTGCAGGGGTACTGTAATACTGTGTTCACACCGGACGCGGAACGCGCGGATAAATCGAGCTATTTGCACGTAAACAGACGCGTGAACATTTGAGTTTACTCACTTCATTCACGCGTCAAATCCGCTTCAGAACAGACGCGGATTCACGTGCTGGGCAGGGCTTCTGTCTGCCCGGTGACTGTAGCTTCGTTGCTAAATGGCTAACATGGATTTTGTTGAGAAAATAACTGTGTTTATGTGCTTTATGAAGGCTGTAAAACAGCGTCGATACGTTTGGAGCAGTGTCTGAGTCCACTAGATACTTTCAGAGGTGCAGCAGCTCTGTGAGCTCATAAACTCCTCCAGAAACTGAACCTGGATGATGGAGGCTTTCAGCGGTGCTTCAGACTGAGCCCAGCCCAGTTAGATGAACTGTTGTCGGTGTCGGCTGGAGGACCAACAACAGGCGCTACGTCATAATCACGCTCCCACAAGAGCAAGCTCCTGACTGGTTAATGCGGCGCGAATGTCCGCAGAAGTTCAGATTTTTGAACTCGAGCGATTTGCGACAAACGTGCAAAACGCTCAATACATGCCGTGCCATTCGGGCCGCAGGATGTCTATTCGCCCATTTGCATTGACTTAACATGTAAATCACTCGCGCTTGACGCTTCTTCCGCGTCTGGTGTGAACGCAGCGTAATGGTTGTTTTTGCAGACAAAAGTAAAGAGCGGGTGGTAGGGGGGTAAGGGGTTTTGTTGCAGACAAAATTGAAGACTGGGGGGGGCGCTAAATGAGTGTTGATGCGTACGATAGTGGAAAAAGCGGAGGGTGTGGGGTAATGGGTGTTGGTGCAGACGAAAATTGGGAGGGGGTTGCTTGGGGGCTGTAATGGTTGTTGTCGCCGATGAAAGGGAAGAGCGGAGGGTTGGTTTGGGGCTTAATGTGTTGTCGTGGAAATTGAAGAGAGGGGGGGGGCCGCGATTTAATGGGTGTTGACGCGGACGATAGTGAAGACCGGGGGGTTTGGGGGCTTAATGGGGATTGTAGCAGACAAAAGTGAAGAGCGGGTGGTGGGGAGGGGTAATGGGGGTAAAGAGCTGGGGGTTTTCGTTTGGGCCCCTAATAATATCTCTGGGAGGCCCAAAACTGCGTGGGCCCTTCGAATTGTCCTACCCATCCCCCCCCCCCCCCGCCTAGAGGCGCCCCTGGCTGTGTTTGATTAGGTTTTAAAGGGTCACGAAACACCAAAACACATGTTTTGAGCTGTTGACAGTCATATCTGTGTCCCACGCTTCTATAAACACTATTAGGACACATATATCGCACTAAAAAGTGAAAATTGGTTGTTTTTGCGTTATTTTGAGCAAATTCGTTCTTCCGGTTTGAAACGAATTTTTGAAGCTGCGTCACGGCCATGAGATACTTAGGTGTAAATCCAGCCTGGAGAGTGGCTGTCTGTCTTTTCTAGGACGTTCTGACGTATCTGAGTGTGCGGCATTAATTCATGAGAAAGACGTGCTTCAAACCAATCAGCGCGCTCTATTGTGTATGACGTGAAACTTCATTAATATGCATGATAGCTCCGGAGACTGTTTACCAGGTTACACTGTTCAGACGGCAGAGAGACGCCACGTTGTGTTGCCAAATCAAGTGAAAGTACAAGAATTTCAAGACAAGAGTCGTAGGTGTTATTAGTGTGCTGCAACGAAGGTTTTGTTTTCATTTTCCCTTTATGAGAGAGCAGCTGGACTCACGTGTGGATTACAGTGCACGCGACACGCGACAGAAACGCATTTGTAAGGAACATTTTTACCCGAGAGCTTTTTCTCATCTGGAAATGGTGAAATCCGGATTTGCTGCTCGTCTCCTTTTAATAAAAAGACACAGCTCCAGTTTGATTGTCTGTCTACAGATTTGGTAAGTGTTTGCAGTGGACTGCCCTTTGTTTAAAGGCTGCTCTCCGAGTGTAAACATGTAAACACAAACTATTCCCGTCGTGCAGGATTTTCGCCGCAATTTGTGACAGGATAGTCTATACACACACGGCTTTCTGACGCTACCTACCGAGTACATAAGTTACAGAGAAATGCGGAGGATTTTTTTCTCTTATTCGCCGTATCAAATCAGCCTCTGTGTGTTTGTTTTGCCTGTGAAACTTAGCGCGTGCCCAAATGGAAACTCCCTTCTATGCAAAATCTTATCCTCTTTCCCTCCCCCGACACTCCCACACTCCCAGAGCTGGACACGCCCAACTTTCCTGACTTTTTTCAAAACAGAGGTGTGAAAACACCCTGCTGAGACAGGGGCTTTCGTGGCCCTTTAAGCAAAATTGTGCAGAGCTGCGGCCCGTCATGAATTGACTTTGACTAAACATAAACAGATTTCATCATTTGTCAGTGTGGACACACACAGTTATGGTTATAGTTATATTTAACGTCATCGTGCTTAATGAATAATACAGGCCTTTAGACTGTAGTATTTTAGGTGAAGGTGATACTGGAAGACTGACACAGCCACTGCTATTTCCAAACATTATCAAAACACTGGGTTAAGTCAAATTATGTTTTTAAGGGTCCTGCATGGGTTTCTTACTATTTACTTTCCTTCATTCGGTTCCACAACTTTATGAGCTTTGAGAATGAAAGCCAACCTGTGTGCTGCTCAGGATCTTCATGTTTGACTCTGAATGTGTCTTCAGTCCTCTCAGGATCTTCATGTTTGACTCTGAATGTGTCTTCAATCTTCAGGTCTTCACTCTCCTCTTTAATAAACGCCATCTTTATAATAGTGGAGCTCAGTCGCTTCAGCAGGAGTTTTTCTGTCTGTTTAAGAGGAGAAGAATCAACACAAAGAAGAAGAAATCAAGACTAAACCTCTGTCTGTGTCTCAATCACTGCTCTAGCTCACTAGGCAGTGTGCACTGGAGGAGAATCACTCACAGTCACAGTTAATAAAGCACAGCTTCTGACTTACAAGCAAACATTCAATCAACAAACAAACAAACAAACATGGGCATTAAAGATTGATGATTTACATTAAATTATTTGCTAGTTAAAACACATTTAGATGAGAAGATTTTGTGCAAGAGTGTCTTCATTTCTACTTACAGTGTCTGAACTGGTGTTTGTGATGAGCTGAATGACGATACAGAGAGCTAAACAAGCTCTTCTGCTGCTCTTCTCGCGCTAAATAACTGTTTAAAATACATTCACATTTAAACACGTTTATTACCGCAACATTATAAAGCTCCAACAACACTTTTTTATCCGTTTAAACCCTTTAAATGTCTAATAACAAGCGTTTCTTCTTCTCCCTTCACAGCAGACGCGGGCACGCGACGCAGCTTCATGACGTCATAACATAATACCAAAATAAAAGTCCAAAGACGGTAGCGTGGTCCAGAGGTTTATATTTCTTTGCAAATCACAGAAAAATTCGTTATTAAATGTTTAAAATAATTAATTTGATTCTTTTGAACACTTTAATTAGTTGGATCAGCTGTGTTTAATTAAGGTTTGAGCTGCTGCCCTCAGGAAACTGACTTTGACACCTATAGTAACCTTTATTTAACCATTTAAGTCAATTGAGAATCAGTTCTCATTTACAATGATGACCTCGCCAAGAGGCAACATAAAAAGCAGATACAGTACAAAGCAGCAGGACACAACATAATTTCACAAATGCAGATAATAACCAACGAAAATCTAAACACAAGCACAGAGATCTTGTACTATTGACTGGACTGAATTTTTAAAGGATGACTGGAATGAAAGTGCTGAGCTTGAGATGATTCCAAGCATCAGCAGCAGAAAACTGAAGAGTAGCGACCAAATCAAGTGCACTGGAGAGTCAGAACTGGACAGAACCAGCGGGACACTGGAGAGTCAGCTCTACCTCCAGTGGGCTCAGGGTGATGCCATGCGCAGTGCAGTGTTGGCTGACTGGCTTGTCTCTGGGTCTAGAGTAGGACTGCTAAATTTAAGCATTGTGTCAATAATTCAGCTCTTACTCACATTTTTCAAGAGAGAAAGAACAGCAACACACTGTATTAAACTTCATCTGTTTATGCAGAGGTTAAAGGTGCTGTATGTCAGTTTTTGACTCTTCTAAAGCATAAAAATACCATAATATGTGTGCAGATATTTAAGAAACATCCCAAGTGAACATACTTGTTTAACTGAAAAACAATGCTGAAGTCAGATATTCTGCTTTGAAAATGGGTTTTCCGTGCCGGAACGCTGTCTTTGTTTAGGTAAATTTCATATGCACGATGCCAGTTTAGCCAATTATATGTCAGCACCCCGGGTTGCCTTGTTGGAAAACAGCGTATTTCATTCATTCATTCATTCATTCAGAAAGACTCTGAAAGCATGCGTCCGTGACCAAAAAGAACAGTATGGGAGACAGATGCAGTTCCACATGAGGTTATTAATTAGCAAATTACATAAATATTACGAACGTAAACATTAGGTGAGCAGGTTACATTGTAACCGCGCGTCCTAACAACACGCTGTGACGAGAGAGGCAGTGATCAGCTATTTGGCTGTTTGCACCAGACGAGACACGGCAGAAATGTAAATACAGCCTTTCAGAAGCACAGAATATGCACTCGCTCACGAAACGGTAAGGTTTAGAATCTATTTAATACATGTTAACCCACTTTAACATCAATGTAGATGCTGAATCACTCATATGTGTTTAGTTCTAAAGTTCAATTTCAGACGGTTTATTGTATTTTCAAGATCTGAGGTGAACTTTCTGCTTTCAGTATATGGCAACAAATGCCATGTAAAATGCATTCAAACTCGCATTGTTAGCATTTAGCACAGAATAAAGCACACAAGGCTTACCTGAGGTGATCTAGCTGTCATAGGTTTCTGTTGTTCAGCTGTGAGAAATAGAAGCCATTTCTAATATATCAATTCGAGGTGTTGGTTAGGACAAAAACTCCCCTTAATATGGAAAATATTCCCTCTATCGCGTGTCATTGCTTTTATTTAGAACACAGTTTAAATCACTCGCTCCTGTACTCAATCTGGCATCCCAGCGTACTTTTATTATGATCCAGGAGTGCAATACCTAGTTCAACCACTGGGTGTCAAACTTACATACTGCACCTTTAATATTAATTCCTGACTGTGTCTACATCACATCAACAAAAAGCAACACAATAAGTCTGTCAGTCTCTTTTGTTGAGTTTAATTATAGTTCAGCCTATATTTTATCCACAATTCTTACTTCAGAACTTAATAAAGGCGCACACCTACTATATCAGAGAACAATTAAACTGAATCAATGCATTATTTGGCACCTCTAACACATTTCTGAATCAGGGTTTAGTAGTTAATCAGACGCTCCAGCAGCACACTGAGGACACCTGCTGGTTACAAGAGGGTAATGCTGAATGAACGAGATATATCCAGCTGCAGGGCCCCAGAACCACACACGTTTCAGGCACACACAATCCAGCACACACGTTCTAGGCAAACCATATATGGTTACGACGGAAGTTAATGTTATTAACGTCTTTTCGGACAACGTCATCAATATAATTTTATATATATTGTTGATAAATATTGTACACAATAAACAATAGTGTTTACGGTTTCACAAATATTGCGATCGAGGCGGGTGAATGGGGAACATTGTTTCCGATTGCCATTCAATATAATAGACTAAATAGTTTTCTGTCAGTCATCATAGATCAGTCATGATTATCTGACAGAGTCAATATAGCAGATACTCGCTTGCTGGCCTTGCTGAACGATCTAAATTGGACAGTTTTAATTTATTTAATGGATGAAGGAAATAATAGCAAGTTAATATGCATAGGCAATAACATCTTTATATGTAATAAAAAATCTTTTTACATTTAATAAATGTGAACACTATTTTACTCAAGCGATTTAATAGTATTTATTTGCTTAATTTTTTAATAACCTTTTTATTAATGATTTCCCACTTTAAATACTATAGTAATTTATAGTAAGTAATTTATTGTTTTTAAACCATAAAGCACTGGTAATTTGTGGTAATTATAGTTGCAACAAATTTAGCAATACAAACAAATTAACTGTTAATAATGAATTAAAATAAATTACATATATATATTACTAACAGTTGCTATAGTTTAGTAAAAGATAGTAGTTTAAATCAGTTTATAACTATATTAATTTTAAATTATTATCTATAGTAATTCATTTTTAATGTGAAACATTATTGTTTTTTTTTTTTTTTATTTTACAACAAAACAATTTTAACCAAATATGACAACATTAAGGTCCTGAATTAGTTTATTACACTTAATACAGTTAGACAGTCTGTTATGTTTTCTTTGTGTATGTGGATACGTGAATAAAGTCATAAGTGTTTAACCAATTATTTTTATTTACATAATTTGAGTTCAGAAACTGCAAAGATGTTAAAATGATCGTTACGATATAATTATGAAATAATGACTGAAATGGGAAACCAGTCATACTTGTGAAATACACTAGGTGGCAATAACGCTCCTAAGGAGTTAGTTAGTTACCATATATGGCTTGCCTAGAAAGTGTGTGCTGGATTGTGTGTGCCTGAAACGTGTGTGGTTCTGCGGGCCTGCAGCTGGATATTATTGGAATGAACAGCATAAACTAAACAATAATATGTTCTTATTAACATATTATTCTGCGTGATGATGTCATTGCATAATCGCAACTCAAAACTACATCTTTACGTAGTATACAAAATAATTAATGTCAGCAAAAACATTATTTGAAATATGTCCATTTAGATTTGTATGAAAAATATAGTAGACTATTTGAAAAAGTACTTGTGTACATACTCTTTTTAACACTAATTAACACATTCGTGAAAGTGACAACAATTATAGCACTATTGTTATTTATTGCTTCCTAAAATACCACCAATTATACATGTCAACAAATATCAGTGAATTAACAGCTATGAAAAACAATCTGAGCTAGCAATTTACTGAGTGAAGCCTACAGCCACTGCTCTTTTCAGTCACTTTTAAAAACGGCTAAAAGTAGCCAAATAAATGTTAAAAATGGCTAAAAGTAGCCAAATAAATGTTAAAAAGGCTAAAAGTAGCCAAATAAATGTTAAAAAGGCTAAAAGTAGCCAAATAAATGTTAAAATGGCTAAAAGTAGCCAAATAAATGTTAAAAACGGCTAAAAGTAGCCAAATAAATGTTAAAATGGCTAAAAGTAGCCAAATAAATGTTAAAAACGGCTAAGTAGCCAAATAAATGTTTAAATTGCTAAAAGTAGCCAAATAAATGTTAAAAATGGCTAAAAGTAGCCAAATAAATGTTAGAAATTGCTAAAAGTAGCCAAATAAATGTTAAAAACGGCTAAAAGTAGCCAAATAAATGTTAAAATGGCTAGAAGTAGCCAAATAAATGTTAAAAATTGCTAAAAGTAGCCAAATAAATGTTATAAACGGCTAAAAGTAGCCAATTAAATGTTAAAAACGGCTAAAAGTAGCCAAATAAATGTTAAAAACGGCTAAAAGTAGCCAAATAAATGTTAAAAACGGCTAAAAGTAGCCAAATAAATGTTAAAAACGGCTAAAAGTAGCCAAATAAATGTTAAAAACGGCTAAAAGTAGCCAAATAAATGTTAAAAATGGCTAAAAGTAACCAAATAAATGTTAAAAACGGCTAAAAGTAGCCAAATAAATGTTAAAATCGGCTAAAAGTAGCCAGTCTGACCCTGTCCTACTCGTATAACCGCTTTCCCGTGAACACTCGGACGCAGTCTCATCCAGCAGTAGGGTCAGTCATTCAACTTCTCTGAACTCTGACTTCCTAAGTCTCGTATTTCTACCAAGGAGCAAGCCACTGGAGGAATCCCCATTCAGCAAACCACCCGCGTGCTGACGTCAAACTCTCCATCATCGGGACAACGAGTCTCACGCTCTAGAAGACGAAGGAAATACTTCTCTAACAAAGGACATCCCAACGACGTCAACAAATCGGCTTCGCCAGGGTTCCCCTAAACCAGCTGACGAGTGAGACTGGTCATCAAGACGCAAGTAAACACAAACCAACGTTTCACTCCTTGCTGAAGCTGGTGTTAATTGAGTTTAACAGTAAATCCTAGTCAGACTCTCTGCTTGGTGGTTTTCTCAGGTTGCAATGCTAAGAACTTAGCAAGTGTGAGACGTTTGGGACTCTTGGTTGTCCATCCTCAGTCATTCAACTCATTCCAGAACTGTTTGTGTGTGTATCTTTGTGCTTGTCTGTTTTACGTAGAGTAGTTTACTGTGTGTGTAGCTTAATAAACTTGTGTTTCATTTTAAGATCATTGTCAGAGTTTTTATGTGTTTCTAAGTTACTGCCTCAGCTATATGGTCTTGCTACCTTGCTTGTGAAATCCTGTTTTATATTATTATTGTTGGCCAAGTAATAATATAACATAGATTTACTAAAGATAACGTTACGCTGCTTACTTCTATTAGGGTGGACCAATAGATGTCGTAAGTGTACGTGTTAACCTATTTCTGACTGTGAGCCAGTCGTTTGAATCTTTTGATTCGAATCCCCAAAAATTAATTTCAATTAATTCCAACTTATGAGCTAATTCTTAAAGTACCGGACATATTAGATGGTCCAGGCGCTACAAAGGGAAACCTGAAAACTGTTTACGGACAAAACCCCGAATATCTGAAAAGTTGTGACTTTGGTAGACTATACATTTGAGGTAGTTGTTCAAATGACGCAAAAATATGATCAATGTAAAGGTCTTTGATAGAAACAATTCCACATCTCATCCATGTTACAAAAGCCTTATCATTAAGTGAGGGAGGAAAAAGAGGATTAGAGTGGACGGGGCATAGAAGAGGTGTGATCTGTAAACTGAAGTGACGTCTGAGCTGAACCCAGATCTTAAGACTTTAACTATAATGTTTTTAGAATACCGTGATGGTGAGAACGGCATGGGTAGGCACAAAAGAGAAGTGAGTGAGGGAGTGCCACATGAAGCCTGCTCAATCCTTACCAAAGCAGGAGGATCAGCATTAGAAAGGCACCAGAATAGCATGTTTCGGATATTTGCAGACCAGTAATAAAATAGGACATTTGGTAATGCCAATCCCCCCCAACTCCTTACTTTTTTGTAATATGCCGTTTTTCCATTCCAGATAAAATGAGAGATAGCACTGTCGAGGGAGTTAAATAAATGTTTTGGAATGAAAACTGCATTGAAAAAGATAAAGAAACTTGAGCAGCATGTTCATTTTAATACAATTTATTTTACCAGTAAGTGATAGGGGCAGCAGAGACCAACGATGAAAATCTTCAGACACTATCCATCAAAAGAGAAAAATGACATTTAAACATTCATTTATTCATTCTCTTGTCGCCTTTGTCCCTTGCGGGGTCGCCACAGCGGAATGAACCGCCAACTTATCCAGCACGATTTTTACGCAGCGGATGCCCTTCCAGCCGCAACCCATCTCTGGGAACTTCCACACACACATTCACACTCATACACTATGGACAATTTAGCTTACCCAATTCACCTGTACTGCATGTCTTTGGACTGTGGGGGAAACCGGAGCACCCGGAGGAAACCCACGCGAACCCAGGGAGAACATGCAAACTCCACACAGAAACGCCAACTGACCCAGCCCAGCCGAGGTTCGAACCTGCGACCCAGCGACGTTCTTGCTGTGAGGCAACAGCACTACCTACTGCGCCACTGGGTTGCCCGACATTTAAACAGATCTGAGTAATTCTTGGTTGTACACATGCCCAAATATGTAACATTATCAAGTGATATTTTGAATGGTAGTTTAGAAAGTCGGTATGTTTCAGCTGCAGAATTCATAGGCAGAAGTTCACTTTTATGAACATTTAGTTTATACCCTGATACTAGCCCAAATTCCTTCAGCAAGTCTAACACACAAGGTAAAGATCTGTCTGGGTCAGAAACAAAAAGTAAAAGATCATCCGCATAAAGAGACAGTTTGTGCACAGAGTCTCCTCTATTAATTCCCCTCATCTGGCTGGACCTAAGAGCTACCGCCAGTGGCTCAATAGCAATGGCAAACAGTAGGGGTGAGAGTGGACAACCCTGACGTGTGCCACCTCCAAAGGGAAATAATCAGAATAATCGATATTGGTACAGACACGGGCCAGAAGAAGAGCATAAAGAGTTTTAATCCATGACACAAACTTTCTGCCAAATCAGAATTTTTTTTATGAGTAAAATAAATAAGGCCACTCCATCCGATCAAATGCCTTCTCCGCATCCATTGAAATAACCAATTCTGGGGATATTGAAGTAGAGGGAGACCTGTTTGGTCGGAGGAAACAATTGAGGGCAAAATAACTTCTAAACGCTTTGACAGCATCTCAGCTAGGATTTCAACATCCACACATAAAAGGGAAATGGGGCGGTAATTACTGCAGGAAAGGGGATCCTTTCCTTTCTTTAAAATAACGGAGATTGTGGCCTGTCTAAGAGTGAGGGGTAGTGTGCCAGATTCTAAAGAGTCATTAAACATATTTAAGAGGAGTGGAGAAAGCTGATCAGCAAAGGCCTTGAAAAATTCAGTAGGAAATCCATCAGGCCCAGGACATTTCCCATTCTGCATTGCTGACAATGCCTTTTTAACTTCCTCTAAAGAGAAGGGCACATCCAACCTGGAAGAGGTTTCAGAGTCAATGGAGGGAATGTTAAGGGACTGAAAGAAGTTATCTAATTGAGCTTCATCAGATGAGCACTCAGATTTGTATGATGAATAGTAGAAATTCTTAAACGGTTTATTAATATTTTGAGGGACCATTGAAATACCATTGTCAGTGTTGACTTGTGTTATGTGTTGTGCTGAAGCGTATTGCCGAATCTGATGGGCTAAAATTTTGCCAGGCTTGTCTCCAAACTCATAATACTTATGACGTGATTTAAGTGACGCTTCAGTTGCTTTATTAGCCATCAAAATATCAAATTCTGCCTTCTTCATAAGTAATTCTTTATTGAGCTCAGGGTCAGGTGCATCCATACACCTAGACTGCAAATCTGCCAGTTCTTTAGAAATGGTAGTGCTTTTTTCTGCAGCGAGCTTCTTACGATGGGCAGAATAAGATATTATCTCTCCACGCAGGTAGGTCTGACAAGCCTCCCAAATTGTTGACGCGGACACATCTGAAGTAAGATTAGGAGAGATAAAATTTAGAATTAAATTGTTGCCACTGAGCTTCCCTACCACAACAATAAAGCGACCATTGGGGTCTGAAATTATTTTAGTTACCGAGAGTGGTACTGACTTGTGCACAAGAATAGCGGTGCCTCTTGCCTTACTTGAAAATGAAAAATGAAAAAGCTGACCTACCCATCCTCTACCAAGTTTAAGATGGTCCGCTGGTATTAGGTGTGTTTCCTGCAAAAAGGCGATTTTAGTGTTTAAAGATTTCAGGTGATCGAACACTTTGTTGCGTTTTACTGGTGAATTTAACCCTTTCACATTCCAGCTAATGAATCGCAGTGTACCACTTGGTGCTGTAAACAATGTAAACAAGAAGGGTGCCAGTTTAACTGCTTACAAATTCAAACTTAAGTCCTGTACGAATTTCACAGCCGCCGAGGCGGACTGGATCCATGACTTTTCCCCGTTAGGCAGAGTGATGCGCAGTCTGGCTGGGTACAGGAGCGCTGGTTTGTACCCCGGCTTGTTGAGCTCAGCCATCGGACCTCTGTATTCAGCACACGGTTTCAAAACGTCAGGGCTGTAATCATCAAAAAAGCAGATCGGGTGGCTTTTGTAGTACAAGGTTCCTCAATTACGAGCTTCGCGGATGACCAGGTCTTTAACTTGGTGAAAGCGTAAGATTACTGGCCGTGGTTTTCCTCCTGGAGCTGGTTTCGGAGCAAGGCTTCGATGTGCTTGATCAAGTTCGGGGGGTGAAGTAAGGACAACCGTGCCAAAAACATCCACAAGTAGCTTGGAAAAAAACTCGGTTGGACGGGGACCTGAATCGAATGATTCAGGTAAGCCAATGATCTGTGCGTTTTGGCATCTGCTGCGGCCCTCCAGGTTAGCTACTTTAAGTTTGAGCTGCTTGTTATCTTTCTGCAAATTGGAGCAGGTTTCTTCCCACTGCTGCAGCCGCTGGTCAACGAGTGTGGCATTTGTTTCGAGAGCCAATATGTTGCCTGCGGTCGTTAACAGTACAATTAATGCTGTCCAACATTGAAGTGTGGGACTCAAACGAGGACTTAAAATCGCTTGACGGCCTCCCTGTGTTCCTTCAGGAGTGCTCTAATGTCGGCCATAGTTATGCTAGATGTTGACGAAAGTTCCTTGTCTTTTTCCGCGTGTTTTCCTTTAGCTTTTGACATGGCAAAGCGATCAAATAGACTGTAGTAAGTTATTAAAACTGTCGTTAACCATATAACTGCAAATAACGATGTCTAGTTAGACAATTATAAGTAAAACTGTGGGAGCAAGTGGAGCACCCGACTACACCTCATAACCGGAAGTCCTCATGAGGCGACAGTTTTAACCACTGAGCCACCCACATTTATGATTTATGAACCTTCACATGTTGATCTAAGGCGCTTCTGTGTGTGTACCTCTTTCCACACTGAACGCAGATGTGAGAGAGCTTTTTAGTGTGCACTACGCTGTGGGATTTCAAGTGATCTTTCCGATTGAAAGTCTTCCCACATTGCTTACATTTAAATCTGTCTTTCGGTAAGTGAGACTTCTTGTGGTGATTGAGTCTTACTTTGTGTGAGAAACTCTTTCCGCACTGATCACATGGTAATGATTTCTCCTGGATGTGGATGGTCATGTGGTAATTGTAGCTTGTTTTTCTGCAGAAACCCTTTCCACAGTGACCACATTTAAAGGGCACCTCTCCAGTGTGAATTCTCATGTGAAACTGAAGATTATGTTTTCTCGTGAAGTTCTTCCCACACTGATCACATATAAATGGTCGTCTGTTAGTGTGAGTGCTCAGGTGACTCTCCAGATCGTGCACTGATGTGAAGCTCAATCCACACTGTTGACAGGCCAACTTGTTTTTCGCTTCTTCCCTTTCAGCGTTTATATTTTCAGCCCGTATAGCGTCGACTATAGTCATGAAGTCAAACTCATCCTCTTCTTGATCCTCCTGTTTTGGTGGCTTCAGGTCTACGGCAAAAAAGACAAACACAAATCACATCAGTTTAACAACATAAGAGCAACAGACAGACAAAACATTCAGAGAAATAAAGGGAGCTTTCTTCAAATCTGGTACAAAACCCATTTGAAGGAGCAACCCTGGATGAACCGGCTACAGCACTGAGCTCCTCCAAGACAAAATAGGAGTTTCTTGATTTTAACGAAAACAGAGAGTCAGGACCTCGGATTAACGTCTCATCCGAAAGACTGCGCTCACTGAGCATTATAGAGTCCCCTTCACTATACTGCGGCGTTAGGACCCACACAGACCGCAGGTTGAGCGCCCCCTGCTGGCTTTACTAACACCACTTCCGGCAGCAACCTAGCTTTCCCATGTGGTCACCCACCCAGGTACTGACCGGGCGCAGCCCTGCTTAGCTTCAGCGGGCGACCACTGCATTGCACATTGCACTGCACATGATGCACTGGCTCCTCGCAGAGTCTTTAATATCTCTTTTTGTGAGTGACCGCACAGGTGCAGATACAACCAGCAGGTCATTGGAGAGTCAGAACTAGAGGGAACCAGCGGGGCACTGGACAGAACCAGCGGGGACACTGGAAAGTCAGAGCTGGACAGAACCAGCAGGGCATTGGAGAGTCAGAACTAGAGGGAACCAGCGGGGACACTGGAGAGTTAGAGCTGGACAGAACCAGCAGGGCATTGGAGAGTCAGAACTAAAGGGAACCAGTGGGGCACTGGACAGAACCAGCGGGGACACTGGAGAGTCAGAGCTGGACAGAACCAGCAGGGCATTGGAGAGTCAGAACTAGAGGGAACCAGCGGGGCACTGGACAGAACCAGCGGGGACACTGGAGAGTCAGAGCTGGACAGAACCAGCAGGGCATTGGAGAGTCAGAACTGGAGGGAGACGAGCGGCAAATCCGGATTTTACCATTTCCAGATGTGAAAAGCTCTCAGGTAAGAAATGTTCCTTACAAACGCATTTCTGTCGCGTGCACTGTAGTCCACACATGAGTCCAGCTGCGCTCTCAGAGCGGGAAATGAAAACAAAACCTTCATGACAGCACAAAAATAAACACAACACTGACGACTCGTGACCTCCAAACAATTCTTCTTCTTCCACTTGTTTTGGCAACACAGCCTGGCGTCTCTCTGTTGTCTAAACACTGTATTAGGTAAAACAGTCTTGAAGCTATCATTCCTATTAATGAAGTTGCGCCTCATACACAATAGAGCGTGCTGATTGGTCTGAACCAAGTCTTTCTCATGAATTAATGCTGCACACTCAGAGACGTCACGATGTACTCACAGGTACACACAGCCACTCTCCACGCTTGATTACACACAAGTCTCTACTCACTGTGACGCAGCTTCAAACATTAGTTTCAAACTGGAAGAACGAATTTGCTCGAAATAACGCAAAAACAACCAATTTTCACTTGTTAGTGAGATATATGTGTCCTCATAGTGTTTATAGCAGCGTGGGACACAGATATGACTGTCAACAGCTCAACACGTGTTCTGGTGTTTCGTGACCCTTTAAATCCATACAGCTCCTTCAACACATTTCTAAATCAGGATATAGTAGTTAGTCAGATGCTCCAGCAGCACACTGAGGACACCTGCTGGTTACAAGAGGGTAATGCTGAATAAAAAGCATAAACCTTAGGTGTCAAAGTCAGTTTCCTGATCCAAATAGTCTAGAATCTTGAACACCTTGATTAGATGCACGGGCTGTTCGATTAGGATTGGAGCAACACTGTGCAGAGCTGCGGCCCTCCAGGAATTGACTTTTGACACCTATGGCAGAAACTAAATAGAAGCAGATTCCATCATTTGTCAGTGTGGACACATACATTTATGGTGATACTTAAAGTCATAGTGCTTAGTGAATTATTTTAGGTGAATGTGATACTGAAAGACTGATCAAAATATTGGATTAAGTAAAATAATATTATTAAGGGTCCTCCTGAACGGGTTCTGGTTGATAAACGCTGAATAACAGACATGTTAACACCAACTAAAAGGGATAATTCACACAAAAACTTTAAGTTTCTCACTATTTACTCTCCCTCATTTGGTTCCACAACTTTATGAGCTTTGAGAATGAAAGCCAACCTGTTTGCTGCTCAGGATCTTCATGTTTGACTCTGAATGTGTCTTCAGTCCTCTCAGGATCTTCATGTTTGACTCTGAATGTGTCTTCAATCCTCTCAGGATCTTCATGTTTGACTCTGAATGTGTCTTCAATCTTCAGGTCTTCACTCTCTACTTTAATAAAGGCCATCTTTATAATAGTGGAGCTCAGTCGCTTCAGCAGGAGTTTTTCTGTCTGTTTAAGAGGAGAAGAATCAACACAAAGAAGAAGAAATCAAGACTAAACCTCTGTCTGGGTCTCAATCACTTCTTTAGCTCACTAGTCAGTGTGCACTGGAGGAGAATCACTCACAGTCACAGTTAATGAAGCACAGCTCCTGACTTACAGGCAAACATTGAATCAACAAACATGGGCATTTAAGATTGATGATTTACATTAAATTATTTGCTAGTTAAAACACATTTAGATGAGAAGATGAGCAGGTTTTGTGCAGGAGTGTCTTCATTTCTACTTACAGTGTCTGAATTGGTGTTTGTGATGAGCTGAATGACGATACAGTGAGCTAAACAAGCTCTTCTGCTGCTCTTCTGTGTATAAATGCGCTTTACTCGCGCTAAATAACAGTTTAAAATACATTCACGTTTAAACACGTTTATTACCGCAACATTATAAAGCTCCAACAACACTTTTTTTATCGGTTTAAACACTTTAAATGTCTAAAAACTATCGTTTCTTCTTCTCCCTTCACAGCAGACGCAGGAACGCGACGCAGCTTCATGACGTCATAACAAAATACCAAAATAAAAGTCCAAAGACGGTAGTATAGTCCAGAGGTTTATATTTTCTTTTCAAATCACAGAATAATTTATTATTAAATGTTTGAAATAATTAGATTCTTTTGAACACCTTAATTAGTTGGATCAGCTGTGTTTGATTAAGGTTTGAGCTGCTGCCCTCAGGAAACTGACTTTGACACCTATAGTAACCTTTATTTAACCATTTAAGTCAATTGAGAATCAGTTCTCATTTACAATGACGCCCTGGCCAAGAGGCAACATAAAAAGCAGATACAGTACAAAGCAGCAGGACACAATACAATTTCACAAATGCAGATAATGACTTATAAAACCAATGAAAAACTAAACACAAGCACAGAGATCTTGTACTATTGACTGGACTGAATTTTTAAAGCATGACAGTGGAATGAAAGTGCTGAGCTCGAGATGATTCCAGCCATCAGCAGCAGAAAACTGAAGAGTAGCGACCAAATGAAGTGCAAACTTTGGGTATGCAAAGGTTAATAAAACTAAAAGAGCGCAGATTTCGACGTGTTTCCTGAATGTTAAGAAGTGACGGTAAATATAGTGGAGTTTTCCCAATAAGAGTTTTGTAAATGAACAGAAACCAATGAATGTGTCGACGTAATTGAAAAGAAGGCCAATTTAATAAAGAATACACCTGTATACGGCAGCGTGTTCCAGTTCCAGCCAATATCCAGCAACTTCACTTAAAGAGGAGTGGATCAACAACCTGATAGACTCTACATAAAGGAGATTTGTTGGCAAATGGTGGCTGAATCCAGAACAGTACATAACAGGTTTATGAACAATTTACTCAAAACTTTTGTGTGTGTCTAAATAATCAGTGATGTCATGATGTGTTATACTGTAGAGCAGTGGTGTCAAACTCAATTCCTGGAGGGCCTCAGCTCTGCACGGTTTAGTTCCAACCCTAATTAAACACACCTGATCAAACTATCTGAGTCCTTCAGGCTTGTTTGAAACCAGCAGGTAAGTGTGTTGAAGCAGGGTTGGAGCTAAACTGTGCAGGGCTGCGGCCCTCCAGGAATTGAGTTTGACATCCTTGCTGTAGAAAGTTATATCGACCACACATTACCTGGAACCAAATTTTTATACACTTTATTGAAAAAAACACTCCATGAGGCCTAGAATACATCAGGACAAACCAACATTTCCTATAGGTAACTCCAGTTACAGTATGCTCACGGGGCTACTGCAACAAGAGTTTTGCCTCATGATGTCAACGTGCGCGCTGTTTTCTCGTTTCTGATTGGCCAACAGAACTGTGTTCACACCAGGGCTTAATTTGTGCCAGAACACACCGGATCCGGAACCTCTGAAATCTAATCCAGCACCTCCTTAACCGTCCGCTGTTCACTTTCACTTTCTTCTGCAACCCTCTTCACTTTCGACACCTAGACCCCCCCCCACCCCGCTCTTCACTTTCGTCCGCGACACCTCTCCCTCCTTTGCTAACAGGTCCGATATCCTGATCTGTTCCGGGGCCTCGCAATTCACAAAGTGAGCACTGGTTCACACCATACGTCAGGGGTGACCAACTCTGTTCCTGGAGATCTACCTACCTGCAAACTTCAGTTGCAACCCTTATTTTTAAGTGCTGTCCAGGTCCTACTTAATTAGTTCATGGCCCAGTTTCACAAACAGCGCTTAGATTAAGCCAGGACTAGGCCTTAGATAAATTAGGCTATTTAAGCCACATTTATAAAATGGCCTTAGAAAAATATATTACTGGTGTGCACCTGGAGACAAAAAAAATGACAGTGACGTATTTTAAGACATCTCACTGCAAGTTATTTTGAGTTGAGACAGCTCAAACATGCAATTTAATCTTGACTAGCCCTTAAACCTTGTTTGTGAAACCGGGGGCATGTGTGTTTGATCAGGGTTGGAGCAGAACTCTGCAGGAAGGTAGATCTCCAGGAACATGGTTGAGCACCCCTGCCATATGTGGTAGATCGGTTTGAGGTGAATTCCACTAATTTGTGGCAAAAGCGTCACGCATTCCCTGTTATTAGCACCGCACAATGGTATTTACCTCTGTTCACAAGTTTGCATTGACTGTGTGTAGAAATTACTCGTGCAAATACTTCTGCATTTGGTGTGAACCCAGCATAACAGGTTGTATTGCTGCCTGCGGATTCGGCGTGCCCTTGATTGTGCATCACAGTGTGTTTTTGAGCTTTCTTGTGGACAGAGATTAAACGAAGATGGGAATAAAAATCGGTTAGTAAATGTTTATAAAACACCCATGTGCGATGGCCTGAAGGGTTTTCTGCACGTCTGAATTTTCACTTCCCTCAGTCTTCTACTGCATCTCCAGTCTGAGTTTCTACAACTGTTCCTGAAGCTCTTTCCACACACTAAACATTCATGTCCTTTGTGATTTATGAACCTTCTCATGTCGACGTAGGGCATTTCTGTGTGTGTACCTCTTTCCGCACTGATTACAGATGTGAGACCTCTCTTTAGTGTGCACTGCGCTGTGGGCGTTCAGGCTTGCTATCCGAGTGAAAGTCTTCCCACATGGCTTACATTTAAACCTTTGTTTTGGTAAGTGAATTCTCTTGTGGGCATTAAGGCTCAGTTCATGTGTGAAACTCTTTCCGCACTGATCACAGGGTAATGATTTCTCCTTGATGTGGATGGTCATGTGGTAATGGTAAGTTGTTTTTCCGTTGAAACCTTTTCCACAGTGACTACATTTAAACCGCTGCTGTCCAGTGTGAATTCTCATGTGACACTGCAGATTATGTCCTCTCGTGAAGTTCTTCCCACACTGACCACATATAAAGGGTCGTCTGTTAGTGTGAGTGCTCAGGTGACTCTCCAGATCGTGCACTGATGTGAAGCTCAATCCACACTGTTGACAGGCCAATTTGTTTTTCGATTCTTCCCTTTCAGCGTTTATATTTTCAGCCCGTATAGAGTCGACTATAGTCATGAAGTCAAACTCATCCTCTTCTTGATCCTCCTGTTTTAGTGGCATCAGGTCTACGGCAAGAAGGACAAACACAAATCACATCAGTTTAACTACATAAAGCAACAGACAGACAAACAACAGGCGGACAAATCATTCAGACAAGTAAAGGGAATTTTTAATCAGTTGTAAAACCCATTTGAAGGAGCATCTCTTTATAAACCAGCTGCAGTGTAGAGCTCCTTAAAGTTAAAGCATAGCCTAATTGTGACAAAATATACAGTTACAACTCATGCGCTACAAAATAGTTCTGTTGTACCACTGAACTGTACCTCTTAATAGTAACTATGGTCCAACTAAATTTACAGCAGCCTCTGATGAAGTTTCTATAGAACCAGCAGGGCCACTGGAGTGTCAGAACTGGAGGGAACCAGTGGGGGCATTGGAGAGTCAGAGCTGGAGGGAACCAGTGGGGGCACTGGAGAGTCAGAGCTGGAGGGAACCAGTGGGGGCACTGGACAGTCAGAACTGGAGGGAACCAGCGGGGCACTGGAGAGTCAGAGCTGGAGGGAACCAGTGGGGGCACTGGACAGTCAGAACTGGAGGGAACCAGCGGGGCACTGGAGAGTCAGAGCTGGACAAAACCAGTGGAGGCACTGGACAGTCAGAACTGGAGGGAACCAGCGGGGCACTGGAGAGTCAGAGCTGGACAGAACCAGCGGTGGACTGGAGAGTCAGAGCTGGACAGAACCAGCGGGGCACTGGAGACTCAGAGCTGGACAGAACCAGTGGAGGCACTGGAGAGTCGGGGCTGGACAGAACCAGCAGGGGCACTGGAGAGTCAGACCTGGACAGAACCAGCGGGTGCATTAGAGAGACAGGGCTGGACAGAACCAGCGGGGCACTGGGGAGTCAGAGCTAGACAGAACAAACAGGTACATTACAGAGAGAGGGCTGGACAGAACCAGTGGGGCACTGGAGAGTCAAAAATAGAGGAAACCAGTGGGGGCACTGAGGAGTCAGAACTGGACAGAACCAGCAAGGGCACTAGAGAGTCAGGGCTGGACAGAACCAGTAGGACACTGGAGAGTCAGAGTTGGACAAAACCAGTGGGGGCACTGGAGAGTCAGAGCTGTACAGAACCAGCGAGGCACTGGACAGAACCAGCGGGTCACTGGAGAGACAGAGCTGGACAGAACCATTGGGGGCACTGGAAAGTCAGCTCTAGCTCCAGTGTTGGCTGACTGCTTGTCTCTGGGTCTAGACTAGACTGCTAAGATTAAGCATTGTCTCAATCATTCAGCTCTTACTGTAATTTTTCAGAAGAGAAAGAACAGCAACACACTCTATTAAACTTCATCTGTTTATGCAGAGGTTGATAGTAATTCCTGGCTGTGTCTACATCGCATCACCAAAAAGCAACACAATACGTCTCTGTCAGTCTCTTTTGTAGTTTAATTTTAGTTTAGCCCATATTTTATCCACAATTCTTACTTCAGGACTTAGCAAAGACACACACCTACTATATCAGAGAACATTTAAAGTTAATCAATGCATTATATGGCACCTCTAACACATTTCTACAAGAGGGTAATGTCAAATAAACAGCATAAACTAAACAAACAGGTCACTATCGTTTGACAGTGTGGACACTCATACATGTTAATTGTTTTATTTTTATTCATCATGCTTAGTGAATAACAAAGGCCTTTAAACTATTATTTCAGATATTACATTACATTGGATTACGTAAAATAATATCTTTAAGGGTCCTGCATGGGCTCTGGTTGATAAACACCAGAGATGTATAGTAACGAAGTAGAACTACTTCACTACTGTACTTAAGTACTAAAAGGCTGTATCTGTACTCTACTGGAGTATTGTTTTTTTCTCCTACTTCTACTTTTACTTCAGTACATATTTTCGATGAGTTTAATACTTTTACTCCGATATTTTTTTATGTGCTGCATCGTTACTTGTTACAATTATAAAAATGTTTTGAATCATTCCAAACCTACATTATCACTGCCAGAGCAGCAGATGGCTCTGTCACAGGCAGTACCGCCGCTCCCTATACACAGAGTGCGCAGGCTGCGTAGGGCCCATAGACTGTGGTGCATGGGCTGACGCGATCGTCATAGCAGCGTCAGCCGGAGCTGGTATATTTGCATACAGCGATCTGATTGGCTGACGCTTCCGTCAGCGCTTGACGCAAGTTGCAGCTTTATGCCCGGGAAAAGACAACAGCAGTCTGGAGCCGAGAAGAGGAAAACAGTACAAGTCAAGATGAATCCCGTCACTTTCAGGTAACTTATATCCACAAATCTGGAAAACATATTTTGGTTGTTCAAGTAGATTAGTGAGGCTAACGTTTAAACTTCTCCAAAACTGCACCAATCTGCTTTATTTGTTATTGTTTACGTTCAGTTTCTTGCTTTGCGGCTATGCATTGTGCTTAAACTATGACGGGACATGTTCTATGAGTTTTCGCGTTTGCCCCTCTTCCCCATGTTGCTGATAAATACACAAACTCAATTATTATTATTAACTTGTGCAATAGTTTACAATTCAGTTTGCACAACAGCTACATACAGTACACATGCATTGCACAATGATATCACTGTATGTATTATTTATTATTATATAGTTATTATATTATACAATTATTCTGTGCAGTTATCATTGTTTATTGTTTTGTCTATTTCTATACATTTCTTATTGCAGCTGTTGCTTGTATCACTGCAATGACAATAAAGTCTCTTTAGTCTTTATATCAGTGGATTGGTGTTTTTAATATGCCGGTTTTTCATTTTTGTACATTACTATATGAAATAACAAAACTGACTCATTCTGTGATTTCGGAAAGATCAATAATATAAAATGAGTCAAATTACTGTAAGCCACAGGCCATAAACCATTTTTATGGCATGAATTCATTAATGAGGATTTTTTTTTCTAAATGTTACAGATTTTGTTTAAAAATACACTCATTTTAATTCACTTTTTAATTCCTATGAACCACAAAAGTCTTTGATTTATACTGACAGCAAGGGTCAGTGTTTGTCTTCATAGATTATAGTGCAAATTAAATCCACATTGTGGCTGTAGTTTAGACACATTATGAAGAGGGCTTGACTAGCCTGTTGTTTTAATAGTATGTCATGAGTTTTTCTTTAAATGACTCATTTCTTCAGTATTGTACATGGAGGTTCAGTGCTGAAATTTGTCACAAAAGAAGATGAGGTGGCATGACCAGCACTGCTCCAGAGGCACCAGCAGCTGCACAGGTAGACACAGAGACAGGGTGCAGCACTGAGGACTGTCCATCTCTACAGAGTGTTTCCTCCAGGATTTTTTCCAGCTGTGGCGGCAGGACTTTTACACAGATGTACCAACTACCTATGGGTGTTATTTCAATGACACATGTTGTGAGCCCAGTGTTACACGTCGAGATCGCATTTCTGTAACACGAGCATGCGATTCTCTGCTTGCACGCTGATTTCCTCTGTTCGTGCACAACTTCACACTCTGAAATATACGCTGCTCAAGTGCGATTTAGTGCGTTTATGTGACGAGTACATCTCCAACATTTATTAGATTTGCTAGGAATATTTATGAATGTCTCCGATAGACCTACAGAGCGGCATTAATGCGTCCTGAAGTAAAGTGAAACAGCTGAAGTAGCTGAACAGTCCTGAGGTAAAGTGAAACCGCTATAAACTCCAGCCAGATAAAGTCATTGTTTGCAGAGCCATAGACCTTTATCTATACAGTATAATTATGGAAACTGTGTTCATCTTAACTGAAAGCTATACGTCGTGTTTGCTGGTCTCACGTCTCACGCACCTGTCAGTCAGTCAGCATGTCACCGTAAAGGGTTAAACAAATAACACACAGCACTACTACGGTTACAGAAAAGTTTGTGCTGTTATAATTCACTTACCTTTTAATATGTTTTGGTGCGATTATAACCCGCTTTAAAAAAAAACAACAATGACTGAATGTTTTTGAATGGGAAGCTGTAATATAGCCGTGGCAGGATGAATTATGGTGTGGCGGCCCGCCATAGAAGAATGAATGTAGCGGAAACCATGCTACAGGTACAGAAAGGGTTTTATTCCTTACCTTTTGTAAATGTTTGAAATTGGGAATGCTTCTGCAGAACACATGTCAGTGTTTATTTTGATGTAAACTATTATTTTGTAATGTAAATATTTGAATGTTTAAGTATAATTTTGAGTGTTTAAATGCATATTTATGTATATAAATAAATAAATACATGTTTAAACACATATGTTTGTGTGTTTTTGTTCCTCTGTGGGGGCACCACAGTAAAATTTCGCATCGAGCACCACTTTGGCCAGCAGCGACCCTGTTATATATACAGTATATCAAGGTTTCCGCTACATTCATTCTTCTATGGTGGGCTGCCACACCATAATTCATCCCGCCACGGCTACATTACAGCTTCCCATTCAAAACATTCAGTCATTGTTGTTGTTTTTTTAATAGCAGGTTATAATCGCACCAAAGCGTATTAAAAGGTGAGTGAATTATAACAGAGCAATCTTTTCTTTAATCGTAGTAGTGCTGTGCGTTATTTGTTTAACCCTTTACGGCAGGGCTATTCAATTGGCAGCCCGCGGGCCGAACCCGGCCCCCAAGGCAATTTGTTCTGGCCCTCCAAATAGTGTGACCAAGACATCAAGAATAAATTTAGTTCAGTCAAAACTATAATTATAACTACGCTATAGTTATGAAGTGACGTGCGCCTGTTCAATACAGCACAAGCTGTGCAGCGCGAGTCACCTGACAGTGGCGAGTGGTGAGAGCAGCCGAATACATTTGAATATGTTTGTAGAAAAGGTCTTTTGTGCAATGCACTGATATCTTTATTAGGGATGCAACGATTAACCGATGTCACTATTAACTGCGCTTTAATTCGTCACGGTTAATTAATCGTAAAGGCTTCTCTAAGCAGCATTTCTGCATTTCTGTTCTGCCGCACGAAACGAAACTGCTGAACAAAGTTACGCCAAGTTGCCAACTGTGCGCTAGTTTAAAGTTCCGAGCTTGTCCACCGAAGCTAATACGCACGCACACTGGATTAACTATAGCCGCGGGCTGTTCCCATATCACGTCTTTCCCGCGCGCAAGTTTGTTATGTCGTAAGAATATATGCCAATATGCGGGCGCAAGCGGAGCAACAAGCTCGCGGCTGTCTGGGCGCACGCAGTAGAAAACATCTCATGCTGTAGCGGTGAGAGTTGTGCTTAGCTTTCAGTGCAATGTAAACAAAAGACATGTTAGACGGCCTATTATTAAAATGATTATGTATGTATGAACGCAGATGATAACAACAGTTAATCTAAATATTGGCGCCGACCTTCATAACAATTATTATTATATTATTTTCTCCCGTTCCTCTCTATAAACACACACATAATTAAATTGTGTAGCCCTATAAGCACAGAAAAACCTTCAGCATAAAAACTATTACTAATGAAAATGCCTTTTAAAGGTTTTTTTAATATTAGTTAGGGATGTCCAGATCTAAATCTAGCTAATATAAAGCTTAAATTTACATTAGACGTGATGACAGTGAAACCCTGATTATTCTTCATCGTAATCGTACAGCCAAAATCTATAATAGTTGCATCCATAATTGTTATGGAGTTTAAAACAGAACATACGAACGTATCTGAATGTAGAAGAAGCCTACTTAAGCAATGCACTGATTTTGTTGTGCTGTGAAATACAACATTTGAATGCTTGTTAAAAAAACTTATCGTACAATGCAGTGATATTATATACTTTAAAAATACAATATATTACCATTTTAATGTAGACAAATACAACGTGGGTGTCTTAAGGAGCAAAAATTCAACATATTGGCTCTTACATGCAGTTGTGTCATCATTTATATTGCAAGTCATGTCTCTCCGGCCCTTCGTTTGGGATGCTTTTCATGAACTGGCCCCCGTGACAAACTAATTGAATAGCCCTGCTTTACGGTGACATGCTGGCTGACTGGTGCGTGAGACGTGAGACCAGCAAACACGACGTATAGCTTTCAGTTAAGATGAACACAGTTTCCATAATTATACTGTATAGATAAAGGTCTATGGTTCTGCAAACAATGGCTTTATCTGGCTGGAGTTTATAGCGGTTTCACTTTACTTCAGGACTGTTCAGCTTCTTCAGCTGTTTCACTTTACTTCAGGACGCATTAATGCCGCTCTGTAGGTCTATCGGAGACATTCATAAATATTCCTAGCAAATCTAATAAATGTTGGAGATGTACTCGTCACATAAACGCACTAAATCGCACTTGAGCAGCGTATATTTCAGAGTGAAGTTGTGCACGAACAGAGGAAATCAGCGCGCAAGCAGAGATTCGCATGCTCGTGTTACATAAATGCGATCTCGACGTGTAACACTGCGCTCACAACATGTGTCATTGAAATAACACCCATAGGTAGTTGGTACATCTGTGTAAAAGTCCTGCCGCCACAGCTGGAAAAAATCCTAGAGGAAACACTGTATATTATATTATATATCGTAAACCATGGTTCTTTTCGTTCTGCTTAATCCTGTGCCCCAAAAAGATATTTAAAATAAACAAAACAACATGTCTTTGGACTGCTTTCTTTAATAACTACATAACACAATACTTGTACTTTTAGTTTCAGTACTTGAGTAGTAAAATTTTAAATAAACTACTTGCAATACTTAAGTACAAAAAATGTTGAATACTTTAGTACTTCCACTTAAGTATTGTGCTTAAAGAGCACTTCAACTTCTACTCAAGTCACTTTTTGATAGAGCACTTGTACTTTTACTTAAGTCTGGGTCTCTAGTACTTTATACATCTCTGATAAACACAGAATGACAGACGTGTTAACACTAATTCTAAAAGATAATTCACCCCAAAAAATACCCCCCCCCCCCCCCCACTATTAACTCTTTCAAAACTTGATCTGTGAGACTGAAAGCCAACCTGTTAGTTTCTCAGGATCTTCATGTTTGACTCTGAATGTGTCTTCAATCTTCAGGTCTTCACTCTCCTCTTTAATAAACGCCATCTTTATAATAGTGGAGCTCAGTCGCTTCAGCAGGAGTTTCTCTGTCTGTTTAAGAGGAGAAGAATCAACACAAAGAAGAAGAAATCAAGACTAAACCTCTGTCTGGGTCTCAATCACTACTCTAGCATAGAGGTAAAGTTGGTTTTCTATTCGGATATTCAGACTTTCTCCTTAATAATATAATTTCAGAAAAGTATTTTTTGCAAATTCTAAATAGGGAAATCATATAAGCAGCCAATGATTATCAAAGTACAACATTGTTCACAGTCAACTAGATAGTGTTAATGTTGTTTTGAAGTCATACTTGCATGCTAATTCTGATCGAATATTCAAAGTAACATGGTAAACAATACAGAGACTTCTAAATGAACGAATGTGCGAATATAAAACCAACTTTACCTCTATTTCTCTAGCTCACTAGTCAGTGTGCACTGGAGGAGAATCACTCACAGCCACAGTTATAGAAGCACACAATGAAATTTTTTACATTTAGATGATAAAATCAGCAGGTTTTGTGCAGAAGTTTCTTCGTTTCTACTTACAGTGTCTGAATTGGTGTTGAGCTGAATGACGATACAGGGAGCTAAATAAGCTCTTCTGCTGCTCTTCTGTGTATAAATGCGCTTTACTCGCGCTAAATAACTCTCAGAGCTGTCAGCTGAAGCCACATTTAATAAATCATAAGATTACCGCAGCGCTTTTCTGTCCATTTAACCCCTTTAAATGTCTAAAAACAATCATTTCTTCTCCCTTCACAGCAGATGCGCGAACGCGACGCAGCGTCATGACGCCATAACTCAACGCCAAAATAAAAGTCCGACATCTGTACTAAAGTGGGCCAGAATTCTACAATTTAATTTTAATGAAAGAAAATTATTAAAAGCTTAAAATGATTAATACATATTTCTCAAACCAGTGATTGTTCTTTTTATTAATCCAGAAAGCCTGTAATATTTTTCCTATTCAAAATTTAAAAAGTAGGCAGCACAGTGGCTCAGTGATGTCACACTGTGGCCTCACAGCAGTTCGAGTCCCGGCTGGGTCAGTTGGTGTTTCTGTGTGGAGTTTGCATGTTCTCCCCGTGTTGGCGTGGGTTTCCTCCGGGTGCTTCAGTTTCCCCCACAGTCCAAACACATGCGCTATAGGGGAACTGATGAACTAAATTGGCCGAAGTGTATGAGTGTGAATAAGAGTGTATGGGTGTTTCCCAGTACTGGGTTGCAGCATGCATAAATTTATTAACAAACACTTACTAGGAATGGTGACGAAACACAAAACCAGACAATGAACATGACAACATTATGCGATTTTAAAGCTCAGAGTTTACCAAGCTTGAACTTTCAGTTCAGGTGAAACTTGTCACCTGACCTTGCGTTACTGGGCTGTCGCATTCGCGTGAGTATGAATGGAAGTCTATGAGGAGAAAAGCCCAGCCTGACCGCGGCTTTAGGTTTATGACATGATTAAACTGATTACAAACGGGAGAGACACAGGTGGAACTAATGAACACTAGCAAACGGCGGGAAAACACAAGCAGAGGGAACACAAGACATGGGAAACACCCAATCAGGACAACAGGAGGGTTAAAAGCATGTCATTATTTATTTATGTAGTACAAATCTTAATTTAACAATTGTAACAAGTTTCACACAGTTCCTTCATGTTCAAACACAAACCCATTCATCGAGTTTACAAAATAAGTAGATTGAACAGAAAAAAGCCTCAGGAATTGTGTTTTCCAGCTCATTTTAAATAAGTAATCTGAACAAACAGCAATAATCATAGTTATATTGACTATTTTAATGACACAGATGTAAACTGTAATGCGCTACACAACTGCGCAACACATTACTCTGTACCACGGTAAAGCCAGATCTGCTGCAGACACACAGTGACGATGAATAAGTCACAACACATTTCCCACAAAGGTCAGAGCAATAGCTTGTGTTGACTTGTACAATAGACGCCATTTTAAAAGTGAAAGCGAGGCTGTGATGGGAAGAAACCCGGAAGTATCACCTGAGTCACACAGGAACGTTGTGTAGCTGGCTGAATATGTTATCAGTGAAGAGAAAGCCACACACATTTATCATTTCACCACCTTTAGAGTGACCTGAAGCTCTGTTCTGAATGAATAGTGAAAATAAAGAGAGATATCAGAGCTCATTTTCAGCTAAGTTAAGAGAAATGGTGCTAGTTAGCTAACGTTATCTTTCCCAAACACATGTTTTAGATGCCGTTTATCAAACTCAAGTTAATGAACTGACTCTTTCACTATATTAGACTAGTCATGATACTGAATTTCAGTACTGAAGTTATAAAGAAATGTCATTTCCTGCTGACGTACGAGCGCTGTTGAGCGCGTTCTTAAAGACTGCTGATTTGCCACAGTGTTCACCAGTGCTCAACAGAAATGACTGTGATTGGCTGTGAAGGCCATCAGTTCACCGAGCGCAAACACAGACGAGTGATCCGCTGATGACCTTCATCTTTAAAGTTCAGTACTAGTGATGTGCGATTCCGCTGGTTTCCTGTCTGATCTGATACCATAGGTATGTATCGGCGCTACCGATCCGATACCGCCCAAAAATGACTGTTTATGAAATTAAAGTAACAAGTAGTGTACTTAAAAGTGTCACTTCATACTGAATACGAGACACATCACGGGTTATTCTTGACTATTAATGAAGAATTATCACACAAAAAAAGAGGCAACGTGCATATTTATCGACAGCATCTGAGCATGTCTATCTTAAAACGCCTGCCTGAACATCTGAGCAAAACATTCACACCTTTTAGTTTAGTGCCATGTTAATCCGGTCCCCTTGAAGATTTTGAACCTCTACCTCACTGTTTTGTTACACATGTCACAAACCTCATGGTTTGAGTTTATAGAAGTGAAGTAGCTCCACACATAACTTCGCTTGTGGTCACCCCGTACCTGCCAACTCTCCCATTTTTCCCGGGAGTCTCCCGTATTTCAGACCCATCTCTCGCCACCCTCCCGTTTTGTTATTTCTCCTGGAAAACTCCCATAATTTCACCCCCCCAACCACAGGTACCCAGCTTTTGGTACAATCTTCATCACCCCCAGATTGCTGAGTTTGGTATAGCATTGCAGTGGCTGCCCAAAACCCGGTGCATAGTAGTTACTTAGCTGTGTTATTCAGACACCTCACCCCCGACACCTAGACATCCCCACCACTGCGCCCCTCCCCGCCATCCCCCATCCCCCCCAGTCTCCCAGATTTTCAAAGACAAATGTTGGCAGGTATGGGTCACCCATATCCAATGACAGCGTGACTGAACAACATGTGCCAGCGGACTGAGTGGCTAGCTAGCGTGCTCTGCAGTGGTACAGTGCCATATTACACACATGACTTGGCAGGCGGAAGAACAAGTAGTTCCAACTAAGTTGGCATTAATCAGATAAACTAGGTTAACTGTGGTTACTTTCTGCTGTATTTCTATTTCCAATAATCGACACATTCACTCCAAATTATTGAAATATCGATATTCTGGTAAGATAAGCGATTCTAGACCATACAAAGCTAGTATGGGAGATATCAATATTTCAGTATCGATCTGCACATCACTATTACAGACAACATGAGGGTTTGCTACAGAGGACTGCAGTGTTTTATCCCTCACCGGGTTACATAAGCTGAAGCAGGGAAGCGTCCTCACAGTGTTTACCTGCTGCCATGAACTGAAGTCTAGGAGGACACTGAAGCGTATCACTCTTAAAGAGATTGTGATGCTGTTTGAGGCCTAATCTGCTGTTAATAGTTGAAATTAAACTGAACTGAATGATATTAAAGTGATGTTTACACCTCTTTGAAATCTCAGCAACAGCTGGAGGTGTGTAGAACAGCACGTTACTGCAATGCTGCTGATCCTCCACTTCCGCGTTTCTCCTCACCGCAGCCTCACTTTCGTTTTTAAAATGGCGTCCGCATGAAATAAGTGTATTTATTTATTTGTAAAGCAAATATACACATATAAAATAGGATTATTACTGAGTTATTACTCTAACCCATGTAGAAATGATGATGATGTGAAGTATTGATCGGCACTAATGCTCCAGCCTTAGGGTTAAACCTTTAGGCCTGTCTTTCTGAGTCACTTCAAAACATCGCTAACAGCGTAACAACAACATTATATATATTTATATACAGCTTAGATATTTATTCAGTCTAGACTGCAGAGTGACCACAGTCTCGATCAATACAGATGTAAAAAAATACAATTACAAGCACCAATCAGTGCATTGGCTTGTGTTGAGATAGCATTAGCACAGTATTGCTCTTAGCTCGTTAGCATGCGGAGGTAGCGCTGCTTCCGTCCTCCCGCTCCCCCTCTCCCCTTCCGGTCTTTGGAGTTTTGCAGCCACACCTTTATTTCGATCTCGATGTCGGAGTCGAGCGGACTCGGCTCAAAACCACACATCCTGACGGACTCTGGAGGAAAATGAGGTTTTTAAATCAGGTAAATCACTAATATTCGCTATGTATAATCGCGGATGCTAGCTTACCCGTCACAACCCGTTTCAGCCGCAGGTTCTGGAAGGGTTTCTTCTTTTTGGAGCCGGTCCAGCTCAGCTTTGTGGCTAAATTATGTCCGATCAGCGTTGTTAATATTTGTCTCGTAGCAATCTGGATATTACAGCCACCTATGGTGCCTAGATAGGCAGTCTGACAGCAGGGAACACAGCGGACATCAATGAAAGCCAGATTTGGTTAAAGAGCCCCTATTACACATTGAAAAGGGTCATATTTCGGTTTTATGGGTCTCCAATAACATACTGATATGTATGCAAGGTCAAAAAACACTTTCATGGTCTTATAATCTGCATTTATTTTTACCTAATTATCCCAGCGACTCCCATATGAATCGTTCAGTGATTCATTTGTTCTCAAACCCCTGCTTAGCACGAAGCTAATCTGCGCTGATTGGACCGATGACAGTCTGTTGCGATTGGTGGACAGCGTTCAGCACGAGACAGTGAAATGCCCAGCGTGGTTTATCAAGCCCCCAGCTCACCAACATTGGTATAGGATCCGATCGCAGCGGACGCCCAAAACACACTTCAAAGTAAACTTACTAACACCACCGTAAACAGTGCCCGCTTCTCAACAGTGTTATTCAGACACCTCAGCGCCGAAAGCAGTGCAGTTAAACACCAGCATTGCTCTCAAGTATGACACACATTCAGTATTAATCAACACAGCAGCAAAAGCTGAACTATTCTGAACCTTGACTGCTGCACGTGTGCAGGATCAGCTAACAGTGGCCATAGCAACGACAAACGTTAGTGAAACGAGCTCACAAACACATTTAAATCCGTAAACAAAGCAGCACGCGTCGCGTTTTCAACATGGCATTAGACGCGATATGAGGATAAAAAGAGTTAACCGGATACAGTACATGCGGTAACTAGTAACAAAACATGTAGATCATTTCTATTTGCAATCATTGCTCTGGCACCTCGTCCGTGAACTGCTATATTTTCTCATGGCTTACCTGTACTCTGCTATTCCAAACGATCACATACCCAGCCGGGAGGTTGTAGCATCCTCTGTCCACTGACAAGCTATCTCTGCGGGCTCCTACGCTCCCTTCACAAGCCCGAAGCCCAGCGTGCAGCAGCCTGCCGGTGTACCTAATAATTTGTCCTTATTTTGCCCGCACCCCTGGTGTATTGTCTGTCCATTACAAGATGGAGGAAGAAACTTAATGCATGAGCTGTGTAGTGATAGATCGCCCATTGTAAGTGTACAGATTTCTGAAAGACTCCTTTCCCCTCACACTTCCAATAATATCCAGGTAAGCACAGCGTCTTCATGAGTGTCCTGCTGCTGTGTTAGTGGGCGGGACCGCACGTTTGAATTTTGAGGTCTGCGCGCGCAACCATTATGTTTCGTAACGACGTCACGCCGAAACGGCTGATGACTCGATGTCAAGACAATTCATTGAAACCACTATGAGTCGACTCTTTTATAGATGAATCATCAATTTTAAAAACTGTCCACTTTCAGATTTAAGCTTTAGCTGGATATTTCACTTCACTAAGAGCTGTGTTACACACTACATGGAAGGTCATTTTCAACAACCCATAATAGGGGCTCTTTAAGTAAAACTAATGGTTCAGGATTACACACTTTTAAAGGTCGCTGGTTCGAGTTCTAGCTGGGTCAGTTGGTGTTTCTGTGTGGAGTTTGCATGTTCTCCCCGTGTTGGTGTGGGTTTCCTCTGGGTGCTCCGGTTTCCCCCACAGTCCAAACACATGCGCTATAGGGGGATTGATCAACTAAACTGGCCGTAGTGTATGAGTGTATATGGGTGTTTCCCAGTGATGGGTTGCAGCTGGAAGGGCATCCGCTGCATAAAACATATGCTGGATAAGTTGGCGGTTCATTCCACTGTGGCGATGAAGTGTGGATTTTTTGTACTTGTATGTTACTTAAATGTTTGAGTAATCAGTTAATCTACAAAGGAAGTTGTTTGTTTCTCTGATTTATTTAACTCTATAAATATGCTTATTAATAAAGTATTAAACACACAAAACTATAACAGCCCTGCTGTTGCCTAACCAGGTCTTTCTGGCACTGGGCGTCCTCCATCCTCAGCTCCAGGCTCTGCAGGTCCTGGTAGTCCTGCAGGGGTAATAAGACGCCTCCGGGCAGCATCACCTCTTTGGCTCTGGATCTGGAGATACTGGCCACCGCTCGCTCCAGCGCAGTCAGTCTGAGCTTGATCTCCTCCAGAGAGCTCACGATATACTGCTCAATGCCTGAGACAGAGAGAGGGACTGATGTTACTGCTGGAAAACACACCATCTTCTTACTTAGAGTTCCTGTCTTGTTTCTAGTCCAAATATGCAAACATTCTTAAATCAAGATGAGTGTAGACGAGTAAAACTATTGTCTTTCTCACAAATAATGAGTCAAAATGAAGTGAGTTTTTCATTAAAACAAGCAAGATGCAGAATAGTTTTGTCTTCAACTGTGTATATACACTCACCGGCCACTTTATTAGGTACACCTGTCTAACTGCTCGTTAAATCACACGGCAGCAGCTCAGTACATTTAGGCATGTAGACATGGTCAAGACGATCTGCTGCAGGTCAAAGCGAGCATCAGAATGGGGAAGAAAGGGGATTTAAGTGACTTTGAACGTGGCATGGTTGTTGCTGCCAGACGGGCTGCTCTGAGTATTTCAGAAACTGCTGATCTACTGGGATTTTCACGCACAACCATCTCTAGGATTTACAGAGAATGGTCCGACAAAGAGGAAATATCCAGTGAGCGGCAGTTCTGTGGGCGCAAATGCCTTGTTGATGCCAGAGGTCAGAGGAGAATGGCCAGACTGGTTCCAGCTGATAGAAAGGCAACAGTAACTCAAATAAGCACTCGTTACAACCGAGGTCTGCAGAAGAGCATCTCTGAACACACAACACGTCCAACCTTGAGGCGGATGGGCTACAGCAGCAGAAGACCACTAAAGGAAGTCTTTTCTTTTGAATTGATTAGTGTGACAGATATAAACGGACACATGGGAGGAGATCACACATGATCACGGCGTCCCAGCAGCACTGTCTGCATTGGTTGAACAAGGTTTAATTTCTGGTTTAATTGGAGAACAAGCTACTGACACTTCATATTTCACTTCATATTTCAATGTGTTTGTTGTATTAAGTTTGTTTTGTATATTGAGTTTAACTGATGTCTGTTTATTTGTATACAGCTTCCATGTTTGTTTGTTTACACATTGGCTGCGTCCGAAACCGCATACTTCCATACTATACAGTACGCTAAAATCAGTATGTGAGCGGAGTAGTATGTCCGAATTCATAGAATTCGAAAATCAGTATGCGAGAAGTACCCGGATGACGTACTACTTCCGGCGAGATTCTGAAGTGCGCATCCCATGCACGCTGCGCTATCCCATGATGCCCCGCGAGAGAATTCATGAATGGAAGTAAAGCGACGCAACTGACGCAGGTAGGTCACGTGACCATGACAAAATGGCGGATGTAGTACGTCCGAATTTCATTCATATCTCTCCCATTCATACTGTATAGAACGCACTTTTCTAACGGCCGAGTAGTACGTTTAAATTCAAATGCAGTACCTACTGAGTAGTAGGCGGTTTCGGACGCAGCCAATGTTTTTTGCTTTTTTCTTTACACAAAGCGGGTCGATTTTCTGAATATTGGTGTGAATGTTGGACTCAAATAAATTTGTGGGAAAACACCAGTGAAACAGTCAATCCTTTATTGAGCCAGCAGCTACAGCAGTATTATAGATGTAGCGTTCAAGTGTTCATCAAATACATGATAAACATATAATAAATGCTGATCGACGAAATGGACATAACTGTTCTAACCTGCAGCAATAAACAAACATCTGTCAAAGCACCAATGCCTTTTATGCTGTGTTCACACCAGATGCGGAACGCGCAGATAAATTGCGGTATTCGCGCATAAATACACATGAACATTTGAGTTCACCCGCTTCATTCGCGCGTCAAACTCCGCTTCAGAACAGACACGGATTCGCGTGATGGGCAGGGCTTCTGTTTGCCTGCAGAAGTTCAGATTTTTGAACTCGAGCGATTCAAGCACAAAATGCATAATTTGCGCCGCGCCATTCGTGCAGGATGTCTATTCGTGCCTTTGCATTGACTTAACATGTACATCACTCGCGCTTGATGCTTCTTCCGCGTCTGGTGTGAACGATGTGTTCACACCAGACGTGGAACGTGCGGATAAATTGCGCTATTTGCGCGTAAATAGAAATGTGAACATTGTAGTTTACTCGCTTCATTCGCGCACCGAAATCCGCGTCATGGGCAAGGTTTCTGTCTGCCCAGTGACTCTATCTTTGTTGCTAAATGGTCGGTGTAGGCTGGAGGATTTCCCCCGGGATACCAACAACAGGCGCTACGTCATAATCACGCCCCCACAAGAGCAAGCTCCTGATTGGTTAACGCGGCGCGAATGTCTGCTGAACTTCAGATTTTTTAACTCGAGCGATTCGAGCGATTCGCACGTTAAGCGCGTCAAATGTGCAAAATGTTAATTTGTGCGTATCGCGCCGCAGGACGTCCATTCGTGCGTTTGCATTGACTTCACATGTAAATCACTCACGCTTAACGCATCTTCTACGTCTGGTGTGAACGCAGCATTAGAGTTTCCTCAATAGTTCATTCCCCTAGTCAAACTTGCCAAGTGTGAGCTTTGTGTGCTTGATATTGATATTAAGAGCAAAACTCCTCTTCCAGACATCTCCACTTTCCTCCTTCAACACTGACACAGAGCTCCAGCGTTTCCAAATGAAAACGGCCTAGACAGCAAAACTCTCTGCTTTCAGGAGTCAAGAACTCCAGGGTAGTGTGGAGGGACAACATGACCATAGCAATAGTTAATCAAACGAGTGTATATTAGTGTAAAGAGATCCAATTCTCAAATCAATAACATCAAAATGTAGTGAAAATGCCACTGAACACACCTGCTGACAGCAGAGGAAGCGGTGAAGCTGCAGGAGAGAGAAGAGCTGATCCTGGAGGAGGAGAAGATGGAGGATCATCTGCTGGAGGGTGCAGGACTTCAGCCTTCACCGTCTGTGTGTGCTTCTGCAGTTTGGGTGGAGGAGAATCTGACTCCAGATCAGCGGAGCGCTTCATCGGTCTGCACACAATTAGGAGCAATAACACAAGTCAGCTCACATCAACAGAAGAACAGACTCAAACTGATTTAGATGTTCAGTCAAGAAATAAATAGTTTTAGTAACTCATTTCTAACAACTGATTTATTTTATCTTTGTACATAATATTAGACTAGATATTCTTCCAGACACTAGTGTTCAGCTTAAAGTGACATTTAAAGGCTTCACTAGGGTAATTAGGGTAAAGTTAGGGTAATTAGGCAAGTCATTGTATAACAGTGGTTTGTTCTGGAGATGATCCAACACTAATATTGCTTAAGGGGGCTAATAATATTGAGCTTAACATGGCTTTACAACTATTATTCTAGCTGAAATAAAACAAATAAGACTTTCTCCAGAAGAACAAATATTAGAGGAAATACTGTGAGAATTCCTGAATCTGTTCAACATCATCTGGGAAATATTTGAAGAAGAAAACACAATGTCGCAGGAGGGCGAATAATTTTGACTTCAGCTGTATACAGTAAATCTAAAGTACAGCGGTACCTATAGGGTAGCAGAAAGGGACACTCACGGTCTCGAGCGCTGACAGAGATCTTCTTCTTCCTCTTCTTCAGATTCACTGGATAAAACTGAATAAGTTTCTGTCATTCCGGCTTCAGATCGCACCTCTTCATAATCCACTGGAGGAAACAACAAGTGTGTTAAACAGCTCTTGCCTTTTTGTACATCTTTCATGCAATGTCAAGGTCAAGTACAATTCTGTGAGGAAAGACAAACGCATCGACCTCATACCAGTCAACATCGGGAAGTGAAAATAGGAGATATGAAAGCATTTGATCGCTCTTCTTATGTGCGTTAAAAACTAAATTAATGTAAAGGAAGGGAATGCTGCCATATTATATCAATTTCAAAGTGTTTTCAAGACTAAATGAAATGAAAGGACGCCCACTGGTGGTCCTGCAGTACTATATGCATATAGGGGGGACCTGCTTTTGATTATGTTTATTGCCACCCTTCATAGAAAGATGAAAAATACCGGAAAAATATGAGACAATACTGTAACAGGACAGACTCAGATGTGAAAAGCGAAACTGCTGTGGTCAAAACAGTGATTGCATGTGTTTCCCTGTTTCTCCTGGGCTGTTCCACAAAGCAGGTTTAGTGAAACTCCGAGTATGTTAATCCTGAAGTGAAGGAAACTCTGCGTTTTGTCAAACCTGGGATAGCAGAGTAAGTCAAGCCAGTTTCTAAAAGAGAAATAACTAATTCTCACGGTCAGTTACTGTGGTGATTTACTTTATAAACCAAACCTGGGCAAGAGCAGGCCTTCTTCAGTCAACACAGTTTCTTTCACTCTCCTCTCTGCTTTTAAAGCCATTTTTAAATGATTCATTCATTCAAATATTGAAAAATCCTAAAATCAAGATGCAAATTCAATATAGAAATTGATTTTAGGTGTTTGATCTTCTCCTGAAAGCATCTAAATGCATTTAAAATAGGGATGCTCAAAATAATCGATTAACCGTTAACCGAAAGGGTGCGTTTGTAACCGATTAATGGTATCAGTTAAATGATTAAAAATTATTATTCTATATATTTTACAGTTTGGCTGCATAAGGGCCGGATCGAATGCGCTTTTTTGCGCTAAGAGGGGCATCTTTTGAACGGTTTACTAACGGCTGCAAGTGTTTTGCGCAGAGCAGCAGTGTTTGTGTTGTCAAGACAACTACAGAGAACTTTTAAGATGGAGGAGAGACTAGCGGTCGCTGTTTCAAGTTATCCACAGCGGTATGAATTTACAAATCCTCAATAATCACAATTTTATTAAATATTACAATTGTAACAAAATAGGCGATGCAGTGGCGCAGTAGGTAGTGCAGTCGCCTCACAGCAAGAAGGTCGCTGGGTCGTAGGTTCGAACCTCAACTGGGTCAGTTGGCGTTTCTGTGTGGAGTTTGCATGTTCTCCCTGCGTTCGCGTGGGTTTCCTCCGGGTGCTCCGGTTTCCCCCAAACACATGCGGTACAGGTGAATTGATTAGGCTAAATTGTCTGTAGTGTATGAGTGTGAATGAGTGTGCATGGATGTTTCCCAGAGATGGGTTGCGGCTGAAAGGGCATCCGCTGCGTAAAACATGTGCTGGATAAGTTGGTGGTTCATTCCGCTGTGGCGACCCCAGATTAATAAAGGGACTAAGCCGAAAAGAAAATGAATGAAACAAAATAGCAACACTCTTGCACAATACCCAGCTGATTCAGTCGTTTCCTATAGTGACATAAAAAAAGAGCACCGCGCTTCTTTTTTCCTTGTCAACAAAAAGGCAGTGCGGTGCACCTCACGTTTTTGGAACGGATAAGCACGTTTGCTGTGATCGGCCCCTTAATGTGCAACTACAACACAGATTTGTTAACTCGCGGGATGTAACGTGTAACCACACGTGCCTACAGACATATCTGCCAAAGAAGCAAAATGGAAGAAGAATATTGCTGTTTGATATAGACGAGTTGATGCCAAACCAGAGCTGATGCTGATAGCCTCCTGGATCTGCGTCATAAACACAACAAATAGGCTTTACCTTTCATTTTACAGCTTATAAAGCATGTATGAAAAATAATGTAAAATCATATTTAAACAACAAAACTGTTTACAAAAAGTCAACATTAAACCACGGGCTCAAACCACGAGTGAGAGAGGAAACATATATCAGGACAATCTTTAAAATAATGATTTCTATTAAAAACGTAAAAAGGTTTTGTGATATACGGGGAGTGCATAATTATTACGCAACTTCCTTTCCTTTGGCAAAATGGGTCAAAAAAAGGACTTGACAGGCTCCGAAAAGTCAAAAATAGTGAGATATCTTGCAGAGGGATGCAGCACTCTTAAAATTGCCAAGCTTCTGAAGCGTGATCATCCAACAATCAAGCGTTTCATTCAAAATAGTCAACAGGGTCGCAAGAAGCGTGTGGAAAAACCAAGGAGCAAAATAACTGCCCATGAACTGAGAAAAGTCAAGCGTGCAGCTGCCAAGAGGCCACTTGCCACCAGTTTTGCCATATTTCAGAGCTGCAACATCACTGGAGTGCCCAAAAGCACAAGGTGTGCAATACTCAGAGACATGGCCAAGGTAAGAAAGGCTGAAAAACCACCACCACTGAACAAGACACACAAGCTGAAACGTCAAGACTGGGCCAAGAAATATCTCAAGACTGATTTTTCTAAGGTTTTATGGACTGATGAAATGAGAGTGAGTCTTGATGGGCCCGTGGCTGGATTGGTAAAGGGCTGAGAGCTCCAGTCCGACTCAGACGCCAGCAAGGTGGAGGTGGAGTACTGGTTTGGGCTGGTATCATCAAAGATGAGCTTGTGGGGCCTTTTCGGGTTGAGGATGGAGTCAAGCTCAACTCCCAGTCCTACTGCCAGTTTCTGGAAGACACCTTCAAGCAGTGGTACAGGAAGAAGTCTGCATCCTTCAAGAAAAACATGATTTTCATGCAGGACAATGCTCCACCACACGCGTCCAAGTACTCCACAGCGTGGCTGGCAAGAAAGGGTCTAAAAGAAGAAAAACTAATGACATGGCCTCCTTGTTCACCTGAGCTGAACCCCATAGAGAACCTGTGGTCCATCATCAAATGTGAGATTTACAAGGAGGGAAAACAGAACACCTCTCTGAACAGATCAAAACACTGACAGAATCCATGGATGGCAGGCTTTTGAGTGTCCTTGCAAAGAAAGGTGGCTATATTGGTCACTGATTAGTTTTTGTTTTGTTTTTGAATGTCAGAAATGTATATTTGTGAATGTTGAGATGTTATATTGGTTTCACTGGTGAAAATAAATCATTGAAATGGGGATATATTTGTTTTTTGTTAAGTTGCCTAATAATTCTGCACAGTAATAGTCACCTACACACAGATATCCTCCTAAAATAGCTCAAACTGAAAACAAACTAAAAACTACTTCCACAAATATTCAGCTTTGATATTAATGAGTGTTTTGGGTTCATTGAGAACATGGTTGTTGTTCAATATTAAAATTAATCCTCAAAAATACAACTTGCCTAATAATTCTGCACTCCCTGTAATAATGACAGCAGAGCATTAAATAAATGCATATTTTCCGTGGAGTGAGTGATTTGAGGTAGTCAGCTATTTTTATTTGACGGAAGATAAAAACATAGATTAGGAAAAAAACAGCCTATGCTCGTTCTTTAAAAGGATTCAGTCAGTGGTTTCGTTTGGTAATCTAAATTAATCATTTAAGTGACATTTTTTTTAGGGCAGGCCTATTTATTTTATTTAGTTTATTCTGTTTTTCTATGCTGTTGGAAGCACTGCAGGTGCATGCGTGAAGATGCTCTGTTGTTATGTTCTGTTATTAATATGTCCGCATGTTAAAATAAATCAGCATTTTAAAATGCAATCTTTAATGTGTCAGACACAAAATAGACACGTCAAGTTTTTTAAAATTTAATAATAATTTAATATTAATCTGACCAGTTAACCGTTAATATTCGATTAAAGAGCAAAATTAACCGAAATGAGCATCTCTAATTAGAAATGTTTCTTTATTGTCCACAAGTGCAAACGTATCTTTGGCTTCACATTACACACATCACAGAAAACAGGCAACACAAAGACATTCAACATCATCCAAAACTCAGTTAAACCCTATTCATACTTGAAGCCCAGTAAAACTCTAATGGCAGTCGGCTCAAAGGACATCTGATACACAATTGACTTTCCTCGAGTTGCCTAAAATGACATTTTGATGTCAAAAGCTGAAATTGTATAATTAAGAGAAGGGAACAATCTTCAATAATGACGTGTGCTTTCTGTTTAAAGTTTACTGAAGTAAATGATCTGCCTGTGTGTTAATAAGAATAATGCAAATGTAAAAGAAGAGTGTTTAAAAATATCGATTACCAAGAGCTAATTTACAGCAGATCTGCCCTTAGATGACATCAAATATTAAATACAACACTCATGATTAACTGTTTCAGTTTTCGTCTCTAATCACATTAGTGTATATTCAGTATAAACACAGTAAATGTTGGAAAAGTGGAACTGCAGAATGAATGTTTAATAAAGGTATACTTTTAATAAATATAGGCTGCGTCTTAATCTGCACCCAAGCCTCTGAGGTTGTTCATCGTGTACATGAATTTGTGCACTAGTAAGGGCACTGATGAACTTGGTTCACTACACATCAGGACACACACTGAGTGTGACACGAATGAAAAGTGTTTGACATGAAAAAGCACTTAAATTATTATTATTTTTGCCAAAGATGTGCCATGAAAACTAACATCCTATAAATTCAGTAACCTCCCATTCTGCAGCTTTCTCATGAGACATTATTATAACTTGCCATAGTGAATCCTAATAACACAGGTCTATCAATCTGGCTTCCCATACTCATGATGCACATATATTTACAGATATAGATACATCAGTTGATCTGAGAATGAACACCAACCTGTTTGCTGCTCAGGATCTTCATGTTTGACTCTGAATGTGTCTTCAATCTTCAGGTCTTCACTCTCCTCTTTAATAAACGCCATCTTTATAATAGTGGAGCTCAGTCGCTTCAGCAGGAGTTTCTCTGTCTGTTTAAGAGGAGAAGAATCAACACAAAGTAGAAGAAATCAAGACTAAACCTCTGTCTGGGTCTCAATCACTTCTCTAGCTCACTAGTCAGTGCACACTGGAAAGATAATCACTCACAGTCAGTTAATGAAGCACACACTGAACATTTATTTCACATTTAGATGAGAAGGTCAGCAGGTTTAGTGCAAAAGTTTCTTCATTTGTACTTAGTGTCTGAATTGGTGTTTGACAAGGCAAATTAAAGCTCTTCTGTGTGTCCTGTCATCAACCCATGAACATTTCCTGCTTATCAAACTACTTTTTAACTGTAACAAGAGGCTATTTAATCACATCTTAATGTTAGAACAGCTCTCATAACATTATTTATCAATATGCGGCTCTTTTTGGACTCTCGGAAGCTGTAGAAATTAACAATATGAAACAGGAAATGTGTGTGACCACTATTTTTGTTTACATCCCTCAAAATGGTCTATAAATGCGCTTTACTCGCACTAAATAACTCTCAGTGCTTAAAGCTGAAGCTTTATAATATCATATTTAATATATAATTACCTTTTCTATCGATTTAAACACTTTAGACGTGTAAAAACGTAATTTCCTCTTCTCCCTTCAAACAGCGGTAAAGTCTAGATCGGATACGCGGCCGGTGTTACACCAAATTCTGCGACCATCGTATTCTGTGACTCTAGTAGGCGCTGTTCTCACTGTTTGGCTTGAACTCGCTCCCACAGGCGGACTGGACACGCAAACAGCGTACATGCTCTCACGTGAACGCGCTCGGCGCCCGTGCACATCATATCAGAGCGTCGACATATTTCAGCGTTCTCTGTTTACTATTATTTTTCTTGCCTTTGATATATAATGTTAAATTCACGTTCACTAATTCACATTTAACTTAAAAACTTGAAAACTATTACAGTTTTTCCTCAGTGGCTTTGGTGCATTTCTCACAAGACATGATTAAACTGATTAACGGGAGAGACACAGGTGGAACTAATGAACACTAGCAAACGGCGGGAAAACACAAGCACATGGAATACAATCAGGACAACAGGAGGGTTAAAAGCATGTCATTATTTATTTATGTAGTACAAATCTTAATTTAACAATTGTAACAAGTTTCACACAGTTCCTTCATGTTCAAACACAAACCCATTCATCGAGTTTACAAAATAAGCAGATTGAACAGAAAAAAGCCTCAGGAATTGTGTTTTCCAGCTCATTTTAAATAAGTAATCTGAACAAACAGCAATAATCATAGTTATATTGACTATTTCAATGACGCAGATGTAAACTGTAATGCGCTACACAACTGCGCAACACATTACTCTGTACCACGGTAAAGCCAGATCTGCTGCAGACACACAGTGACGATGAATAAGTCACAACACATTTCCCACAAAGGTCAGAGCAATAGCTTGTGTTGACTTGTACAATAGACGCCATTTTAAAAGTGAAAGCGAGGCTGTGATGGGAAGAAACCCGGAAGTATCAGCTGGAGTCACACAGGAACGTTGTGTAGCTGGCTGAATATGTTATCAGTGAAGAGAAAGAGACACACATTTATCATTTCACCGCCTTTAGAGTGACCTGAAGCTCTGTTCTGAATGAATAGTGAAAATAAAGAGATATCAGAGCTCATTTTCAGCTAAGTTAAGAGAAATGGTGCTAGTTAGCTAACGTTTTCTTTCCCAAACACATGTTTTAGATGCCGTTTATCAAACTCAAGTTAATGAACTGAGTCTTTCTCTATATATAGACCTGTCATGATACTGAATTTCAGTACTGAAGTTACAAAAAAATTGTCATTTCCGGCTAAAATTCACCAGTGCTCAACAGAAATGACTGTGATTGGCTGTGAAGGTCATCAGTTCACCGCTGTTTACCGAGTGCAAACACCGATGAGTGATCCGCTGATGACCTTCATCTTTAAAGTTCAGTGTTAGTGATGTGCAAATCCGCTGGTTTCCTATCTGATCCGATACCATAGGCGAGTATCGGCGATACCGATCCGATACCGCCCCAAAATGACTGTTTGGGAAATCAAAGTAACAAGTAGTGTACTCAAAAGTGTCACTTCATACTGAATACAACATATTATGGGTTATTATTGATTATTGATAACGAATTATCACACAAAAAAAGAGCCAACGTACATATTTAATAATAATAATAATAATAATACATTTTATTTATAACGCGCTTTTCTAAAACCCAAAGCGCTTACAAGAAAGTAAAAACTACAAAGCACAGTAAAACAATAATAAAAAAAGAGATATCACAAATTAAAAACAGTCCTAAAAAGATGAGTTTTAAGTAGCTTCTTAAAACAGTCCAAGGAGTCAGAATTCCTAATGTTAAATAAAAGAGAACGCCCTACCTCCCATGGTGCTGAGTTTACAGCGAGGCTGAAACAGCGTAGGACCCGATGCAGAGCGTAGACAGCGAGAGGTAGAGGAAATGGATATCAAGTCACAAATGTAACCTGGAGCAGAACCTTGAACTGCTTTATATGTTAAAATCAATGTCTTAAAATCAATACGAGACTTGACGGGTAGCCAGTGAAGCTGTTGGAGTACAGGAGTGATGTGAGACCAAGATGATGTACGTGTCAACACACGTGCTGCAGAATTTTGGATGTATTGAAGAATCTTGAGAGAATTAGCTGGTAACCCAACGAACAGAGAATTGCAAAAATCCAAATGAGACGTGATAAAAGCATGGACAAGTCTTTCAGCATCAGGCCTTGAGAGGAAAGGACGTAGGCGGGCTATATTTCTAAGATGATAAAAGGCTGTTTTAGTTATATGTTTAAAATGAGGCTTCAGACTAAGCTGAGAGTCCAGGAGAACACCGAGATTACGCACCTGCGGAGATGGTGATAAAACAGACCCATCACCTGTTAACTCAAATTCACTACACTTCTTGATGTTAGAAGGAGTGCCAATCAGTAAAATCTCGGTTTTTGAACTATTCAGCTTAAGATAATTGTGTTGCATCCAAGCTTTAATTTCAATTAAGCAAGCGTTAAGCGATGACATTGATGCTGATGAATTGGGAGAAGTGTTAATATAGATCTGTGTGTCATCGGCATAGCAATGATATCTAATCCCAAATTTTTGCAGGATTTGACCAAGAGGCAACATATAAATACTAAAAAGAAGTGGACCAAGTACTGACCCTTGGGGGACACCATGACATAAAGGAACAGTACGCGATCTGTGACCCCCCACATAGATAAACTGTGAACGTCCAGAAAGATAGGATTTAAATCTATCTATCTAGCACAATCCCATCCACACCAACCCAGTTATGAAGTCTGTCCAAAAGTATGCTGTGAGAGATCGTATCAAAAGCTGCGGTTAAGTCTATAAGCACTAAAATACCACAAGCCCCCGAGTCAGCAATCAAGAGAAGGTCATTAACGACCTTAACCAAAGCAGTTTCCGTGCTATGTCCTGATCTAAAACCAGACTGAAATGCATCAAACAGAGCATTTGCTTGCAGGTGTTCTTGCAGTTGCCCCACAACCACCCGCTCGAGAACCTTTGCCAGAAAAGGTAGATTAGAAATCGGGTGATAATTAGACAGATCAGAGGAGTCACTGCCAGGCTTTTTTAAAATCGGTGTAACAGCAGCAGTTTTCAGAGCAGTTTCAATAAAACCAGTGCTAAGTGAAGCATTCACAATAGTGGTAATATGGGGCACGAACACTGATAGAGAGTTCTTCAGAACAGAAGTTGGGAAAGGATCGAGAACACAGAACACAGTTTTTGCAATAAAATCATAATCAGCAATATTAAAAGTCGAGAAGCCGGAAGCAGGAAGAACAGAGGGTGAAGGTTCAACATATGTGGAATCAGAATCACCGGCAATAGAAGAGAAAATATAGTCAATCCTGGTTGTAAAGAAATTTTAAAATTCATCACAGTGCTCGGCAGTTGCAGGGGTGAAATTATTAGGAGGTCCAACCAGATTAGTGACTGTTCTAAACAGAGTTCGAGAGTTGGAATTATGACTACAAATGATATGCGAGTAGTATTCCCTTTTCGCGACCGTCAAGGCATTATGATATTCCGTTAGATGCTGCTCAAACATAAGCTTGTGTATCACAAGCCCAGATTTACTATATTTTCTCTCCAATTGCCTGTTAACAGCCTTCATTTTTCTTAGCTCCTTCGTAAACCAGGGCGACGATCTTGTAAAAGAAACGGAGCGAGTTTTCAGTGGAGCAATATCATCAAGAAGAGACTTAAAAACAGAATTGTATTGGGCCACTGTAGACATAATAGGAAAAGCCTCAATGTGTTGACTAAGCTGGTCAAGGTCAATGTCACCAAGTTTCCTAAAAGAGATAGTGCGTTTGATAGTAGTCTGAGAAGATGGAGTACTCAGATCAAACGTAATGAGTTTATGGTCACTAAAAGGCACCACTGTTGCTTTAAGTGACTGAATATTCACTCCAGTGGCACAAACCAAATCCAGCGTGTGACCACATTTGTGTGTAGGAAAGTCAACATGCTGGATCAAGTTAAAACAGTCAAATATGTCCAGTAAACATGCAGCTTGAGCACAGTCCACATCCTCAACGTGAAAATTTAAATCACCGGTAAGGAGAAGAGAAGGACAGAGCGCACTAGCCACCGTCAATAGATCGGTAAGTCCAGAGAAAAAATCAGAAGCAGGTTTTGGAGGACGATAAATGTTCAATACTAGGACAGGAGGAGTGCCAGACAATTTAAAAGCCATGCATTCAAAGGTAGTAAAACATGGCAGTGTTACCTCGATTACAGTCACATCAGAGCGGAAAATAACTGCTAAGCCACCGCCTCTGCCAGTGGAGCGAGAGCGCTCGAGATATGTGTAGCATGGCAAAGCACACATATTTAAATTAAAAAAGTCATTAGACTGATGCCAAGTTTCGCAAATGCAAAGAAAGTCCAGATCATTGTCAATAATTAAGTCACAAATCAAAGCTGCTTTATTATTGATAGAACGTGCGTTTAAGTGGGCAAACCTGACAATGTTTAGTTGAACTTCACTGGATGATGAAGCCTTCTGGACGGGTGCAAGGTTCGTCAAACAAACCCGTGTTGAGGAGTAAGGACGAACCACTCGCCTCCGAGACCAGACCGTGTTGATAGACCCAGCCTGGTGAGCCAGAAAACTCCGGCGAGAACCCCGATGAGTGTACGCGGGGCGCCGTAGTAGTTTTAGAGAGCGAAGCACTTGCACCACCGTCCACCGCAGGAAGCATAGTGTGTTGAAGTTGGTAAATATCCGCTCCAGAGTAAGTGAACATGTTAAAATCCAAGCGACCACTGTAGGTCTTGTCCAATGCTCCAATAAAAACCAGAATGAGGAAAATCAGCTGAGTTAGCCGCATGCTAGCACCAAGGACTCTGAGAATCAAGCAGAGCGCCCAGGGCACAAACTCAGCTATTTATCGATTTATCTGAGCTATTTATCGACAGCATCTGAGCATGTCTACCTTAAAACCCTGCCTGAACATCTTAGCAAAACATTCACACCTTTTTGGTCACTATTTTGTTACACGTGTCACAAACCGCATCATTTGAGTTTATGTAAGTCACCCATATCCAATGACAGCGTGACTGAACAACATGTGCCAGCGGACTGAGTGGCTAGCTAGCGTGCTCTGCAGTGGTACAGTGCCATATTACACACATGACTTGGCAGGCGGAAGAACAAGTAGTTCCAACTAAGTTGGCATTATTCAGATAAACTAGGTTAACTGTGGTTACTTTCTGCTGTATTTATATTTCCAATAATCGACACATTCGCTCCAAATTATTGAAATATCGATATTCTGGTAAGATAATCGATTCTAGAACATACAAAGCTCAATATTTCAGTATCGATCTGCACATCACTATTACAGACAACACCAGGGTGTGCTACAGAGGACTGCAGTGTTTTATCCCTCACCGGGTTACACAGGCTGAAGCAGGGAAGCGTCCTCACAGTGTTTACCTGGTGCCATGAACTGCAGTCTAGGAGAACACTGAATCGTATCACTTATAAAGAGATTGTGATGTTGTTTAATGTCTAATCTGCTGTTAATAGTTGAAATTAAACTGAACTGAATGATATTAAAGTGATGTTTACACCATTTCTGCACCTTGAAATCTCAGCAACAGCTGGAGGTGTGTAAAACAGCACGTTACTGCAATGCTGCTGATCCTTCACTTCCGCGTTTCTCCTCACCGCAGCCTCACTTTCGTTTTTAAAATGGCGTCCGCATTAAATAAGTGTATTTATTTATTTGTAAAGCAAATATACACATATAAAATAGGATTATTACTGAGTTATTACTCTTACTCCTGTGGATATGATGATGATGTGAAGTATTGATCGGCACTAATGCTCCAGCCTTAGGGTTGAACCTTTATGATGTGTTCACACCAGACGCGGAAGAAGTGTCAAGCGCGAGTGATTTACATGTTAAGTCAATGCAAACGCGCGAATAGGCATCCTGCAGCGCAATACACGCAAATGGCGCAGCGCGAATGGTGCGGCGCGGATGGCGCGATACGCGCGAATTGAGCGTTTTGGGCGCTTGACGCACTTAACGCGCAAATCGCTCGAGTTAAAAAATCTGAACTTCTGCGGACATTCTCGCCGCGTTAACCAATCAGGAGCTTGCTCTTGTGGGGGCGTGATTGTGACGTAGCGCCTGTTGTTGGTGTGCAGGGGGAAATCCTCCAGCCGACACCGACAACAGTTGATCAAACTGGGCTGGGCTGGGCTCAGTCAGAAGCACCGCTGAAAGCCTCCGTCATCCAGGTTCAGTTTCTGGAGGAGTTTATAAGCTCACAGAGCTGCTGCACCTCTGAAAGTATCTAGTGGACTCAGACACTGCTCCAAACGTATCGACGCTGTTTTACAGCCTTAGCCATTTAGCAACGAAGCTACAGTCACTGGGCAGACAGAAGCACCGCCCATGACGCGAATCCGCATCTGTTCTGAAGATAATTTGACACGCGAATGAAGCGAGTAAACTCAAATGTTCACGCGTCTATTTACGCGCGAATATCGCGATTTATTCGCGCGTTCTGCGTCTGGTGTGAACGCAGCATCAGGCCTGTCTTTCTGAGTCACAAAGCAACTTCAAAACATTGCTAACAGAGTAACAACAACATATTTATATATATATATATATATATATATATATATACAGCTTAGATATTTATTCAGTCTAGACTGCAGAGTGACCACAGTCTCGATCTATACAGATATAAAAAAATACAATTAAAGGCACCCAATCAGTGCATTGGCTTGTGTTGAGATAGCATTAGCACAGTATTGCTCTTAGCTCGTTAGCATGCGGAGGTAGCGCTGCTTCCGTCCTCCCGCTCGGTCTCTTGAGTTTCGCAGCCACACCTTTATTTCGCTCTCGATGTCGGAGTCGAGCGGACTCGGCTGAAAACCACACATCCTGACGGACTCTGGAGGAAAACGAGGCTTCGTCAAACAACCCTGCATCAGATGAATCATTAATATTCGCTATGTTTAACCGCAGATGCTAGCTTACCCGTCACAACCCGCTTCAGCCGCAGGTTCTGGAAGGGTTTCTTCTGGTTGGAGCCGGTCCAGTTCAGCTTTGTGGCTAAATTATGTCCGATCAGCGTTGTTAATATTCGCCGTGTAGCAATCTGGATATTACAGCCACCTATGGTGCCTAGATAGGCAGTCTGAGAGCAGGGAACACAGCGGACATTAATGAAAGCCGGATTTGGGGGAGTAAAACTAATGGTTCAGGATTAAACATTTTTAAAGGTCTCTGATTCGAGTCTCTGCTGGGTCAGTTGGTGTTTCTGTGTGGAGTTTGCATGTTCTCCCCGTGTTGGTGTGGGTTTCCTCCGGGTGCTCCGGTTTCCCCCACAGTCCAAACACATGCGCTATAGGGGAATTGGGTAAGCTAAAATTGTCCAAAGTATGTGTGTGAATGAGTGTGTATGGGTGTTTCCCAGTTATGGATTGCAGCTGGAAGGGCATCCGCTGCGTAAAACATATGCTGGATAAGTTGGCGGTTCATTCCGCTGTGGTGATCCCTCATTATTAAAGGAACTAAGCCGAAAAGAAAATGAATGAATGGATTTTTTGTACTTGTATGTTACTGAAATGTTTGAGTAATCAGTTAATCTACAAAGGAAGTTGTTTGTATATATGTCAATAGATATAAATACTTATTAATAAGTATTAAACACACAAAACTATAACAGCCCTGCTGTTGCCTAACCAGGTCTTTCTGGCACTGGGCGTCCTCCATCCTCAGCTCCAGGCTCTGCAGGTCCTGGTAGTCCTGCAGGGGTAATAAGACGCCTCCGGGCAGCATCACCTCTTTGGCTCTGGATCTGGAGATACTGGCCACCGCTCGCTCCAGCGCAGTCAGTCTGAGCTTGATCTCCTCCAGAGAGCTCACGATATACTGCTCAATGCCTGAGACAGAGAGAGGGACTGATGTTACTGCTGGAAAACACACCATCTTCTCACTTAGAGTTCCTGTCTTGTTTCTAGTCCAAATATCCAAACATTCTTAAATCATAGATGAGTGTAGACGAGTAAAACTATTGTCTTTCTCACAAATAATGAGTCAAAATGAAGTGAGTTTTTCATTAAAACAAGCAAATGCTGAATAGTTTAGTCTTCAACTGTGTATACACACTCACCGGCCACTTTATTAGGTACACCTGTCTAACAGCTCGTTAAATCACACGGCAGCAGCTCACTGCATTTAGGCATGTAGACATGGTCAAGACGATCTGCTGCAGGTCAAACTGAGCATCAGAATGGGGAAGAAAGGGGATTTAAGTGACTTTGAACGTGGCATGGTTGTTGCTGCCAGACGGGCTGCTCTGAGTATTTCAGAAACTGCTGATCTACTGGGATTTTCACGCACAACCATCTCTAGGGTTTACAGAGAATGGTCCGACAAAGAGGAAATATCCAGTGAGCGGCAGTTCTGTGGGCGCAAATGCCTTGTTGATGCCAGAGGTCAGAGGAGAATGGCCAGACTGGTTCCAGCTTATAGAAAGGCAACAGTAACTCAAATAAGCACTCGTTACAACCGAGGTCTGCAGAAGAGCATCTCTGAACACACAACACCTCCAACCTCGAGGCGGATGGGCTACAGCAGCAGAAGACCACTAAAGGAAGTCTTTTATTTTGAATTGATTAGTGTGACAGATATAAACGGACACATGGGAGGAGACCGCACATGATCACGGCGTCCCAGCAGCGCTGTCTGCATTGGTCTAAATCAGTGGTTCTCAAACTGTGGTACGTGCAGCACTAGTGGTTCTTCTAGTGGTACGTGGAGGAATTGCTGAATGATTAAAGTAAAAAAATGAACACACTTTTAACCCTTTGACGCGTATGATACCGCCGATCTGATCAGTAGATTGATTTTAATAGGCTAAACCCATATTTGTAATGGTTGTTGGGGCCGTATCCTGTATTTTGATGTCCCAATGTTGACAAGTTTGGGTTAATGACTTGCTTTTCTGACACACAAAGCCTACTCTACCGTACAGTAAGCAAATCTAATTTCTAATTAAATATGTAATTCCAAATCATATATTTAAACACAAGTTAATGTTTCGATTTCAAAGACTTACAATTAAGTCATATATACATGCAACATCTATTTAAAATATCATTTTATATATGAATATGATGACATATAGCTTATATTTATGAGGTCCAAGGAACATTTCCAGGTTTTGATAATACTTTACATTTAAGTACAGCAGTTTTCTTTATACTTTTTAAGAACAGTGCCATTTTTAATGAACTTTTGGAAGCACATTTTCAGACTATTTATAATGTTTAAAGCTGACGATAATAAATATTTATAATAATAGGAATTAATATGCGTGGTTTTTGAACTGTGCAGAGCTTTAGCTGCTTAATTAGGCCTGCTACACTACTGTATTTCAATACTGGTCAGTATGGTGCTACTTGGAGAGACTATTTTTTTCTGAGGTGGTACTTGGTGAAAAAAGTTTGAGGACCACTGGTCTAATGTTTAGTTTCTGGTTTAATTGGAGAACAAACTACTGACACTTCATATTTCAATGAGTTTGTTTTGTATATTGAATTTAAGTGATGTCTGTTTATTTGTATACGGCTTCCATGTTTGTTTGTTTACACAATGTTTTTTGCTTTGTTCTTTACACAAAGCGGGTCGATTTTCTGAATATTTGTGTGAATGTAGCACTCAAATAAATTGGTGGGAAAACACCAGTGAAACAGTCAATCCTTTATTGAGCCAGCAGCTACAGCAGTATTATAGATGTAGCGTTCAAGTGTTCATCAAATAAATGATAAACATATAATAAATGCTGGTCGACAAAATGGACAAAACTGTTCTAACCTGCAGCAATAAACAAACATCTGTCAAAGCACCAATGCCTTTTAGTTTTATGCTGTGTTCCCACCAGATGCGGAATGCGCGGATAAATCGCGCGTAAATAGACGCGTAAACATTTGAGTTCACGTTTAAAACGCTCAATTCGCGCGTATCGTACCACAGGATGTCTATTCGTGCCTTTGCATTGGCTTAACATGTAAATCACTCGGGCTTGACGCTTCTTCTGCGTCTGGTGTGAACGCAGCATAATGCCGTGTTCACACCAGACGCGAAACGCGCGGATAAATCATGCTATTTGTGCGTAAATAGACACGTAAACATTTAAGTTTACTCGCTTCATTTGCGCGTCAAAATCAGTGTCATTCGCGCATCAAATTCACTTCAGAACAGACGCCGATTTGCGTCATGGGCAGCGCTTCTGTCTGCCCGGTGACTGTAGCTTCACTGCTAAATGGCTAACATGGATTTTATTGAGTAAATAACTGTGTTTATGTGCTTTATGAAGGCTGAAAAACAGCGTTGATTCGTTTGGAGCAGTGTCTGAGTCCACTAGATCCTTTCAGAGGTGCAGCAGCTCTGTGAGCTCATAAACTCCTCCAGAAACTGAACCTGGATGATGGAGGCTTTCAGCGGTGCTTCTGACTGAGCCCAGCCCAGTTTGATCAACTGTTGTCGGTGTAGGCTGGAGGATTTTCCCCCGGGACACCAACAACAGGCGCTACGTCATAATCACGCCCCCACAAGAGCAAGCTCCTGATTGGTTAACGCGGCGCGAATGTCTGCAGAAATTCCGATTTTTGAACTCGAGCGATTCACACGTTAAGCGTGTCAAACGCGCAAAAATTCGTGCCACGCCATTCGCGTCGTGCCATACGCGCCACAGGATGTCTATTTGCACGTTTGCATTGACTTAACATGTAAATCACTCGTGCTTGACGCTTCTTCGGCGTCCGGTGTGAACGCAGCAGCATTAGAGTTTCCTCAGGAGTTCATTCCCCCTAGTTGAACTTCCTGAGTGTGAGCTTTGTGTGCTTGATATTGATATTAAATGGCTCCAATCAGGGAGCAAAACTCCTCTTCCCGACATCTCCACTTTCCTCCTCCAACACTGACACAGAGCTCCAGCGTTTCCAAATGAAAACCACCTCGACAGCAAAACTCTCTGCTTTCAGGAGTCAAGAACTCCAGGGTAGTGTGGAGGGACAACATGACCATAGCAATAGTTAATCAAACGAGTGTATATTAGTGTAAAGAGATCCACTTCTCAAATCAGTAACATCAAAATGTAGTGAAAATGCCGCTGAACACACCTGCTGACAGCAGAGGAAGCGGTGAAGCTGCAGGAGAATCACAGCCTGGAGCCGGAGAGAGAAGAGCTGAAGCTGGAGGAGAATCTGCTGGCGGGTGCAGGACTTCAGCCTTCACCGTCTGTGTGTGCTTCTGGAGTTTGGGTGGAGGAGAATCTGACTCCAGATCAGCGGTGCGCTTCATCGGTCTGCACACAATGAGGAGCAACGACACAAGTCAGCTCACATCAACAGAAGAACAGACTCAAACTGATTTAGATGATCAGTCAAGAAATAAATAGTTTTATTAACTCATTTCTAACAACTGATTTATTTTCTCTTCTCCATGATGACAGCACATAATATTAGACTAGATATTCTTCAAGACACTAGTATTCAGCTTAAAGTCACATTTAAAGGCTTCACTAGGGTAATTAGGGTAATTAGGCAAGTCATTGTATAACAGTGGTTTGTTCTGGAGACAATCCAACACTAATATTGCTGAAGGGGCTAATAATATTGACCTTAAAATGGCTTTAAAACTATTAAAAACTGCTTTTATTCTAGCCCAAATAAAACAAATCAGACTTTCTCCAGAAGAGCAAACATTAGAGGAAATACTGTGAGAAACTCCTGAATCTGTTCAACATCATTTGGGAAATATTGGAAGAAGAAAACACAATGTCGCAGGAGGGCGAATAATTTTGACTTCAGCTGTATACAGTAAATCTAAAGTACAGCAGTAACTATAGGGCAGCAGAAAGGGACACTCACTGTCTCGAGCGCTGACAGAGATCTTCTTCTTCCTCTTCTTCAGATTCACTGGATAAAACTGAATAAGTTTCTGTCATTCCTGCTTCAGATCTCACCTCTTCATAATCCACTGGAGAAAACAAAACAAGTGTGTCAAAGAGCTGCTGCATTTTGTTTTTACATCTTTCATGCTGTGATGAACAATTCTGTGAGGAAAGACTAACGAATCTACCTCATACCAGTCAACATTGGGAAGTGAAAATAAGAGATATGAAAGCATTTGATCGCTCTTCTTATGTGCATTAAAAACTAAAGTAAAGGAAGGTAATGCTGCCATTTTATATTAATTCCAAAGTGTTTTCAAGATTAAATTAAATGAAAGGACGCCCACTGGTGGTCCACCAGTACTGTGTGCATATAGGGAAGATTTGCTTTTGATGATGTTTATTGCCACCCTTCATAGAAAGATTAAAAATATGGTAGGAAAATACTTTAACAGGATAGCCTGGTAAAATACAGGTAAATCTAAGGAAAAGCGAGAAGTTGCTGTGGTCAAAACAGTGATTGTATACATTTCCATGTTTCTCCTGGGCTGTTCCACGAAGCAGGTTCAGTGAAAACTCTGAGTATGTTAATCCTGAAATGAGGGAAACTCCGCGTTTTCAGTTTCAGGAGGTCTGTCAAACCCTCACTCTCAGAGTCAGTTACTGTCAGTGGTGGAAAGAGTACTGAAAAATCATACTCAAGTAAAAGTACCATTACTTGCCTAAAAATGTAGTGCAGTAGAGTAACAGTATCTGCTGTAAATATGACTCAAAGTATGAGTAAACAGTAGAGCTTTCAAAAGTACTCAAGAGTAGTGAGTATTATGCTGTATAAAGCTGATATGTTTACATGTAATTTGTGCATGTGTGTGTGTAAACGTAACATTCTGTAGTGCATTTAGTGATTACCCAGCAGGCTCACAACATCATAAGACGTTAATATTAGGTTAGATTTAGGTTGTGATGTCAGGTGACCAAAATGAATTGTCAAGCCAGCAGCTAAGGACAGCGTTATTTTGATGTCCAATAATGACGCTAAATGACGTTGATTTTAGGTCGTTAGAAAGTGACCAAAATCCAGCGTCGAGCCAACATCTTAAACCAGCGTCATATATGACGTCAAATACTGACATTTATTCATCAGGTAAGGCAACCAAAATCCAACATCTGATAAATGTCATAGGGGTAACGTCCACACAACGTCAAGCTGTAACATCATTAGACGTTGATATTTGGTTGGGCGTTGGATATTGATGTTGGTCTGACGTCAACCCGATTTTCATTTCCAAACAAAATGCAGCGTCCCCATGACGTTAGGGTTCAACGTCAATCAGACGTCATGTTGACGTCCTGTGCCTGCTGGGTGTTTAAGGCCATTTCGGTCATCATACAATAAACATCCGTCATCTTCTCATCAGTGACCTGCATCTAAACAGTCTCTGGGTCAATGTGTGTAAAGATTTGGGACATTTTCATGGACACTTTTAATGCTTCCAAACTGTGCTGCAATTATGAAGTGCACACGTCTTGAGGTAGTTCATCATGATGTGATTTACATTCTACGGTATGTGTGATTTGATTGGACAGGAATCTCAGGACTGATTTCTCTAATCCCCATGGACAAGAAAATTAAAGTAGTGACTGCAGGTTGAAGGACAGTAGTGGAGTAAAAGTACAGATACTGCACTAAACATGTACTCAAGGGAAAGTAAAAGCACACATTTTAAAACTACTCAGTAAATTACAATTCCTGAGAAAAACTACTCAATTAGAGTCATTTGAGTATTTGTAATTAGTTACTTTACACCACTGGTTACTGTGGTAAACCAAAGCTGGGCAAGAGCAGGTTTTCTTCAGTAAACACACAGTTTCTTTCACTCTCCTTGCCGTTGTTAAAGTCATTTTTAAATGATTCATTCATTCATGCTTTTTCTTATTAAGCTTTTGATTATATTTCAAGTTCAAATACTGAAAAGTTCTGAAAATCAAGATGCAAATTTAATATAGAAACTGATTTTAGATATTTAATCTGTTCCTGAGAGCATCTAAATGCATTTCATATTGTACTTTCTTTATTGTCCACAAGTGGAAACGTATCTTTGGCTTCACATTACACACATCACAGAAAACAGGCAACGCAAAGACATTTAACGTCATCCAAAACTCAGCTAAACCCTACTCATACTTGAAACCCAGTAAAACTCTAATGGCAGTCGGCTCAAAGGACATCTGATACACATTTTTCTTTCCTCGAGTTGCCTAAAATGACATTTTGATGAACAGAGCTGAAATTGTATAATTACAGTTGCAATCAGAATTATTGAACCCCCTTTGATTTTTCTTCTTCTTTAAATATTTCCCAAATGATGTTTAACAGATTCAGGAAATGTTCACAGTATGTCTGATAATATTCTTTCTTCTGGAGAAAGTCTTATTTGTTTTATTTCAGCTAGAATAAAAGCAGTTTTTAATTTTTTAGACACCATTTTAAGGTCAATATTATTAGCCCCTTTAAGCTTTATATTTTTTTTATAGTCTACAGAATAAACCATCATTATACAATAACTTGCCTAATTACCCTAACCTGCCTAGTTACCCTAATTAACCTAGTTAAGCCTTTAAATGTCACTTTAAGCTGTATAGAAGTGTCTTGAAGAATATCTAGTCTAATATTATTTACTGTCATCATGACAAAGTTAAAATAAATCAGTTATTAGAGATGAGTTATTAAAACTATTATGATTAGAAATGTGTTGAAGAAATCTGCTCTGTTAAACAGAAACTGGGGAGGAAATAAACAGGGGGGCGAATAATTCTGAACACAACTGTAAGAGAAGGGAACAATCTTCAATAATGACGTGTGCCTTCTGTTTAAAATCTGCTGAAGTAAATGATCTGCCTGTGTGTTAATAAGAATAATGCAAATCTACAAGAGTGATTGAAATGTCGATTGCCAAGAGCTAATTTACAGCGGATCTGCCCTCAGATGACATCAAATATGAAATACAACACTCATGATTAACGGTTTCACTTATAACATGATTGAGTTCGACAGCTCGATCCTCACTTATCCCGTCTCCAATCACATTAGTGTATATTCAGTATAAACACAGTAAATGTTGGAAGAGTGGAACTGCAGAATGAGTGAACGCGTCTCAATCTGCACCCTAGCCTCTGAGGTTGTTCATCGTGTACATAAATTTGTGCACTAGTAAGGGCACTGGTGAACTTGGTTCACTACACATTGGGACACACACCGAGTGTGACATGAAAAAGCACTTAAATTATTATTATTTTTGCCAATGATGTGCCATGAAAACTAACATCCTATTAATTCAGTAACCTCCCATTCTGCAGCTTTCTCATGAGACATTACTATAACTGTCCATGGTGAATCCTAATAACACAGGTCTATCAATCTGGCTTCCCATACTCGTGATGCACATATATTTACAGATATAGATACATCAGTTGATCTGTGAGAGTGATCACCAACCTGTTTGCTGCTCAGGATCTTCATGTTTGACTCTGAATGTGTCTTCAATCTTCAGGTCTTCACTCTCCTCTTTAATAAACGCCATCTTTATAATAGTGGAGCTCAGTCGCTTCAGCAGGAGTTTCTCTGTCTGTTTAAGAGGAGAAGAATCAACACAAAGAAGAAGAAATCAAGACTAAACCTCTGTCTGGGTCTCAATCACTACTCTAGCTCACTAGTCAGTGTGCACTGGAAAGATAACCACTCACAGTCAGGAAATGAAGCACACAATGAACATTTATTTCACATTTAGATGAGAAGATCAGCAGGATTTATGCAAAAGTTTCTTCATTTCTACTTAGTGTCTGAATTGGTGTTTGGCAAGGCACAATAAAGCTCTTCTGTGTTGTCCTGTCATCAACCCATGAACATTTCCTGCTTATCAAACCCCTTGATAACTGTAACAAGAGGCTATTTAATCACATCTTAATGTTAAAACAGCTCTCATAACATTATTTATCAAGATGCGGCTCTTTTTGGACTCTCGGAAACTATAGAAATTAACAATATGAAACAGGAAATGTGACCATTGTTTTTGTTTACATCCCTCAAAACGGTCTATAAATGCGCATTACTCGCATTAAATAACTCTCAGTGCTTAAAGCTGAAGCTTTATAATATCATATTTAATATATAATTACCTTTTCTATCGATTTAAACACTTTAGACGTGTAAAAACATAATTTCCTCTCCTCCCTTCACAGCAGATGCGGGAACGCGAAGCGGCTTCATGACGGCAATAATACCAATACCAAAATAAAAGTCTCTCACCAGACTTTTTATATTTTCTTTTTAATCAAAGAAAGAACGATTAAAAGCTTGAAAAGAATTATTAGATTTTTCTTAAACCAGTCACTAATCTTTTCATTAAAATAAAATACGAAAAATTAAATAAGAGTTCACTTCACTCCTCCAGTATTTCAACAACCTTCTTGTATTGTCCTTCATAGTAAATAAAATAGTAAATTAAATGACCTGCAAAACCTGATGGATGTTTCTCTATAAATAGTGTTCTATATAACCCAGCATGTCCAGTGATAACTTTTACCAAAAGAAGACTTGGCAAGAAGGTCGCTGGTTCGAGTCTCGGCTGGGTCAGTTGGTGTTTCTGTGTGGAGTTTGCATGTTCTCCCCGTGTAGGCGTTGGTTTCCTCAGTCCAAACACATGCGCTACAGGGGAACTAATGAACTAAACTGGCCGTAGTGTATGAGTGTGTGTGTGTAAATGAGTGTGTATGGGTGTTTCCCAGTACTGGGAAGGGCATCCGATGTCTAAAACATATGCTGGAATAGTTGGCGGTTCATTCTGCAGTGGAGACCCCTAATTAATAAAGGGAGCAAGCCGAAGGAAAACGACTGACGTTTTATTCAGCATTTAAATGTGGGAGCAGGCGATCCTTTGCTTCATACCAAGTAATATTTATAAAATATGAAGTGTTTCATGAAGGAGGATTCACTCAGAGAGGTGTTCAGATTGTGTGTACATGCCCACGGTCATCACCGAGTGACACTCCAGAGGGTTATATCAACCTCTCTTTACTCTGAACTCTATTTATAGGCATGTTATTGGCGAGACATGATCTCTGAGGATAGATTTATTTCTCAGTGTTTAATCATCTGAAATGGTCGTCTAATGGAGTTGTCGTGTTCCTGAAGCTCTTCAACAGCTATGCAGCGTGAGTCCTCTTCTCGTGCTGAGTTAGGTTGCCTTTGGTCCTGTACGTCCTTCCACACTGCACACAGACGTAAGGGCTGCCGGTCGTGTGAACCCTCTCGTGGGCTTTCAAGCTATCTTTCCTTTTAAACTTCATCCCGCACAGCTCACATACAAAACAGCCTTTTTTGGGCAGGTGGACTCTCCTGTGGTGATACAGGCTCAGCTCATGTGAGAAACTCTTCCCGCACTGATCGCAGATCAGTAGCTTCTCCTTGATGTGGAGCGTCATGTGATACTGATAGCTTCTTTTTATGGTGAAACCCTTCCCGCAGTGTCCACAGATAAACGGCTGCTCTCCGGTGTGGACTTTCATGTGGGACAGAAGCTTATCCTCTGTCCTGAAGGGCTTCCCACACTGGCCGCATATTAAGGGTTGTACTGCGTGCTGAGTGATGCGGTGATTCTGAAGATCGCGCTTTAATGTGAAGCTCAGTCCGCAGCGAGTGCACGTGTAGGGTCTTTCAGTGTGGTTCCTCACGTGATCTTTCAAGTCTCGTTTCTGGCTGAAGCCCATTCCACACTCCTGGCAGGAGAAACCGCTCGTGGTTTCGGCATTTGCAGCACGTTTAGACTCGACTATAGTCATGAAGTCGAACTCATCCTCATCTTCATCCTCCACCTTGGGTGTCTTCAGGTCTGAAGCGAAAATAAATCACTGATTAGTGCGTTTGATTAGTGTTGGATCAAATGCCTGAGATGAGCTGTGAGAATGAAAGCCGACCTGTGTGCTGCTCAGGATCTTCATGTTTGACTCTGAAAGTGTCTTCAGTCCTCTCAGGATCTTCTTGTTTCAGTGTGAACACGTCTGCAATCCTGATGTCTTCACTCTCCTGTTTAATAAATGCCATCCTTATTCACTTCAGCAGGAGTTTACCTGTGTGTTTAAGAGGAAAATCAACAGAATGAAGAAGAAATCAAGACTAAACCTCTGTCTGTGTCTCAATCACTTCTCTAGTTCATTAGTCAGGGCGCACTGAAGGAGAATCACTCACAGCCAGTTATTGAAACATTTTTTTTACATTTAGATGAGAAGATGAGCAGCTTTTGTGCAGAAGTTTCTACTTACAGTGTCTGAACTGGTGTTTGTGATGAGCTGAATGACGATACAGAGAGCTGAATAAGCTCTTCTGTGTATAAATGCGTTTTACTCGCGCTAAATAACTCTCAGAGCGGTTAGCTGAAGCTTTACAAGCTCACATTTATTACTGCTAAATTACCGCAGGGCTTTTCTATCAATTTAAACACTTTGGATGTCTGAAAACATCGTTTCTTCTTCTCCCTACCCACAGGGCAGATGGGAACGCGACGCAGCGTCATGGCGTCATAACACACTGGCAAAATAAAAGTCAGTCCGCCACTCGTGCTGGAGTGAGGCAGAAGTCTAACATTTAATTTTAATAATAGAAAAAATTATTAACAGCTTAAAATATCAAATAAGCCATCTTTATCAAATAAGTCTTTACATTTTTTTCTAATCACACAAATTTAAATAAGTGTTTATTTCACTCACTCCTCCAGTACTTCAATGACCTTTTTCTTTGTGCTTCATATTAATGTTAAGGCAAGGCAAGGCAAGTTTATTTATATAGCACATTTCATACACAGTGGCAATTCAAAGTGCTTTACATAAACAGGAATAAAAAAAGACAAGTGTGAGAAAAATAAATAAAATAAAAACAGATAATAAAAAACAGATAAAAACAGATAAAAATATGTTAAAACAGGTTGTAAAAGATTTAAAAAGAAGAAGAAAACATAATAGTGTGATCTGTCGGACGTAGCACAGTGCTCATTCAGTAAAGGCACAGCTAAACAGATGTGTTTTCAGTCTGGATTTGAATGTGCCTAATGTTGGAGCACATCTGATCATTTCTGGAAGCTGATTCCAGCAGCGAGGGGCGTAGTGGCTGAATGCCGATTCACCCTGCTTTGACTGAACTCTTGGAATTTCTAGTTTATATGATCCTAGAGATCTGAGTGATCTGTTAGGTTTGTATTCAGTGAGCATATCTGTAATGTATTGAGGTCCTAGGCCATTTAGTGATTTATAGACAAGTAGTAATACTTTAAAATCTATTCTGAATGTAACTGGGAGCCAGTGTAGAGACCTGAGGACAGGTGTGATGTGCTCTGATTTCCTGGTTCTGGTCAGAATGCTGGCCGCAGCATTCTGGATGAGCTGCAACTGTCTGACTGTCTTTTTGGGAAGGCCCGTGAGGAGGCCGTTACAGTAATCCACCCTGCTGCTGATAAAAGCATGAACAAGTTTCTCTAAGTCTTCCCTGGAAACAAAGCATCTGATTCTTGCAATGTTTTTGAGATGATAGTATGCTGATTTACTAACTGCTTTGACATGACTATTGAAACTCAGATCTGACTCCAGAGTCACACCAAGATTCTTGACCTTATTTTTTGTTGTTTGACCTTTAGAGCCAAGGTACGCATTCACCTTGAGAACCTCATCTCTGTTCCCAAACGCAATGACTTCAGTTTTCTCTTTGTTTAACTGAAGAAAGTTTTGGCACATCCAACTGTTCATTTCATCAATGCATTGGCAGAGGGTGTCAATAGGGCTGTAGTCATTAGGCAATAAGGCTAAGTAGATCTGAGTGTCATCAGCATAGCTGTGGTAGGAAATTTGGTTCTGTCTCATTATTTGGCTCAGAGGGAGCATATAAAGGTTGAACAGGAGAGGTGCCAGAATCGAGCCTTGTGGGACTCCACATGTCATGGGTGTCCACCTTGACCTATGGTCACCTATACTGACATAGTAACCTCTCCCTTCAAGATAAGATCTGAACCATTTGAGGACCGTCCCAGACAGCCCAACCCAGTTTTCCAGCCTATCCAGAAGTATGCTGTGATCGACAGTGTCAAATGCAGCGCTGAGATCGAGCAAAACCAGCACTGTTAGTTTACCTGAATCTGTATTTAGGCGGATATCATTGATTATCTTTATAAGAGCGCTCTCTGTACTGTGATGTGCTCTGAAACCAGATTGAAAATTGTCTAAACACCCCTTGGAGTTTAAGAACGTGTTAACCTGGTTGAAAACAACTTTTTCAATGATTTTGCCAATGAAAGGGAGATTTGAGATTGGTCTGTAACTGCTCAATAGGGTGTTATCCAGGTTGCTCTTTTTCAAGAGGGGTTTAACAACTGCAGTTTTAAGTGAGTTTGGAAAGGTCCCTGAGAGAAGTGAAGCATTTACCACTTTTAGGAGATCCATTTCTAAACAGTTAAACACCGTTTTGAAGAATGATGTGGGGAGCGTGTCAAGACTGCAGGTTGATGTTTTCATAATTTGCACGATCTCCTCTAAGATTTTACTATTAAGTGCCATGAAATCAGACATAATGTCTGATTTCTTAAGTTGTGGTTGAGTTTGTCTGACGTCGGCACAACTTGGCTGATTGGATGAGCTGATTGCCTTTCTGATATTATTGATCTTATCGGTAAAGAAATGAGCGAACTCATTACATGTACTTTCCGAGATTAGTTCACTGGGAATCCTACTGGGGGGGTTTGTGAGTCTCTCTACCGTTGCAAAGAGTGTACGCGCATTATTTAAATTGTTGTTTATAAGGGTTGAAAAGAAAGTCTGCCTAGCGGTTTTTAGTTCCACATTAAAAGCATGAAGACTGTCTTTATAGATATTATAGTGGACTACTAGTTTTGTCTTCCTCCACATACGCTCAGCTTTTCTGCACTGTCTTTTCATCATTTTAACTGCTGTTGTTTTTCTCCAAGGCCCGTTTTTCATCCCTGTTTTCTTTCTGACTTTAACAGGAGCAATGTCATCTATGACATTCTTAACTTTAGAGTTAAACAAATCAAGGAGAGAGTCAACAGAGTCTGCAGATATGCTTGGTGCTAGCGATATGGCTTTTATAAACTCCTCACTAGTGTTCTCATTTATGTATCTCTTTCTGACAGAGACAGAGCTGTCTTTAATGGCTGGAGTGATCAATATATCAAAGAAAATACAGAAATGATCAGATAGTGCAACATCCCTAACAGCAGTCGATGAAATGTGTAGACCTTTAGTTATAAGTAGATCAAGAGTGTTAAATGACATGCTCCCCTGCTGAAAAAACAGCATATGCTGGTAAGGTATGTTTTGATGCTGGTATGCTGGTTTTGCTGGTCTTGATGCTGGTATTGCTGGTTTTAATGCTGGTCCTGCTGGTCTCAATGCTGGTCCTGTTGGTCTCAATGCTGGTCAGGACCAGCGCTCAGGCCAGCAAGACCAGCATTAAACCAGCAAAACAAGCATTGAAACCAGCAATACCAGCATCAAGACCAGCATCAAAACATACCTTACCAGCATATGCTGGTTTTTTCAGCAGGGTCCTCTGGCTCTTCCTCTGTTCCACAATCACACACAAGCCTGTACAGTGTTTTATTTATCCCATTATGTCTAAATCTCATTCTCGAACAAAGTTACTTTAATAATTTCTTCCTGTTTCTCCTGCAGTCCTCTTCACATGCTGGTATCTAAAAATCACAAGAGTGAACAGAAATACACACACCAGAGGAAAAAGAGTGTAATTAACCACTAATGAACGCGTCACTTCACTCTAAATATAAAGCTGCGATGTCCATTTAACTTCAGCATCCATCATGAGCTACTCAAATGCAGACACAGACAGCGCTCAATAGTCTTTATTTAGGAGTGAAATAAGGGTGTTGAGGAGCAACATAATCTGCAGTAACAGTCTCTGTCCATCACCCGTCTCAAACCAAATTTGGCTTTTGACCACTATAAAAATATTAATTACCCTGCTGAAAAATCCAGCTTAAACCAGCCTAAGCTGGTCGGCTGGTTTTAGCTGGTCGACCAGCCTGGTTTTAGAGGGGTTTTGGCCATTTCCAGGCTGGTTTCCAGCCATTTCCAGCCTGGTCTTGGAAGTTGACCAGCCAAAACCTGCTATGTCCAGCTTAAACCAGGCTGGTCAAGCTGGTTTTAGCTGGTTTAAGCTGGTAATTTTCCAGCCTGACCAGCTAAGACCAGGCTGGAAATTGCTGGAAACCAGCCTGGAAATGGCCAAAACCCCTCTAAAACCAGGCTGGTCGACCAGCTAAAACCAGCCAACCAGCTTAGGCTGGTTTAAGCTGGATTTTTCAGCAGGGTAATCAGTATCTGAAACAGTTGAAGCTACAAGAGAAACTACAAGTACTAAATACAGCCTGTTGCTTGAGTTGGATAGCTTGTTGTATATATCACTAAATGACTGTCGTCACTTTTATTCACGATTGCACTGCTGCATGTTTAATTATCAGACATCACACCCAGCATAAACTCTCATTTTACTGAGGGAAAAACATTTAGGAGGTCATAGTTCTGTTTGTTAGTCGATTACCTGTTCTTCTCTCTGCCGCCATCTTTGTGTTTGGGGTAAACACAAGCAGCACAACATTTACAGCCAAGATCTGAGGAACTTTCTTGAAGTGTGACTTCTCTTATCAGTGAGTGTCTAATTTGATTCTTGACTCATTCGTACATTCTGACAAGCTACAACCATATAGGATAAGCAAAAATCCCAAAATTCTGTCGATTTGTCCTACCTTGTCAGAGTGTCCTACCTCCCAATACAAAAGTAGGGAGCACCTTTTAATGATGCAATATGCTACCCATCAGATTTGGCTACCAGTGTAAATGTTAAAGTGGAGTAGTGTGATATAAAGCAATAATATTGCCCTAACCCACCCAATCCCTAACCCCAACCTCAGAACCATTCATATACAGTGTTGCTAGCATAATCTGAGGGGTAGGATAAAATGTCAGGACACCGGCTTCAGTCATCTGTGGCATAATTAGAGATATTCAAACATGATGCAGGAGAACGAATGAATGAACTCGGGAGTGTTATGAATGTGATGTTTCCCTCCTCTGGATTCTTGGTCTGTGTATTTGTCTGACCCCTCCTGAACCTCTTTGAAAAATATTGTCGACACTAAATTCACTGTAATAACATTTGCCTAAAGAGCACAGAAGTTGTATGCCTTGTTTAAACATGGGAGGGAGCAAGTGTACCTTCCTTTCATACCTCACAGCAAGAAGCTCTTTGGTTCGAGTCTCGGCTGGGTCAGTTGGTGTTTCTGTGCGGAGTTTGCACGTTCTCCCCGTGATGGCGTGGGTTTCCTCCGGGTGCTCCGGTTTCCCCTACAGTCAAAACACATGTGCTATAGGGGAATTGATGAACTGAACTGGCTGCAGTGTATGAGTGTGCGAATGCAAGAGTGTATGGGTGTTTCCAGTGCTTAATTTGTAAATTGCGAGGTCCCGGAACAAGAGAGGGTTAGGAGGGAGAGGTGTCACGGACGGAAGTGAAGAGCGGAGGCTTGTTCCGGCACAAATTAAGCCCTGGGTGTTTTCCAGTGTTGGGTTGCGGCTGGAATGGCATCTGCTGTGTAAAACATGTGCTGGAATAGTTGGTGGTTCTAAGGGACTAAGACAAAGGAAAATGAATCAACGGATGTGTCCAGCTTGTGTGTAAATTATCAATTTTATAACTGTGTTATAATTTGGGGTAGTTGTGGGTTTTAGGTTGACGCCTAATGGTTAGGGACTTGGACCACCAACTTTTATTGGACAAAACAAACATGCCAGCAAATGAACTCTGTGAGGCTAGAGTTCATCAGGCTAAACAAACATTTAGGAAGTTTCCTCTGTACTTAATCTTCTGAACAGGCTTTCTTCCTCAGGTTTTCCACCATATCTTCAGTCTGACTGTCTACATTCATTTTGTCCTGCTCCTGACGCTCTTTCCACACTGAGCTTCACAGAAAACATTCACCATGTGAAATATCCAATATGGAGATGTACAGCCCTCAGTGTTCAACTCTATCTCCAGAGTGTTTCTAAGAGTTGTCCTGTTCCTGAAGCTGTTTCCACAAAACTCACAAATCAAACTGTTCATCTGTGAGTGGAGTTTCTTGTGGACATTAAAGCTGATCTCATATGAGAAACTCTTCAGATTGATCACAGGAGAATAATCTCTCCTCCATGTGAAGCGTCATGTGATGCTGACAACTTGATTTATTTATGAAACCCTTTCCGCACGGACCACATTTGAAGAGCTGCAGTTTAGCGTGAACATTCATGTGACGCTGAAGATTACGTTTTGACGTGAAGCTCTTTCCACACACTGTGCAGGTGAAGGGTTTCTCTCCGGTGTGAACTCTCTTGTGCATGTCAAGAGCTGATCTCTGAGTGAAAGACTTTCCACACAGCGAGCATTTGAAGGCCCTTTCTCCAGTGTGAATTCTCAGGTGATTCCCAAGACTGTGTTTTGCTGTGAAGCTCTTTCCACACTGAGAGCACGTGTAGGGCCTTACTTTGGTATGACCTTTGATGTGAATCTCGAAGTCTCTTTTATCACTGAAGCTCATTCCACACTCTTGGCAGGTGAAGATGCTTGTAGTTTCTTCTATTTCAACATTTGCTGATGCAGCAGTCCTTTCAGCTCGTATAGACTCGACTATAGACATGAGATCAAACTCATCCTCTTCTTCAACCTCCACATTTGGTGGCTTCAGGTCTACAATACAAATCACATCAGTTGAACTACATAAAGCAGCAGACAAGAAAAATACTCAGAGAAGCAAAGTGATTACTGTTCAAATCTAGTATAAACCACATCAGGAGGAGCATACCTGCATAATCCTGCTGCAGTGTAGAGCTCCTGATGCTGTACTGTTTATATCAGGGGTCACCAACCCTGTTCCTGGAGATCTGCCTTCCTGCAGAATTAGAACAGTCCTCACTGCAGCCCGCAGCTTGATGACATAATTGACCAGGTCTGTTCGTATTTTACGATCACCTACACCCAGGGCTTGCGCGTCCATAGAGGCGACCTAGGCGGCTGCCTAGGGCGGCAGAGCAGTCAGGGCGGCGTCAGCGGCGCGTCTCCCCCCCTTCGCTTTCATCCGCAACAAACCCTGCATCATCTCAGCTCCCCTCGGTCTTTGCTTTTGTCCACGACAAACCCCGCATCATCTCAACACCCAGCTCCGCCAACCGTCCGCCGGCTTTTTCGGATTGAAGGCAGCATAAATTTTGGTTCGAGGGTGGCATTCTTGTCGTTTGCCTAGAGTGCCAGTTGGGCTTGCTCCGGCCCTGCCTACACCTTCCCTACCCTAAACCCAACCATTACAGTAGCATGGGCGGTACCTTAGTGGGCTGTATAAGGTCTGCTACGTAGTTGACTGTCGCCTACGTCAGGGGTCACCAATCTCATTCCTGGAGGTCCGGTGCCCTGCGGGGTTTAGCTCCAACTTGCCTCAACACACCTGCCTGGGTGTTTCAAGTATACCTAGTAAGACCTTGATGAGCTTGTTCAGGTGTGTTTGATTAGGGTTGGAGCTAAAATCTCAAGGACAGGAACAAGTTTGGTGATCCCTGGCCTACGTCATCAAGCTGCGGGCTGCAGCGAGGACATCTTGGCTGAATTCAGCCTCAACCCCAGGGCTTAATTTGTGCCGGAACACGCCGGATCCAGATCCGGAACCTCATTTTACCGATCCCCCTCCTCAACCTCCCTCCTTCATCCGCTGTTCACTTTCACTTTCTTTCGTGACTGCCCGCCCTGCTCACTTTTGTCCGCCATCCACCGCACCATCCAACAACACCCTCCCCAACACCGCGACACCTCTCCATCCTCGAGTAACATGCCAGATCCGTTACCCTGATCTGTTCCGGGACCTCGTAATTCACAAATTAAGCACTGCCCAACCCTGATCAAACACACCTGAACCAATTAAATAGGACCTAAAGAAGCCCTTCATAATGACTGTCAGGTGTGTTTGGTCAGGGTTGCAACTGAAATCTGCAGGAAGGCAGATCTCCAGGAACAGGGTTGGTGACCCCTGGTTTACATCAATACAAACGCAACTCATCCAGACAGGTAGGATGCTTCTGAAGAGACTCGATTAACAAGTAAACATTTAATGATTAATAAGTAAAACTGGCCACAATTTAGTTTAGCCTGCGTCAAACTGGAAGGAAAATATACATTAAAAAGGAAACACAAGCTTGACAACAACAGATCCTATTAATGTCCAAAATAGGTTATGATTTATTCTTTATGGTGAGCTGTAATAATGAAGAGATCTCCTACTATGTCACTTTTACATTTAAAATGACAGTGATTATGAGCGTGCATTAAATCACCTTCGTGTTCATGATATGTGTCATGTAACGATTATAAATGTGTCCATGAACACCCCTTCAATTAAAGAGTCTGATCCAATTTATTTTCAGCAATTTCTTCCTGAGAATGACTGAGTTGATCTGTGAGAATGAACCCCAACCTGTTTGCTGCTCAGGATCTTCATGTTTGACTCTGAATGTGTCTTCAATCTTCAGGTCTTCACTCTCCTCTTTAATAAACGCCATCTTTATAATAGTGGAGCTCAGTCGCTTCAGCAGGAGTTTTTCTGTCTGTTTAAGAGGAGAAGAATCAACACAAAGAAGAAGAAATCAAGACTAAACCTCTGTCTGTGTCTCAATCACTACTCTAGCTCACTGGTCAGTGCACACTGGAGGAGAATCACTCTCAGTCACCGTTAATGAAGCACACATTGAACATTTCTTTTTACGTTTTTAAGAGATCAGCAGGTTGAGCAGGAGTTTCTTCATTTCTACTTACAGTGTCTGAATTGGTGTTTGTGATGAGCTGAATGACGATACAGAGAGCTAAATAAGCTCTTCTGCTGTTCTTCTGTGTATAAATGCGCTTTACACGCGCTAAATAACTCTCAGTGCTGTCAGCTGAAGCTTTCAAATATCACATTTAATAAATTATAAAATTACCGCAGCGCTTTTCTGTCCGTTTAAACACTTTAAATATCTAAAAACATGATTTCTTTTTTTCTTCACAGCAGATGCGCGAACGCTACGCAGCTTCATGACGTCACTACACAATAAAAGTCAGTCCGCCAGCTGTGCTGGAGTGAGGCAGAATTCTATATTTAAATTTTAATACGAGAAAAAAAAAATAATGATTAAATGCTTAAAATAATTAATAGATATTTCTTATTCTAGTCAATAATCTTTTTATTAATTCAGTTTATCAAATAAGTTTTTAATTTTTTTTCTAATCACACAAATTTAAATAAGTGTTTATTTCACTCACTCGTCCAGTACTTCAATGATCTTCTTCTCTGTGCTTCATATTAATGTTAAATGACATGCTCCTCTGGCTCTTCCTCCATCCCAGAATCTCACGCAAACCTGTACAGTGTTTACTTTATCCCATTATGTCTAAATCTCATCCTCAAACAAAGTTACTTTAATAACTTCTTCCAGTTTCTTCTACTTCCTGCAGTCCTCTTCACATGCTGGTATCTAAAAATCACAAGAGTAAACAGAAATACACACGCCAGAGGAATTAAGAGTGTAATTAACCACTAATGAACGCGTCCCTTCACTCTAAATATAAAGCTGCGATGTCCATTTAACTTCAAAATCCATCATGAGCTACTCAAATGCAGACACAGACAGCGCTCAATGGTCTTTATTTAGGAGTGAAATAAGGGTGTTGAGGAGCAACATAATCTGCAGTAACAGTCTCTGTCCATCACCCGTCTCAAACCAAATTTGGCTTTTGATCACTATAAAAATAATAATTACTCAGTATCAGTAATGGTTGAAACAATAAGAGAGACTACAAGTACTAAATACAGCCTGTTGCTTGAGTTGGATGGCATGTTTTGTTAGTAACCGTTTTAATATATCACTAATGTGGCCACTTTTATTCACGATTGCACTGCTGCATGTTTAATTATCAGACATCACACCCTGCAGAAACTCTCATTTGAGGGAGGGAAAAACATTTAGGAGGTCATATTTAACATGTGCCTTCATTTAGCCTTTACTGTGTTAATAGTAATATAAACTACTGTTTATTGTAAAGTAATGATTTAGAAAAGATCAGAAATATTAGCAGATTTTTATTAATGGGCTCCTATGATGCAAAATAAACTTCTGTAAGCTATGTGGACAGAAGTGTGTGTAGTGTAGTGTGTCCACAGTCATATTGGAGTAATAGAAAGTCTCTTATTTAACATTTCCTAACGTAAAATAGGATCCAAATGGCAGTGATTTTGCCCACAAAACTGATTGACCGCGGTGTATTAACATGTCTCTATAGCAATGCATATAATCATGGTAATCATGGTTATAATCCAGGTTAAAAGATCTGTTCAGCTCTCTGTGATCATCTGCAGCTTAAGAATGCGTTTCACAAATATAAAACCACACATCTTTATCTAATAGAAAGATTGGCGAAGTAAAACAGTTTTGATTGTATATCCCTGACAAATCCAGTGAGATATATGTGGTTGTCGTCTCGGAAAGCCTCATAGCTGCTCCAATTACAGTGCGAGAAAGAAAGAGAGGGGAATGATTAGCACTGCGCTAGATTTAGACAGTGATTCATGAACTGAAGAAAGGAGGGGGAGGCGGGGTGGAGAGGTGCGTGCGAAATGTAGAGCGGGGAGAGCGGGGGGGGGGGGGGGGGGGGGGGGATTCCAGGAGTTTTCCGGGAGACAAAACAATACGGGAGACTCCCGGGAAAACCGGGAGTGTTGGCAGGTATGGTAACTTGTGGTTTTTACTACGCTATTCGTACAATTTAATGCATAGGTGTCAAAGTCAATTCATGGAGAGCCGCAGCTCTGCACAGTTTTGCTCCAACCCTAATCAAACACAGCTGATCCAAATAATCGAGGTGTTTAAAAGAGTGTGGAACGCCTTGATTAGCTGCATTAGCTGAGTTTGATTAGGGCTGGAGCAAAACTGCAGAGCTGCGGCTCTCCAGGAATTCACTTTTAGACCTATGATTTACTAGTTCAGGCCCTGGTATACTTCCAAAAAACCAAAGAAGGAACTGAAATGATGTCATTTCAATCAAAATCTAGCCAAATCCACATTCTTGTAAGTAAATGTTAGTAGTTTAACACCTCACCAAAGCAGACTTTTTGGGTACATTTTGGGTCCTTAACACTTTTGAGCTGCCATCTTTTTTGACCTGAGATTGGTTCCCCTGATTCATTCCTCGTTAAAGCAGGTCAGACAGGAGAACAACACCAACACGACAGCAAGATGAATACACTGGAGTACAGCAACAGCAGAGCTGTACAGATATATCCGCACCTGCACGATCACTCGAGGAGAGATTTAAAGACTCTGAGAGCGTCACACACTGAATGTTATGCGTCGTGCTGGCAGTTCTCGTGAAGAGAACTGTTTGTTAGTCGATTACCTGTTCTTCTCTCAGCCGCCATCTTTGTGCTTGGGGTAAACACAAGCAGCGCAACATTCACAGCCAAACCTACTGCAGCATGGGGGATACAGCAGTGTTCAGATACAGGTTACCATCAACTCAGGCTTCTCTAAATTCTTTTGCCCTCAGATGAAGAAAGAATTTAATTCGAAGTGGGACGGGGCAGAGAGCTGTGCGAACCCATTGGAGCGAGTGTTTACAAGTGTGGAGTCTCGTGAAGGAGCTCCAGATGGAGACTGTTGTTTTGTGTTTACCTCATGATTAAAGTTGCTGCACGTCCGCCGGCTCCCACCTCTGAATGGGCGAGTTTGAGCTACTTGTACATTAAGGTAGCGTTCAGAAAAAACAACACCAGCGAAGAAACTCGACACAGAGGAACAAACATCTACTGCCAGCTAGTGTTTCAGGAGTGTTATTGCAGAGCAACACAAACAGCACGCAGAAGTATAACTGCACGCAAATACACTCAAGGCAGGTGCCATGGGCCACACCCAGGGCTTAATTTGTGCTGGAATACGCCGGATCCGGATGTTAAAAGATCACCTTTCCATCCTCGGGTAACATGCCGGATACATTACCCCGATCTGTTCCGGGAGCTCACAATTCACAAATTAAACACTGGCCACGCCAATCACTCCACACCGAAGTCTAAACCAGGCTTTATGGTTAAGGATTTGGACTTTGACCACCAACTGGACTTTTGTATCATTTTATTGGAAAAAAAACAAACATGCCAGCAAATAAACTCTGTGAGGCTGGAGTTCATCAGGCTAAACGAACATTTGATGTATATATTCTTTATGGAAGTTTCCTCTGTAGTTCATCATCTGAACGGGTTTTCCTCCTCGGGTTTCCACCGCATCTTCAGTCGGACTTTCTACATTCATTTTGTTCCTGAAGCTCTTTCCACTGTGTGGACATTCAGCGTGTGAAATATCTGACATGAAGATGTACAGCCCTCAGTGTTCAACTCGATCTCCAGAGTGTTTCTCAGGCACCGTTTACACCGCCAGTTAAATGTGAGCCAATTCCGATTGTTTGCTCATATGTGACAGGTCGGATCTGTTCTATGATCGTGTAAACACGAACAAACACATGCATTGGGATATTCAGAGATCAGTTTCAGGCCTCCTTCATATCATATGTGGAAATAAATCAGATATAACTTGGATATGAGACAATGCGACTATCATGTAAACAGGCAGATGGGATTTATTGAGGCGTTCCGTTTTGTGCGGCATTAAACCTGCGACAATGTGGTACTTCTCCACGGTTTAATGACGTAGAAGGAAGAGTGTGGGTGGAGACGCCGACGCGGTTAACAACAACAACAGAGGAAACATGGAGGAGGAAAGTAGTCAGTGGTCGACCGCAAAAGTTAACTGCCTTCTTGCCCTGTGGGGAGAACACCATATATAAACCATAGACGCAAGCTGCGATGACTTCCCTCTGCCTAAAATCATTTTAAATTTGGCGAACTTCACATATTTCGCAGAGCTAAAAGCAAGACAATTTCTTCCACCGTGGCTAGTGTGGCGCAGATGCTAGAACCCACCTTTACGCATGCGTGATGTCGTAAATTGTATGGCAAGTGTAAACACATGAATCGGATATGGGTCACAATTAAAAGAACGTGTAGACGAACAGGCAGAATCGGCATTGGGCATCAAGACCTGACAGCGTAAACGGGGCCTAAGAGTTGTCCTGTTCCTGAAGCTCTTTCCACATGAAAGACATTTACACGGTGTGATTTAACTTCTGGTGTTGAGTTAGGGCGGCTTTCTCTGTGTACCTCTTTCCACACTCTTTACAGCGATGACGCTTCTTTTTAATGTGCGCTGCGGTGTGGGCATCCAAGCTTGCTTGTCGAGTGAAAGTCTTTCCACAAAACTCACAAATCAAACTGTTCATCTGTGAGTGGAGTTTCATGTGGACGTTAAAGCTGATCTCAGATGAGAAACTCTTTTCACACTGATCACAGGAGAATAATCTCTCCCCCATGTGAAGCTTCATGTGATGCCGATAGTTTAATTCATGTAGGAAACCCTTTCCGCACTGACCACAGTTAAAGAGCTGCACTTCAGAAGCACCTTTCATGTGAATCCGAAGATCACGTTTTGCTGCGAAGCGCGCCCCACACACTATGCAGCTGAAGGGTTTCTTTCCAGTGTGAAGTCTCTTGTGCGCAGAAAAAGCTGGTCTCTGAGTGAAAGACTTTCCACACAGCGAGCATTTGAAGGGCCTTTCTCCAGCGTGAATTCTAATGTGGGCACAATAGGCTTCACTGCTCATGAAACCCTCTCCACAGTAAAAGCACTTGTAAGGCATTTCTCTGATGTGACTTCTCAGGTGAGGCACGAGGCTTCGCTTCTGGCTAAAACCCTTTCCACACTGATAGCACTTGTAAGGCCATTCTTCAGTGTGATATCTCCGATGCATAATGAGACTTAGACTCCGATTGAAACCCTTTCCACACCGAGAGCACGTGTAGGGGTTTACTTTGGTATGATCTGCGATGTGAATGTCAAAGTTTGTTTTTTCACTGAAGCTCATTCCACACTCCCGGCAGGTGAAGATGCTTGTAGTTTCTTCTCTTTCAGCATTTGCAGATGAAGCGGTCGTTTTAGCATTTCCTGATGAAGCGGTCGTTTTAGCATTTCCTGATGAAGCGGTCGTTTTAGCATTTCCTGATGAAGCGGTCGTTTTAGCATTTGCTGATGAAGCGGTCCTTTTAGCATTTGCTGATGAAGCGGTCGTTTTAGCATTTGCTGATGAAGCGGTCGTTTTAGCATTTGCTGATGAAGCGGTCGTTTTAGCATTTGCTGATGAAGCGGTCCTTTTAGCATTTGCTGATGAAGCAGTCGTTTTAGCATTTGCTGATGAAGCGGTCCTTTTAGCATTTGCTGATGAAGCGGTCGTTTTAGCATTTGCTGATGAAGCGGTCGTTTTAGCATTTGCTGATGAAGCGGTCCTTTTAGCATTTGCTGATGCAGCAGTCCTTTCAGCCCGTATAGACTCGACTATATTCATGAGATCAAACTCATCCTCTTCTTCATCCTCCACTTTTAATGTCATCCAGTCTACAATACAAATCACATCAGTTGAACTACATAAAGCAGCAGACAAGAAAATACCCAGAGAAGCAAAGTGATTATTGTTCAAATCTAGTATAAACCACATCAGGAGGAGCATACCTGCATAATCCTGCTGCAGTGTAGAGCTCCTGATGTTGTAATGTTTATATCAGGGGTCACCAACCCTGTTCCTGGAGATCTGCCTTCCTGCAGAATTCAGCCTGATCAAGCAAACCTGAGCCAATTAAACAGATGTTTGGTCAGGGCTGCAACTGAAATCTGCAGGAAGGCAGATCTCCAGGAACAAGGTTGGTGACCCCTGGTTTACATCAATACAACTCATCCAGACAGGTAGGATACTTCTGAAGAGACTCGATTAACAAGTAAACATTTAATGATTAATAAGTAAAACTGGCCACAATTTAGTTTAGCCTGCGTCAAACTGGAGGGAAAATTTACATTACAAACAGACCCCCTGGTCTTTCACCATTTCTTTGGGTGATTTTTTGCAATAAAATGATTTTGTGGTAGTAATTCACAGGAATTTGCGGACAACTTTGTAGAGAAGAACCTGGAAGTACCTGGATGACCTACTACATCTGGCGAGATTCTGAAGCGCGCATCCCATGCCCGCTGCGCTAACCCATGATGCACCATGCAAGAATTAATGAATGGGAGTGAAGCGACGCAACTGACGCGGGTATGTCACGTGACCATGACAAAATGGCGGATGTAGTAAGTCCCAGTTCCGTCAAAAAGCGTAGAATGACCAAGAGGAGACGCTCAATACAACGTTCCATTGCCACAGCCCCGCGATTCCGCCATTCTGGAGTGAAAGCGATCGGCCGTCCATTGGATCTTGTTGCTGTCGCGATGGCAAGCAGCTGCTCTGTTTTTTATTTATTTATTTAAAAAGCGCAATAAGGCTGAGATACAACCTGAAAGTCGGCAATACAACACTTACTATCACAATCATTAGCACTTTGAATAGTTTATTTTACACATAATATGCTGTTGTTCAATTGCCGCGTGACACTAGCGGGGTAAAGTCTAGATGGGATATGCGGCCAGCCAGAAGTGCAATATGCACATCAATATAGCAGGGTTTTTTTATGGCACTGTATAACAATAGTTAATATTTTTACAGCACTGTGACGGTTGGGTTTAGGGTTGGGGGTAGACGTTAAAAGAAAGAAATAAATGGGAAATTTAATAAATAACAAATAATTCTCGTTAACTTCTGGCCGCAAACGTATCCGATCTAGCAACAACCCACGAGTGGCATCTAGTGGCTGTTTCCCAAATTGCACAAGGGTGTCGCCTCTTGGTGATTCTGTGCTCTTTGGTTCCATTCATACTTCTCACATTCACACTGTATGGAACGTACTTTTCTAACAGCCGAGTAGTATGTTTAAATTCAAATGCACTACCTGCTGAGTAGTAGGCAGTTTCGGACGTAGCCTTATTATTATCTTTTACTCACGATCATACTTTCTCTCAGATTTCTGTGCCTGCAGCATCTGACATCGCATACATCACTCAGGACATGCGCTAGGGCTTCCCCTACCGTAATACACCTAAAACACGGATTGCGGTAAAACTGGTCAATGGCAGGCAACAGTTCTCTCGTTAACTGCAGGGAAAGAGTTCAACGAAATCATTTATCGATTTGACTTCATACCAGCCATACATGTAAAGCGCAAATAATGTCCTTCAATTCGGTCACGTCTAGTAGGCGTCAGCCTTGAATCAATCTCCATCATTGTAAGCTGCTGTTCTGTCTGCTTCACTGCTCCGTTTGTTAGATGTTTGCTCCCACTTTATTTTACGCCACAGGATGCCTGATCCTATCTTTGCGTTGACTTCACGTGTATATCACTCGCGCTTCATCCGTGTCTGCTTACAGCAGGGGTGTCCAAACTCAGTCCTGGAGGGTCGGTGTCCTGGATAGTTTAGCTCCAACTTCCTTCAACACACCTGCCTGGAGCTTTCTAGTACACCTAGAAAGAGCTTAATTAGCCGGTTCAGGTGTGTTTAATTGGGTCGGAACTAAAAAATGCAGCACACCAGCCCTCCAGGACCGAGTTTGGACACCCCTGGCTTACAGCACAGGCTGGAAAACAATTCCCCCGCTCTCATGTAATGTAATGATTGCGAGGGCGCAGGTGAGACGTCATTTTAAGTCACGTAAAACAATAAATTGCCAACTAAAATGAATATAATGTGACTATCTGGTTTGGAATGGGATGTTTTATGACATTATTTACACTTTTTGCGATTATTTTGCGTTTAACTTGAAATTAATTCGCGACTTTTTGTTGAATTTGCGTTGATCGCGGAATCGCGAAAAACTAGGGGGTCAGTAAAAAGGAAACACAGGCTTGACAACAACGGATCCTATTAATGTCGTAACGAATGCCCTTTAACCAGGGATGTCCAAACTCGGTCCTGCAGTGCCGGTGTCCTGCATAGTTTTGCTTCAACACACCTGCCTGGAAATTTCTAGTACCTATAAAGAGCTTGATTAGCTGGTTCAGATGTGTTTAATTGGGGTAGGAACTAAAATATGTAGGACACCGGCCCTCCAGGACCGAGTTTGGACACCCCTGCCTTAAACAATGTAGCCTACTTGACAGATACCATCAGTTTTCGTTGATATGGTGTAGTCAGTCATATTAAGTCTATTCTGCACAGAAGCTTTAACACAGGGGGGAATGGGGGTGGGGGTTTTGCGTGACCCTTTAAGCAAGAATCATAATGCATTGCATATTTGGCTCATTCTTGAGTAGCCTAGATTCATTATGCGTTTTATAAACATGTCAGATTTATGATGTTAATGTCAAGCTGTTGTAAAAATAGGTTGTGATGTATTTCTTATGCACTTTTACACCTAAAATGACATATCTGAGCAAATGACAATGACAGTTGTTATGAGCATGCATAAATAAGCGTCATATCACGATCATAAATGTGTCCATGAACACCCCTTAAAGTAAAGTGTGCCTGATACAATTTATTATCAGCAATTTCGTCCTGACAATGACTGAGTTTCATATTTGAGAATGAAAGCTGACCTGTTTGCTCCTCTGGTTCTTCTTCCTTCAATGTGAACACCTCCTCAATCTTCAGGTCTTCACTCTCCACTTTAATAAACGCCATCTTTATAATAGTGGAGCTCAGTCGCTTCAGCAGGAGTTTTTCTGTCTGTTTAAGAGGAGAAGAATCAACACAAAGAAGAAATCAAGACTAAACCTCTGTCTGTGTCTTAATCACTCCTCTAGCTCACTAGTCAGTGCACTGGAGGAGAATCACTCACAGTTAAAGGAACTCTCTGGCTTTAACATGACCTAAATGTTTTCCTAATTTCCCCATGTTCAGCTCGACTCTTCTGTAGACACATCATGTACTAAAACTGAGGGGAGATGAAGAGCTGCTGTTTTACAGGCTCATATGTCTGGAGGCTCTGCATGGAGAGCACACAGCAGTAGGCTCAGGTCTACTCCTCATGGGATTTTCATGATGTATGTGAGTGCTGCTGTAAAGGTGTCAGAGTTTAACCTGCTGCCACAACATCAGTCTGCTGCATCTGACTCTAGTGCTGGGTCTCTGGTATAATGGGATCATCCAGGGGTCTCAATCCAAAATAAAAAAATCTAAAGGCTGTAACTACAAGCTGGAACAGTGACGTTCACAGACAAACCTCATGGTGGCGTGAGAGAGACTCGTACAGTTTAAAAACTGAAGTAGTTTTGAAGAAGTTTGAAACAGTCAAAACCACATAGAGGTTAGCATGCTTCTAGGATGGACTGTTGCTAAGGCATTGCTAGGGTGTTTTATGTGGTTGCTAAGGCATTGCTAGGCAATCACTAAGGTGTTGCTAGGCGCTTGATAGGGTGTTCTGAGTGGTTGCTAAGGCGTTGCTAGAAAATTACTAAGGTGTTGTTAGGTTGTTGCTAAGATGTTGCTAGGTTGTTGTTAAGGTGGTTACTGGGGTGTTCTGATTGGTTGCTAGGTGGTTGCTACGGTGTGGCCAGGTTGTTGCTAAGGTGCTACTAGGTGGTTGCTAGGGTGTTCTGAGTGGTTGCTAAGGCGTTGCTAGGCGGTTGCTGAGGTGTTCTAGGTCATTGCTAAGATGTTGCTAGGTGGTTGCTAAGACATTGCTAGGTGGTTGCTAAGGTGTTGCTAAAGTGTTGTTAGGTGGTTGCTAAGTTGTTAAGGTGCTACTTGATGGTTGCTAGCGTGTTCTGAGTGGTTGCTAGGCGGTTACGGAGGCGTTTCTAGATGGTTGCTAAGGTGTTGTTAGGTGGTTCTGAGTGGTTGCTAAGGCGTTGCTAGGCGGTTGCTAAGGCGTTGCTAGGCAGTTGCTAAGGTGTTGCTAGGTCATTGTTAGGTGGCTGCTAAGGCGTTGCTAGGCAGTTGCTAAGGTGGTTGCTAGGGTGATCTGAGTTGGTTGCTAGGTGGTTGTCAAGGCATTGCTAGGCGGTTGCTCAGGCGTTCTAGGTCATTGCTAAGATGTTGCTAGGTGGTTGCTAAGGCATTGCTAGGTGGTTGCTAAGGTGTTGCTAAAGTGTTGTTAGGTGGTTGCTAAGTTGTTAAGGTGCTACTTGATGGTTGCTAGTGTGTTCTGAGTGGTTGCTAGGCGGTTACGGAGGCGTTTCTAGATGGTTGTTAAGGTGTTGTTAGGTGGTTCTGAGTGGTTGCTAAGGCGTTGCTAGGCGGTTGCTAAGGTGTTGCGAGGCAGTTGCTAAGGTGTTGCTAGGTCATTGTTAGGTGGCTGCTAAGGTGTTGCTAGGTGGTTGCTAGGGTGATCTGAGTGGTTGCTAGGTGGTTGTCAAGGCATTGCTAGGCGGTTGCTCAGGCGTTCTAGGTCATTGCTAAGATGTTGCTAGGTGGTTGCTAAGGCACTGCTAGGTGGTTGCTAAGGTGTTGCTTAAGTGTTGTTAGGTGGTTGCAAAGATGTTGCTAAGGTGCTACTAGATGGTTGCTAGGGTGTTCTGAGTGGTTGCTAGGCGGTTACTCAGGCATTTCTAGGCGGTTGCTAAGGTGTTGCTAGGCAGTTACTAAGGTGTTCTAGGTTGTTGCTGGGTCGTTGTTAAGGTGTTGCAAGGCTGTTGCTATGTTGTTGCTCGGTCATTGTTAGATGGTTGCTAAGGCGTTGCTAGGTGGTAACTAAGGTGTTGCTAGGTGGTTGCTAGGGTGATCTGAGTGGTTGCTAGGCACTTGCTAAGGCATTGCTAGGTGATTGCTAAGGTGTTCTAGGTCATTGCTAAGATGTTGCTAGGTGGTTGCTAAGGCATTGCTAGGTGGTTGCTGAGGTGTTGTTGGGTTGTTGCTAAGATGCTACAAGGTGGTTGCTAGGGTGTTCTGAGTTGTTGCTAGGCGGCTGCTTAGATGTTCTGAGTAGTTGCTAGGCAGCTGCAAACATAAATTAGCATAGTTCAAGTATGAATTAGCATGTTGCTAGCATGGTTCTAGTATAAACTAGCATGTTGTTAGCATGAATTAACATGTTGCTTGTGTGTTTTTAGTATGAATTAGGATGTTGCTAGTATGTTTTTAGTATGAATTAGCACCTTGCTAGTATGTTGTTAGCATGGATTATGATGTTGCTACTATGTTTTTAGTATGGATTAGCATGTTGCTAGTATTTTGTTAGCATGAATTAGGATGTTGCTACTATGTTTTTAGCATGGATTAGCATGTTGCTAGCATGAATTAGGATGTTGCTAGTATGTTTTTAATATGAATTAGCATGTTGCTAGTATGTTTTTAATATGAATTAGCATGTTGCTAGTATGTTTTAATATGAATTAGCATGTTGCTAGTATGTTTTTAATATGAATTAGCATGTTGCTAGTATGTTTTTAATATGAATGAGCATGTTGGTAGTATGTTTTAATATGAATTAGCATGTTGCTAGTATGTTTTTAATATGAATTAGCATGTTGCTAGTATGTTTTTAATATGAATTAGCATGTTGCTAGTATGTTTTTAATATGAATTAGCATGTTGCTAGTATGTTGTTAGCATGAATTAGGATGTTGCTACTATGTTTTTAGTATGGATTAGCATGTTGCTACTATGTTTTTAGTATGGATTAGCATGTTGCTAGTATTATATAGTATTATAGTAAAATATTTGTAAGATGTAAGAATGATAGTAAGTTTATGCAGTATATCAGCTTTCTCCAGCCACCATAATCACTGCTTTATCTTCGGTAAGTTGTGGATAAAACGTGGTCATTCCAATGCTTTAACACAATTAATGAGAGTTTTGGAGATCACCAAGTGACTCTGGTAAGCGCTGCTCTAGAGGACTTACATGAAGAGTGGAGGGTTCCTTTAAAGGGACAGTTCACCCCAAATTAAACTGTACTCACTGTTTACACGCCGTGTTAATGAAGCCTCTTCATTTATTACTTTCTTTGTTTATCTCTATGAATCCTTTAGCCAAAGAGCACACATTCACCAGCCCTCAAGCACTGTAGGTTTGAGTTTCTTTCCTCTGTTGAACACAACAGACAACGTGTTGAAGGACGCTGTAAACCTGTAGCCAGAGTCTTCTATAGCGGGAAAAACTAGACTCAAACGGTCTGGAAGAACTTCAGTGAGTAAATGAAGAGAGGATTTTCAGTGCTGAGTGAACTGTGCCTTTACTGAAGAGCAGCTCCTGATCTACAAGCAAACATTCACTCTATACACGACACACGCGCGCACACACAGCATGTGTGTTACAGTGAATTATTTTACAGTAAAACAATGAATACGGTACATTTAGATGAGAAGATCAGCAGGTTTTGTGCAGGAGTTTCTACTTACAGTGTCTGAATTGGTGTTTGTGATGAGCTGAATGACGATACAGAGAGCTGAATGAGCTCTTCTGTGTATATATGCGTTTGACTCGCTCGCGGGAACGCGACGCAGTTTCATGACGTCATTACACAATACCAAAATAAAGGTCAGTCCGCCACCCGTGCTGGAGTGAGGCAGAAGTCTATCCTTTAATTTTAATACCAGAAATTACAGCTTAAAATATATTATTCCAGTCACTAATCCTTTTTATTAACTCAGTGTTTATGAAATAAGTCTTTAATTTTTTTTCTAATCACACAAATTTAAATAAGTGTTTTTTTCACTCACTCCTCCAGTACTTCAATGATCTTCTTCTCTGTGCTTCATATTAATGTTAAATGACATGCTCCTCTGGCTCTTCCTCCATCCCAGAATCTCACACAAGCCTGTACAGTGTTTCATTTATCCCAGTGTGTCCAAATCTCATCCTCAAACAAAGCTACTTCAATCCTTTCCTCCTGTTTCTCCTGCAGTCCTCTTCACATGCTGGTATCTAAAAATCACAAGAGTGAACAGAAATACACACGCCAGAGGAATTAAGAGTGTAATTAACCACTAATGAACGCGTCACTTCACTCTAAATATAAAGCTGCGATGTCCATTTAACTTCAGCATCCATCATGAGCTACTCAAATGCAGACACAGACAGCGCTCAATGGTCTTTATTTAGGAGTGAAATAAGGGTGTTGAGGAGCAATTTAATCTGCAGTAACAGTCTCTGTCCATCACCCGTCTCAAACCAAATTTGGCCTTTAGCCACTATAAAAATAATAATTACTCTGTATCAGTAATGGTGGAAACTATAAGAGAGACTACAAGTACTAAATACAGCATGTTGCTTGAGTTGGATGGCATGTTTTGTTAGTAACCGTTTTAATATCTCACTAATGTGGCCACTTTTATTCACGATTGCACTGCTGCATGTTTAGTTATCAGACATCACACGCTGCAGAAACTCATTTGAGGGAGGGAAAAACATTTAGGAGGTCATATTTAACATGTGCATTCATTTAGCCTTTACTGTGTTAATAGTAATATAAACTACAGTTTATTGTAAAATAATTATTAAATAATGACTTTAAAAGTTCATAACTATTAGCAGATTTTTATTAAAGGGCTCCTATGATGCAAAATAAACATCTGTAAACTGTGTGGACAGAAGTGTGTGTAGTGTAGTGTGTCCACAGTCATATTGGAGTAATAGAAACACAACAAGTCTCTTATTTTACATTTCCTGAGGATAAAATAAGATCCAAATAGGATCCAAATCCCAGTGAGGCAGTACCATCAGGATGGATGGGAAGCGACGGTGTGCAGCCATTTTCAGATCTCTCCAGAGATGTTCAATAGGATTTAGGTCTGGGCTCTGGCTGGGCCACTCAAGGACATTCCCCGAGTTGTCGTGAAGCCACTCCATTAATATTTTGGCGGTGTGCTTTGGGTCATTGTCCTGCTGGAAGATGAAGCGTCGCCCCAGTCTGAGGTCAAGAGCACTCTGAAGCAGGTCTTCATTCAGGATGTCTCTGTACATTGCTGCATTCATCTTTCCCTCTATCCTGACTAGTCTTCCAGTTCCTGCTGCTGAAAAACATCCCCACAGCATGATGCTGCCACCACCAAGCTTCACGGTAGGGATGGTGTTAGCCTGGTGATGAGCGCTGCCTGGTGTTCTCCAAACGTAATGCCTGGCGTTCACTCCAAAGAGTTCAATTTGAGTCTCATCAGACCAGAGAGTTTAGTTTCTGATGGTCTGAGAGTCCTTCAGATGCCTTTTGGCAGATTCCAGGCGGGGAGTGTCTTCCGTCTGGCCACTCTACCATACAGGGCTGATTGGTGGATTGCTGCACAGATGGTTGTCCTTCTGTAAGGTTCTCCTCTCTCCACAGAAGAACGCTGGAGCTCAGACAGAGTGACCATCAGGTTATTGATCACCTCCCTGACTAAAGCCCTTCTCCCCCGATCACGCAGCTTAGATGGCCCGCCAGCTCTAGGAAGAGTCCTGGTGGTTCTCCATCTTCCACTTACGGATGATGGAGGCCGCTGTGCTCAATGGAACTTTCAGAGCAGCAGAAATGTTTCTGTAACCTTCCCCAGCCTTGTGCCTCCAGACAATCCTGTCTCAGAGGTCTACAGACAATTCCTTTGCCTTCATGCTTAGTTTGTGCTTTGACATGCACTGTCGACCCTGGCCCTTATATAGATAGGTGTATGCCTTTTCAGATCATGTCCAATCAGCTGAATTGACCACAGGTGAACTCCAATGAAGCTGCTGAAACATCTCAAGAATGATCAGTGGAGACAGAATGTAGAGCTTCACGCCATCTGAACAGGTTTTCTTCCTCAGGTTTTCCACCGTATCTTCAGTCTTGACATTCATTTTGTCCTGCTCCTGACGCTCTTTCCACATTGAGCTTCACAGAAAACATTCAGCGTGTGAAATATCTGATATGATGTACAGCCCTCAGTGTTCATCTCCAGAGTGTTTCTAAGAGTTGTCCCGTTCCTGAAGCTGTTTCTCATAGGAAAAACTCTTCAGATTGACCACAGGAGAATAATCTCTCCTCCACGTGAAGCGTCATGTGATGCTGATAACTTGATTTATTTATGAAACCCTTTCCGCACGGACCACATTTAAAGGGCTGCACTCTAGCGTGAAGCTTCACGTGACGCTGAAGATAACGTTTTGCTGTGAAGCTCTTTCCACACAGTTTGCAGGTGAAGGGTTTCTCTCCGGTGTGAACGGTCTTGTGCGTGGCAAGGGCTGATCTCTGAGTGAAAGACTTTCCACACAGCGAGCATTTGAAGGGCTTTTCCCCAGTGTGAATTCTGATGTGGGCACAGCGGGCTCCGCTGTTCATGAAACCCTTTCCACAGTGGGAGCACTTGTAGGGCCTTTCTCTGGTGTGAGTTCTCAGGTGACACTTAAGATTGTATATTGATGTGAAGCTCTTTCCACACACTTTACAGGTCAAGGATATCTCTCCGGTGTGAAACTTCTTGTGCGTTTTAAGGCTTTGACTCTGAATGAAACCCTTTCCACACTGAGAGCACGTGTAGGGCCTTACTTTGCTATGATCTACGATGTGAATCTCGAAGTCTGTTTTATCACTAAAGCTCATTCCACACTCCTGGCAGGTGAAGATGGTTGTGGTTTCTTCTCCTTCAGCATTTGCTGATGCAGCAGTCCTTTCAGCCCGTATAGACTCGACTATAGTCATGAGATCAAACTCATCCTCTTCTGCATCCTCCACTTTTGGTGGCTTCAGGTCTACAATACAAATCACATCCGTTTAACTACATAAAGCAGCAGATAACAGAATACCCACAGAAGCAAAGTGATTACTGTTCAAATCTGGTATAAACCACATGAGGAGGAGCATACCTGCATGATCCTGCTGCAGTGTAGAGCTCCTGATGTTGTAATATTCATCTGTGCAAACACACAAAAACAGCATTAACATTATAGCAGACACTGTAAAAGCTCAGTCTCAGCCACTAGACCAGGGGTCACCAAACTTGTTCCTGGAGGTCCGGCGTCCTGCAGATTTTAGCTCCAACCTAATCAAACACACCTGAACAAGCTAATCAAGGTCTTACTTGGTATACTTGAAACACCCAGGCAGGTGTGTTGAGGCAAGTTGGAGCTAAACCCGGCAGGGCACCGGACCTTCAGGAACGTGATTGGTGACCCCTGCACTAGACTCTTCTGACAGGGAGTCATCGAGTGTCAGGTGTGACAGTACGTTGACTGCAATAGAAGAGTTACTATTAGGGATTAAAGCGTAATTTAGCGTGTTTTTTAAAGCCTTAAAAAACACGAACGCCGTCATGAAAGTATTAAAACTTGTTCTTGAGCGTGTGGTTGCGAGTCACCTGCAAAACCACCTCAAGGTAAATGCATTATTTGATGTATTTCAATCAGGCTTTAGACCGGCTCAAAGTGTGGAAACAGCTTTAGTTAAGGTCACTGATGACTTTCTTATGATTGCGGATTCAGGGGCTTGTGGTAATCTGGTACTCTTGGATCTACCTCCAGCTTACTATTGGATAGACTTCGAAACTGGGCTGGCCTAGCCGGGACAGCACTAAACTACCTCACTGAATCCTCACAATTCATTTATTTGGAGGGGGGGGGCACAGATCACGAGCTGTCCCTCTGTGTCATGGTGTCCCCCAGGGTTTGGTACTCGGGCCACTTTTGTTTAGCATTTATATGCTACCTCTCGGACAGATTCTTCAAAAATATGGTGTTAATTATCAGTGCTACGCTGACGATACAGATTTACATTAGTACATCTGATCTATCTGCCTTATTGTCGACACTTAATGCCTGCTTGGTAGAGATTAAAGCCTGGATGTAACAAAACTATAAGTCTGAGCTTTTACTCATCGGCACACCCTCTACTGTTAATAGATGTGGGGATATTAAGCACAGTTGATGGTTCTCTTCTGACTTCTTCTAGGCAGGTGTGAAATCTTGGTGTACTGTTTGATGCTCAACTTAGCCTGAAACCTCATTTGAAACAATTAACAAAATTGTGAACAGATCCAGATCCGTCCTTTTCTCTCAACACCAGATGCTGAAAGGCTTGTCCATGCTTTTATTACGTCTCATTTAGATTTTGGTAACTCTTTTATTTGGGGGTCTGCCAACCAGTTCACTTAAGATCTTACAATATGTTCGAAACTCAGCTGCACGTGTGTTAACTCAAACATAGTCTCGCTATCACATTACCACTGTACTCCAGCAGTTACACTGGTGGCCTGTTAAGTCACGCACCATAAAACTTAGACTTTATCTTATAAAGCAGTTCACGGTTCTGCTCCTGATTATATGTGTGATCTGATATCTACAGCGTCTTCCTCTCGTTATTTACGTTCCGCTTCGGAGCTCACCTTGTTTCAGCCTTGTTGCAAACTTAGCAACATGAGAGGTAGAGCGTTGAGTCTGAGAAAAGCTCACTATAAATGTATTATTATTATTAAAACATATGCAGGGCTCGACAATAAAAACTGCCCAATGGCCTGGGGCCAGCGTGCGAGACGCTCGTGACAGTATACAGGATGGTTAGTGGCCCCATTGGCCCAGTGCTGCCTTGTCACTAAGAACGTACTCACACTATGCCATCTGAACCGTGCCCAGGCCCGTTTCCCGGATCGTTTGAGAAGTGTGAGTGCTCTGAATCGGGCTCAAGCACGGTTCACTTAGGTGGCCCTGGCCTGGTTGGAAGAGGTGGGCCTGAGCGAGGTTCACTTGGGCTCAGGTGCTGTACGCTTGTGTCTGAGTGCAAAATGCGCCTGAGCCTGAAACTGAAAGCGAGACGTGACTTTTAAGGGACTGTATCATATGGATTAATTAATCATTCGTGCTGTTTAATGAACACAAATTGTCGTAGATCAGGGGTGCTCAACCCTGTTCCTGGCGATCGACCTTCCAGCTGATTTCAGCTCCAACCCTGATCAAACACACCTGAACCAATTATTTAGAACGTGAGGAGCACTTGATAATTACAGGCTGGTGTTTTTGATAAGGGCTACAACTGAAAACTGCAGGAAGGTCGATCGCCAGGAATAGGGTTGAGCACCCCTGTCGTAGATTATTAAAGACACAAACCCCTCACTGCACCACAGCTGCGCCTTCAGCAAACCTCCTAATTCCTGCAGCACGAGGACTTTATGATTGTTTATGAGCGTCAACAGTGGCTGATCTGTTCAGTGAAATATTAGACTGCGTGTCACCGCATATCAATCAACTTAAACGATATAACTAAAGAAATCTCCACTGTGCTGAGCGAGAGCGCTTCTCTTCCTAAACTGAACAGCGCGTCATCGATGACGTAACCGTGCCCAGGCCCGAATGTAATGTGAGTGCGGGCCGTCGGGGGAGACGGGAGGGGGGACAAGCGTGCTTTGGCCCGGCTCAACGCAACTGTACATAGTGCGAGTACGGCCTAAAGTTTAATTTGGCTGCGACTGTTTGTCAATTGAGTGCAAATCAATCGGTCTGAGATTCCCTGAATGAGGTGGACTCGACTAGATTGAAACAAACTCTGGAGCGGATCGACTGTAGCTTGAAAGCAAAACAATCTAACTAATGAACCAGGCTAGATCAGTGTATCATGGCTGTGTAATAGTCATATACAGGGCTATATGAAGAGAGAACGATGAGTAGGGCGGGATGTCATCATTCCTACCAGTAAATGTGTGTTTCATGATGAATAGAAAAGTGAAGGCATGCTGAAACATCACCGAGTGCTGTTAATCCGTTAAGAACATTGACAGAAATCTGATAATGTTTCCATATATTAATCTTATTATATTTTGTATTAGTCTGTTTTTTTGTTCATTTCTGCACTGACAAATCGACACTAGACAGATCGACACTGATCTGCTTCATGATCACACTGCAGTCTCGCTTCATCTGTTATTTCACTCTATAATTTCAGCCTATAATGCAGAATTCTGGCCAACGTTATTTTAATAGACTGATCAACTCAATAGATAGATTATCACAAAAGTTGACAACTAAATGAGGCTCTGCATGAGAAAGTCTGACCTCTCTGATTTGTACTTGGTGAAGATGTCTGTGGGTGTCAAAATTACATTTTCACTTATAATATATACACACACACAGTGTAAGTCAGAATTATTAGCCCTCCTGTTTATTTTTTCCCCCAATTTCTGTGTAACGGAGAGATTTCTTCAGCACATTTCTAATCATAATAGTTTTAATAACTCATCTCTAATAACTGATTTATTTTCTCTTTGTCATGATGACAGTAAATAATATTAGACTAGATATTCTTCAAGACACTTCTATACAGCTTAAAGTGACATTTAAAGGCTTAACTAGGGTAATTAGGGTAACTAGGCAGGTTAGGGTAATTAGTAGTAATAATAATAATTCCTTACATTTATATAGCGCTTTTCTGGGCACTCAAAGCGCTTTACACACAGGGGGGAATCTCCTCATCCACCACCAGCGTGCAGCATCCACCTGGATGACGCGACGGCAGCCATTTTGCGCCAGACACTAGCTGATTGGTGGAGAGGAGGCAGAGTGATGAAGCCAATTATGATATGCTATATGATATGATAGGCCATGATGGACAGAGGCCAGTGGGCAGATTTGGACAGGATGTCGGGGTTAAAAAAAGGACATCCTGGGATTTTTAATGACCACAGAGAGTCAGGACCTCGGTTTAACGTCTCATCCGTAAGACGGCGCTCACTGAGCAGTATAGAGTCCCCGTCACTATACTGGGGCATTAGGACCCACACAGGCCGCAGGTTGAGCGCCCCCTGCTGGCCTCTCTAACACCACTTCCGGCAGCAACCTAGCTTTCCCATGTGGTCTCCCATCCAGGTACTGACCGGGCGCAGCCCTGCTTAGCTTCAGTGGGCGACCATGTGGGAGTTGCAGAGAGCTAGCTGCCGGCTAGATAAATTAGGCAAGTTATTGTATAACACCTCCGTGAAGTTGGCACCCCTGAAAAACAAATAAACCCCAAAACTATGCCATTTGTTTGTGCTAATTTGTGCCGCAAAAACTACCGTTTGTGCTGGTTTGGGGTCTGAGATATTAAGCATTATTTTTTTGACCGTGTGACGTCACTCTCCACCCCATGTTGCTTAAATGACTTCGAATCAGCACAGGTCGTTTGTGCTGGATTTGTGCCGTTAAAACAAACACTGTATCCGTTTTCGTTGTGTAGATATAACCAAAATATTTGGTTAGATTTGTGCAGGTTTGTGCCGTTAAAATGAACATCAGATATTTATATTTGTGCACGAATGTGTTATTTTCGTTTGCTCTCAATTTGTGCTCATCTGTGCTGCAAAACAAATATTATTTGTAGGCCTAAAAATAATATTAGATCATTCAGAGGTCTCTCGACTCCAGTTGCTCCATATTTACTAAAATAGTCTTGCTTGTGCGTTTCATTTGTGCTGGATTGTACCTGAAAGTTTTGTTAGTGCTGCTTCTACTATTAAAATATTAAATATTGAATTAAAGATAATGACATCACCTTATTATAAACTATTTTAATTAGTTTGTGCTGATAGAATTTTCGTTTGTGATGCTTTATTAAAATACTCTAGGCCAATGTTATTCTGAGACTATCGAAAACAAATATAGCTTAAAGGGGCTAACAATTTTTACCTTAAAATGGTGTTTAAAAAATTAAAAACTGCTTTTATTCTAGCCGAAATAAAACAAATAAGACTTTCTCCAGAAGACAAAATATTATCAGACATACTGTGAACATTTCCTTGCTCTGTTAAACATCATTTGGGAAATATTTAAAAAAGAAAATCAAAGGTGGTGAATAATTCTGACTTCAACTGTATATATATATATATATATATATAATTTGTAATCTTTTACATTTCCAAAGTAACCTCCCCAACACTGGTCATAAACATGCCTAAATCACCTTCTTGTTCATGACATGTGTCATATAATGATTATGAATGTGTCCATGAACACGCCTTCAAGTGTTTCTGATCCAACTTCTTATCAGCAATTTCTTCCTGACAATGACTGAGTTAAGCTTTGAGAATGAAAGCCGACCTGTTTGCTCCTCTGGTTCTTCTTTCTTCAATGTGAACACTTCCTCAATCTTCAGGTCTTCACTCTCCTCTTTAATAAACGCCATCTTTATAATAGTGGAGCTCAGTCGCTTCAGCAGGAGTTTTCTGTCTGTTTAAGAGGAGAAGAATCAACACAAAGAAGAAGAAATCAAGACTAAACCTCTGTCTGTGTCTCAATCACTTCTCTAGCTCACTAGTCAGTGCACTGGAGGAGAATCACTCACAGTTAAAGGAACACTCTGGCTTTAAAATGACCAAATTGTTTCAGAATATTCCCATTTCCAGCCCGACTGTAGATACATCATGTACTGAAACTGAGGGAAGATGAAAAGTTGCTGTTTTATAGACTGATATGTCTGGAAGCTCTACATGGAGACATGAGACGTGCTCCACCACCATCAACAACAACACATTTAGTGTTACTTGATGTATTAAACCAACAAACCAGAGTTTTCCATTCTGAGAATGAGCTAATAATAGTCCTAACAATCCATTTATATCCGATATACACTGAGCGGCCACTTTATTAGGTACACCTGTCCAACTGCTCGTTAACACTAATTTTTAATCAGCCAATTACATGGCAGCAGCTCATTGCATTTAGGCATGTAGACATGGTCAAGACGATCTGCTGCAGGTCAAAGCGAGCATTAGAATGGGGAAGAAAGGGGATTTAAGTGACTTTGAACGTGGCATGGTTGTTGGTGCCAGACGGGCTGCTCTGAGTATTTCAGAAACTGCTGATCTACTGGGATTTTGGTCCGACAAAGAGGAAATATCCAGTGAGAGGCAGTTGTGGGCGCAAATGCCTTGTTGATGCCAGAGGTCAGAGGAGAATGGCCAGACTGGTTCCAGCAACAGTAACTCAAATAAGCACTCGTTACAACCGAGGTCTGCAGAAGAGCATCTCTGAACACACAACACGTCCAACCTTGAGGCGGATGGGCTACAGCAGCAGAAGACCACACCGGGTGCCACTCCTGTCAGCTAAGAACAGGAAACTGAGGCTACAATTCACACAGGCTCACCAAAACTGGACAAGAGAAGATTGGAGAAATGTTGCCTGCTCTGATGAGTCTCCATTTCTGCTGCCACATTCAGATGGTCGGCTCAGAATTTGGCCTCAACAGCATGAAAGCATGGATCATCCTGCCTTGTATCAGCGGTTCAGGCTGGTGGTGGTGGTGTAATGGTGTGGGGGATATTTTCTTGGCACACTTTGGGTCCATTAGTACCAATTGAGCATGGTGTCAACGCCACAGCCTACCTGAGTATTGTTGCTGACCATGTCCATTCCTTTATGACCACAGTGTCTCCATCTTCTGATGGCTACTTCCAGCAGGATAACGCACCATGTCATAAAGCGCCAATCATCTCAGACTGGTTTCTTGAACATGACAATGAAATGGCCTCCACAGTCAGATTAAGGCAGTTCTGAAGGCAAAACTCGGTACTAGTAAGGTGTACCTAATAAAGTGGCCGCTGATTGCAACACCGGTCGTTTTACAGAAATGCTGAGACATTTAGATGAGAAGATCAGCAGGATTTCTGCTGGAGTGTCTTCATTTCTACTTACAGTGTCTGAATTGGTGTTTGTGATGAGCTGAATGACGATACAGAGAGCTGAATAAGCTCTTCGGCGTATAATCGCGCTTTACTCGCGCTAAATAACCCTCAGAACTTTCAGCTAAAGCTTTAAAATATCACATTTGTTACTGCTAAAATATGTAATTACCACAGCGCTACCTTTCTATATATTTAAACACGTTAGACGTCTAAAAACATCATTTCTTCGTCTCCCTTCACAGCAGATGCGGGAACGCGACGCGGCTTCAAGACGTCATAACACACTACCAAAATAAAAGTCTCTCGCCTACATTCTGCTAGCCCCATTTATTTTTTCTTGTATGTAATGTAGGGAAGGCCCTAAGATTTTGTTAACACTTGTAAGTTGAATACTTAATCTTGTATATTTTGATACAATCTAAAAAATCTAGTCCTCCACCTACTTTTAATCGGAGAACAGAATGATTACAAGCGTACAGTTTTCTCAAAGCTTTCACATCCGCTTACCCCATATCAAAATTATGCATCTTCCTTTCTTCACATGCTTAAACACAGAAAATAAAACCTACTGTTGCAAACTCTCAATATAGAGTAGAACAGCAACTCGGCACTGTGTTTATACTGTTTCTGAATCATTTTAATCACTCATAATTTAGAAATTTAGTCTTTTTTTAGGAGTTACAGCTCCTTAACCACCCTAAAGATCCCCTGAAAAACCATTACAGGTTCTGTGTAGGCTCTAGCACCCTAAGACTAGAGGAAGTTTTCATAGTGTGTGTCTGTGTGTGTATATGGTGACTGGGGGCAGCGTAGCCAACTATTTTTAATGGAAAGGTGCTAAACTGGTTGAAATGTCGCTAGATGATGTCATGTGTCAATTTGCATACTACTGACATCGGCGTCAAACTGTTTCTGTTTAATAGTCTATGGTTTAAGGCGATATTTTGAAGGTGACACAGGTAAAGGGGGAGGTGGCAGAGCTGGAAAAAAGCTGCGATGTTTATATTGAGACATGAATCATTGATTTACTGCCTGCATTCCCATCTGTTATCATGAGGATGTCTCGCGCTGAACCCAGTCGACCAATCACAACTAGGTCATCAGACCAATCAGAGCAGATTAGCGTTGCGCTAAGGAGGGGTCGTTGGGATAATGAAGTATAAATAAATGCAGATTACAAGATAATGAAAGTGTTTTTTGACCTTGCATGCAGATCAGCCTGTAGTTGGAGACCCCTAACACCAAAATATGATCATTTATAATGCATAATAGGCGCTAGATTATTAAAAGTACGCGATATTCACTGTATAAAAGCTTCAGCTCTTGATGTCGACAAACACGCAGGCATGCTTATATTCTTGTTTTTTCCTACTGGCAGTGAAAACCTTAAGATATTCTGAAATTTTGGTGATAACGATATCGTTCAAAACGGTGAAGTGTCTTTTAATTTGTGATTTGACTTTTTACCTTGCTTTTATAAAACAAACAAGCAAAGCTTTCACTTTGTCTGCTCAGTCTGTGTGATCCTCATGTAGAAATGAGTCAGTAAAATAATGAACGAGTCTCAGAACAACACGAGCACATGATGATTACAGAGAGATGTGTTTGATCAGGGTTGGAGTTCTTGTCAAGCTGCGCTCACACTGGACTTTTCTCCCTATAGACGTCCATTCATACACACGCAAATGCATCAGAGCGGAAGCGCAAGCTTGCTCGGCAAGTTCGCTGCGGTGCAAAGTTCAAGCTTGGTGAACTCTGACCTGCGAAATCGCATCACTTGACTGCGTGAGACCAATCCAGGATCAAAACATGACCTCTCTGGACAGAAATGTAAAACATGGAGCAATCGCTCGCTTTATTAATGTCTAATCATCTTGTTTAATCCCGCCCCTTTTCGCAGCGCCGTACGACAGAATTTCGCAAGCTCAAACTCTAGTGTGACCGCAGCTTAAAGCTAACATTATATATATATATATATCCCCAATGATTTGATCCATCTTAAAGCAAGTGAAATGCTCTGTGGAGTAAGAATAAACAGCTAGTGGATTGAAATAACTGATAAAACCTAGCATGAGCAAGACAATACAGACCAAGAGTAAAACTGAAGCATCTGTTTGTTAATAAGCTGCAACTGCAGTACAAGTTTAATAATTAATAATAATAATAATAAAACTAGTAGAACTGCTAATGCAATCTCAGCATTACATTATAAAACAAGTGTACAGGCCTGGAGTGGTGGAGCTGGGCTAATGACCAAAATGCGGTTAAGCAAAGCTATGATTGTCCTGGACAGCTTATCAGTGACGCAGGGTTCTGCGATCAGTAGTAAATCTCAGACGAAAGCCAAAGGGTGGAAATCACTAAGAAAAAACACAGAAAACTGCCATAAAACTAAAGATTAAATGAGTTTAACTGATTCAAAACCATTAAACGTTGTATTTTACGCTGTTTCGGATGTAGCGCAAACTCTTAGTTTAACGAGGAGCTATGACAACTGCCAATTAATCCTCCGATTAAATCGTTTTCAATTTTGGATGCAACATGCGTAGCTTTTCAGTGAACTAGGGCTGCGTCTAAAATCGCCAACTACTTAGTAGCTACTGCATTTGAATTTAAACGTACTACTCGGCTGAATGTCAGTATGAAGGCAAGGCACGTTTATTTATAGAGCACATTTCATACACAGTGGCAATTCAAAGTGCTTTACATAAACAGGAATAAAAGAGACACGTATAAATAAAATAGAAACAAATAATATAAAAACAGATGAAAACAGTGTAAAGACAGTTTTTCCATATTCCTAAACACAGGTGTATCATATTTTCTCATTTTACTCTAGGACTTCCCTATTCTGGTGATCACCTCAACCGTCTCCAACAGATTCGATTTTTCACCTAATATCGAAAAGTTAAGCTTTACAGCTCTAATTACGGCCCCTCAATTTCAACTTCCTTGTGGAAGTAAATCACATGGCCCCTGATTTCTACCCTTTTCCAGGAGATCGCTTTCGCTTGCCAAATGTAATAAAAGGTCTTGATCTCAGCCAGACATCAGGGGCTTTAAGCCCCCAACAACAGATTATCTGTGGCGAGTCACGTCTTGGATCTCACTTATATTAATTACGCTGCTATCCCACAGAGACAGATCTACCAGTATGGTGATGGCCCAAGTTAAAGGGTCACGAAACACCAAAACACTTTTTTTGAGCTGTTGACAGTCATATATGTGTCCCACGCTGCTATAAACACTATTAGGACACATATATTGCACTAAAAAGTGAAAATTGGTTGTTTTTGCGTTATTTTGAGCAAATTCGTTCTTCCGGTTTGAAACGAATTTTTGAAGCTGCGTCACGGCCATGAGATACTTAGGGTAAATCCAGCCAGGATAGTGGCTGTCTGTCTTTTTGAGGACGTTCTGACGCATCTGAGTGTGCGGCATTAATTCATGAGAAGACGTGCTTCAAACCAATCAGCGCGCTCTATTGTGTATGACGCGAAACTTCATTAATATGCATGATAGCTCCGGAGACTGTTTACCAGTTTACACTGTTCAGACGGCAGAGAGACGCCACGTTGTGTTGCTAAAACAAGTGAAAGAACAAGAATTTGGAGACATGGGTCGTCGGTGTGCTGCAACAAGGTTTCTTTTTCATTTTCCCTCTATGAGAGAGCTGCTGGACTCACGTGTGGATTACAGTGCACGCGACAGAAATGCGTTTGTAAGGAACATTTTTTACCCGAGAGTTTTTCGCATCTGGAAATGGTGAAATCCGGATTTGCCGCTCGTCTCCGTTTAATAAAAAGACACAGCTCCTGTGTGATTGTCTGTCTACAGATTTGGTAAGTGTTTGCAGTGCAGTGCCCTTTGTTTTACCCAGATTGCAAAGTTAGTTTGTGGTCAGCAGAGCTCTTTCAGTTTTTAAAGGCATACCTCAGTCAAAATGATTTAGTTACCAAGATTTAGTTACCAAGTTTACAGTATTAATATCACTGCAATATTATAGTCCAATTTTATAGACTGAAAGATCTGCTGTAAATGCTGCTCTCCAAGTGTAAACATGATCAAACTTTTCCCGTCGTGCAGGATTTTCGCCGCATTTTGTGACAGGATATAGTCTATATACACACGGCTTTCTGACGCTGCCTACCGAGTCATCCAAGTTACCGAGAAATGCGGAGGATTTTTTTTTTCTCCCATTCGCCGTGCGGTATCAAACATTGGATTAAAACTCCATTCTCCAGCAGTTCCTTGCTTTTAATATCTCGTTTGTCACAGGCAACATGCAGGGAATGTTCCTGAATAAAAAGTGAAAATGCCAAACTGCTGTTAAAGTCGACAAATTAATAATTTGGCAAGTAGTTCGATTACTGATGGCCATGTAAACAGTCACTGTCTTTCTCCCCTGCGTCTGCGTGCCCAAACAGAAACTCCCATATTTGCATAACCTTCCCTCTTTCCCTCCCCTGACACTCCCACCTAAACAGAGCTGGACACGCCCACTTTTCCTGACTTTTTTCAAACTAGAGGTGTGAAAACACCCTGCTGAGACAGGGGGTTTCATGGCCCTTTAAATCTTTTACTGCCCAATGAGAGACAGTTTTTCCATATTCCTAAACATCGGTGTATCGTATTTTCTCATTTTACTCTGGCACTTCTCCATTCTGGTGATCACCTCAACCCCTCTGTGGACTTTTCGGTACCTATTAATCTATTAGACGTCTCTAAAAGAATCATATGAATGAAACTCGGATGCACTACATCCACCATTTTGTCATGATCATGTAACCTACTGCCGTGAGTTGCGTCGCTTCACTCACATTCAGGAATTCTCTCGTGGTGCATCAAGGGATAGCGCAGCATCCATGGGATGCACACTTCAGAATGTTACCGAACATAGTAAGTCATCCGGGTACTTCTTCTATACTGATTTTCGAATTCTATGAATTCAGACATACTACTCAGCTCATATACTGATTTTAGCATACTTTATAGTATGTAAGTACGCCATTTCAGATGCAGCCTAAGACTTTTTAAAACTAAAGCTGCGGTCACACTAGAGTTTGAGCTTTCGAAATTCTGTCAAACGCCAATGCAAAAAGGGGCGGGATTAAACAAGATGATTAGACATTTAAAAAGAGAGCGATTGGTTCATATTTATTTAAATTTCTGTCCAGAGCATACCTGTCAACATTGGGACGTAAAAATAAGGGATATGCCCACCATAATGCCCACCAAAGGGACCCCCCCCCTAAATATGTTAATCTGCAGCTGTTTTATTGTAAATAAACAGTTAAATGGACAATGTTTTATTATTATTATTTACAAAAGAAAAAATTGTGTACATTAGCAGCAAATACATTAGCAAGCAGTTCAGCTTATTAACATTAATAGCTATTATAAAGAAATAGAATCAAGTTATCAAATCTCATTAGCCGATTCTTCACTGTATAACTTACACATTCTGATTAAAGAGCAGCGAATGAATATCTTATTTTGGATTTTTCGTTTGATTACATTAAATAACAGGCGTCACTTTTAAAAATGCACACGTCTAACATTGTAATAATAGCATTCGACTGCTATCCAAACTGTTTATGCTCATTTAGGACGAAATTAGTTGTGTTTGAGAAAAAACCCACCAAAATCGACATCTTTTGATGTTATTATTATTAATTATGTGTATATGTCTGTTTAAACATGCACCCAAAACCCAGACTTTCGCTCTGTTTCAAATCACGTGTACAGAATCTGTTTGGGAAACAGCCATTTATTTATCACTATGGAGTGCGTCAGCTGACAGTCACGCACCGCTATATGACTCTTTTGAAGATTGCATAGGAGGGGCGCCTGTAATGAAGAGAAAGGGAATCGTGCCATTTTTATAGTGCTTTCATGCCTAAGCAAAACGAAAGCACAGAACAGACTCACATTTAAGAGCAAGGGGCGGCCCCTGGTGGTTCGGCGGTATGGGTTACTGCTTATTGGAAGGATCGGCTCTTTAATGTTTTTCACCATTCAAAGAAAAACTGAAAATATACCTTTACGGCAGGATAGCGGGATAGAACTAAAATACGGGAGAATCCTGGGATAAACGGGAGGGTTGACAGGTATGGTCCAGAGAGGTCATGTTTTGATCCTCGATTGGTCTCACGCAGTCAAGTGATGCAATTTCACAGGTCAGAGTTCACCAAGCTTGAACTTTCCAATGCAGGGAACTGCGAAACTTGCCGCACGACCTTGCGTTTCCAATCGCGTGCGTATGAATGAAAGTCTATGGGGAGAAAAGTCTAGCGTGACCGCAGCTTAAGAGGTTTAATTGCATGCGTCCACTTTTGTTTTAAATCGACAGCTTATAAAAACTTAAATTTTTTAAGCTTGTTTACAGTACAGCAGGTCACGTCTCAGCTTTTAGATGTTGTTTTGTTTTTATTTTGTAATTCAGAAATGCCAAGGAGACATATTACTACAACAGAAAGTCAAAGCTGAGGGTTAAGATTGTTCCCCCAGTGTTCGTGTGATTCGGATCTCTATGTGGTGGAGATTTACTAGAACCAGCTTTACTAACGAAATGCACATCAAAATTGCCTTCGATTAATCACATCAGCCCTTGCTTGTGAATGAATTATCACTGTGGTAAACATCGTATAAACATACACTGGCCACTCATAACCCTGAACCAAAACTGTATAAATATGGCAAGCATTTCGTATAGATTGTTTCCAGAACTTTTCGTCTGAAGGTTCACTGCCCTGAGTTTTCCACTGCGTCTCCAGTCTGAGTTTCTACATCGCTCTTGAGATCCTCCTGTAAAGAGTTTTCCAGCTTTTCTCTTCGTCTCAGAGCTCTATCCGCACGGCTCACACATGAAACCTTTTTCACGTGACCCATCTCATGGTGACTTAGGGTCTTTTTGTTGTTGAAGATTTTTCCACACGTACCACAGACGTAAGGCCGCGGTGAAGCGTGAATTTTCCTGTGGGCTTTGATGCCTGCTTTATTAGAGAACCTCTTCCCACATCGCTTACATTTGAAAATACTTCCTGTAGTGTGGATTTTCTTGTGAGCATTGAGGCTTAGTTTCTGTGAGAATCTCTTTCCACATTGACCACATGGGAATAATTGCTGATCATTGGGATTGGTCATATCACGCTGATAACTAACTGATGAACCATTTCCCAAGTGACTGTGTTCAATCGGCTTCTCCACAGTGTGGACTTTCATGTGACACTGAAGATCACTTTCTTTAGGGAAGCTCTTGCCACACTGAGCACATGGGAATAGTCTCTCCTTGATGTGAATAGTCATGTGAGTCTGATATCTTTCCCTCAATGTGAAGCTCTTTCCACACTGACCACATTTGAACGGCTTCTGTACAGGGTGAGTCTTCATGTGACGACGAAGACTACTCTCTTCAGTGAAGTTTCTTCCACACCGAGCACATGGGAATAGTTTCATATCCCTGTGAAGCGTCATGTGAGACAGATAGCTTTTTTTAAAGGTGAAAACCTTTCCACAGTGACTGCATTTAAACATCTTCTCTACAGCGTGAACCTTCATGTGACTCCAAAGATCACTTTCTTTAGGGAAACTCTTCCCACACTGAGCACATGGGAATAGTCTCTCCTCCATGTGAATAGTCATGTGAGTCTGATATCTTTCCCTCAATGTGAAACTCTTTCCACACTGACCACATTTGAATGGCTTCTGTACAGGGTGAGTCTTCATGTGACGTCGAAGACTACTCTCTTTAGTGAATTTCCTTCCACACCGAGCACATGGGAATAATATCATATCCCTGTGAAGAGTCATGTGAGACAGATAACGTTTTTTTAAAGGTGAAACCCTTTCCACAGTGACTGCATTTAAACGGCTTCTCTACAGTGTGAACCTTCATGTGACAATGAAGATCACTTTCTTTAGGGAAACCCTTTCCATACTGACCACATTTGGACGGCTTCTCTACAGCGTGAACCTTCATGTGACACTGAAGATCACTTTCTTTAGGGAAGCTCTTCCCACACTGAGCACATGGGAATAGTCTCTCCTCCATGTGAATAGTCATGTGAGTCTGATATCTTTCCTTTAATGTGAAACCCTTTCCACACTGACCACATTTGAACGGCTTCTGTACAGGGTGAGTCTTCATGTGACATCGAAGACTACTCTCTTTAGTGAATTTCCTTCCACACCGAGCACATGGGAATAATATCATATCCCTGTGAAGAGTCATGTGAGACAGATAACGTTTTTTAAAGGTGAAACCCTTTCCACAGTGACTGCATTTAAACGGCTTCTCTACAGTGTGAACCTTCATGTGACAATGAAGATCACTTTCTTTAGGGAAGCTCTTCCCACACTGACCACATTTGGACGGCTTTTCTACAGTGTGAACCTTCATGTGACACTGAAGATCACTTTCTTTAGGGAAGCTCTTCCCACACTGAGCACATTTGAATGGCTTCTCTACAGTGTGAACCTTCATGTGACACTGAAGATCTCCTTCTTTAGGGAAGCTCTTCCCACACTGAGCACATGGGAATAGTCTCTCCTCCATGTGAATAGTCATGTGAGTCTGATATTCTTCCTTTAATGTGAAACCCTTTCCACACTGACCGCATTTAAAAGGCTTCTCTACAGTGTGATCCTTCATGTGACGCCAAAGATCACTTTCTTTAGCGAAGCTCTTCCCACATTGACCACATATTACTTCTTGTGGTGTTTGAGTGTGGATTCTCAGGTGATACTTAAGAGTGTATTTTGACTTGAAGCTCTTTTCACACACTTTACAGGTGAAGGGTTTCTCTCCGGTGTGGAATTTCATGTGCGTGGCAAGGCTTCGACTCTGACTGAAACCCTTTCCACACTGAGAGCACGTGTAGGGCCTTACTTTGGTATGATCTACGATGTGAACCTCGAAGTCTCTTTTTACCGTGATGCTCATTCCACACTCCTGGCAGGTGAAGTTGCCTGTAGTTTCTTCTTTTTCAGAATTTGCAGTCCTTTCAGCCCGAACAGAGTTTACTATAGTCATGAGATCAAACTCATCCTCTTCGTGATCCTCCACTATTGGTGGTATCAGGTCTAAGGCAAAAGACACATACAAATCAGTTTAACTACATAAAGGAACAGACAAGAACACATGAATGGGAGCAAAGTGAAGTTTTCAAATCAACCCCCTGTCAGGCACTCCTGTGATGTGTGATGATACACCTATTTCCCAGAGTCAGTTTTGAAAGCCTTGTAATGTTTATTAAAAATAAAAACGCTGATAAATCACATGTACATCAGTATTCACAGCCTTTGCTCAACACTTTGTTGATGCTCCTTTGGCAGCGATTACAGCCTCAAGTCTTTCTGAATATGATGCCACAAGCCTGGCACACCTGTCTTTAGGAATTGTTGCCCATTCTTCTTTGCAGTACCTCTCAAGCTATATCAGGTTGGATGGGAAGCGACGGTGTACAGCCATTTTCAGATCTCTCCAGAGATGTTTAAGAGGATTTGGGTCTGGGGTCAGGGATATTAACTGGTTTGTAGTGAAGCCGCTCCATTGATATTTTGGCGGTGTGCTTTGGGTCATTGTCCTGCTGGAAGATGAAGCGTCGCCCCAGTCTGAGGTCAAGAGCACTCTGAAGCAGGTCTTCATTCAGGATGTCTCTGTACATTGCTGCATTCATCTTTCCCTCCATCCTGACTAGTCTTCCAGTTCCTGCTGCTGAAAAACATCCCCACAGCATGATGCTGCCACCACCATGCTTCACTGTAGGGATGCTATTAGCCTGGTGATGAGCGCTGCCTGGTGTTCTCTAAACGTAACGCCTGGCGTTCACTCCAAAGAGTTCAATTTGAGTCTCATCAGACCAGAGAGTTTCTTATGGTCTGAGAGTCCTTCAGACGCCTTCTGGCAAATTCCAGGTGGGGAGTGTCTTCCGTCTGGCCACTCTACCATACAGGCCTGATTGGTGGATTGCTGCACAGATGGTTGTCCTTCTGTAAGGTTCTCCTCTCTCCACAGAAGAACGCTGGAGCTCAGACAGAGTGACCATCAGGTTATTGATCACCTCCCTCACTAAGGCCCTTCTCTCCCGATCACTCAGCTTAGAGGACCGGCCAGCTCTAGGAAGAGTCCTGGTGGTTCTCCATCTTCCACTTACGGATGATGGAGGCCGCTGTGCTCAGTGGAACTTTCAGAGCAGCAGAAATGTTTCCGTAACCTTCCCCAGCCTTGTGCCTCCAGACAATCCTGTCTCGGAGGTCTACAGACAATTCCTTCGTCTTCATGCTTGGTTTGTGCTTTGACATGCACTGTCAACCCTGGCCCTTATATAGACAGGTGTGTGCCTTTTCAAATCATGTCCAATCAGCTGAATTGACCACAGGTGAACTCCAATGAAGCTGCTGAAACATCTCCAGAATGATCAGTGGAGACAGAATGTACCTGATCTCAATTTAGAGGCTGTGAATACTGATGTACATGTGATTTTACAGCTTTTTGTTTCTAATAAATTTACAACAATTTCAAAAACTCTTTTTCACATTGTCATTATGGGGGATTGTGTGTAGAATGTTGAGGAAACAAGTTAATTTAATCCATTTTGGAATAAGGCTGTAACATAAAAAAAATCTGGAAAAAGGGAAGCGCTATCAATACTTACATAATACTGTACATAACCATCATGTTTATGACAGATTTATGTTAGCAAGTTGACGCGACAAAGACGTCTCAATGTCACCTTTGCATTTAAAATGACACTACTGAGCAATTGATACTTAACAGTGACCATAAGCAAGCATTAAATCCCCTTCATTTTCATGATGCGTCAACATGATTATGAATGTTTCATGACAGTCTTATGAACACCACCTTTAAGAAAAGTGTTACCAATACAAGAGTCCTGCATGAAAAAAGTTGAGCTTTAAGAATGCAAACCAACCTGTTAGTCCCTCAGGATCATCTTGTTGTTTTCCGGTGTGAAATTTCTTGTGCGTTTCGAGACTTTGCCTCAGCCTGAAACCCTTTCCACACCGAGAGCACGTGTAGGGCCTTACTTTGCTATGATCTACAATGTGAATCTCGAAGTCTGTTTTTTTACTGAAGCTCATTCCACACTCCTGGCAGGTGAAGATGCTTGTAGTTTCTTCTATTTCAACATTTGCTGATGCAGCAGTCCTTTCAGCTCGTATAGACTCGACTATAGTCATGAGATCAAACTCATCCTCTTCTTCATCCTCCACTTTTGGTGGCTTCAGGTCTACAATACAAATCACATCAGTTTAACTACATAAAGCAGCAGACAACAAAAATACTCAGAGAAGCAAAGTGATTACTGTTCAAATCTAGTATAAACCACATCAGGAGCAGCGTCTCATTAAAAAAAGGCTAGGGAGAATAAAACTACACCATGGCTTAACAGTCATACTCGCGCTCTATGCTCGAGTGTCATGCTCTGGACTATCAGATTTTAAGGGCACGATGAGTGACAGGGTGGCCATCTTTTCATCAGACAGGATAGTCGTGGCCTTTTTCAATGGTTTAAGCAGGTTTACTATTTCTTCAGCGTTGCTGATGTCGGCGCTATCAAGAGTATCAAGTTGACGTGCATTTTTGCGTACCTCTGTGCTCAAAAGAGTTGCCGTTATTGCAGCTTGTTGCTCGAGGAAGCGCTCCAGCATATCCATTGAGCTGTTCCATCATGTAGTAACATCCATGATCAGCTTGTGTGATGCAATCTCAAGCATCTTTTGCTTGGTTCCGAGCATGACTTTTCTCACTCGGCCAAGCAATCGACTAACACGACGAACACTCAAACCTGCTTGCGATGCGAGATTAAGTGTATGAGCAAAACACTCAATGTGAGGCGTCAATCCGGCTTCTCTTGCGGTTACGTCCATGTTGCGCACGTTGTCAGTAATGACAGCAATGCTACGATTAGCCCTTTCAAGTCCCCACCCATGAATAGCTGCTTTTAAACTTCGGCTATGTTTGACCCAGTTTGTGTCAAAAAGCGGACAAGTCTCAAGCAATGATTGTAAAACCGAAATGTTGCCAGACATCCGATTTATAAGAGGATGTGGCATCCTCTATTTCAACTCCAGTCATCTTGGCCTGCTAACGTTACTGCTGCTAGTTAAAGCAATCTGAACTCACGTGCGACAGCAGGTAAAACATAGCTCACGTGCAAACAGCTCAACCAATAAGAGAAAACAGACGTTATATCGTAATAAAATAGTCATAACGCCACAATGCATATTGTGACATTTTTGCATCGCGATAAATCATTACACCCCTAATGTCAGACCCAATTCCAACAAAATTACTGAAAGAGATGCTACCTGTAGTAGGAGAACCTCTTCTTAAACTCCTCTCTATCTTTAGGCCATGTTCCAATATGCTATGCAATGCTAGCTGTTATTAAACCTATTATTAAGAAACCACAACTGGACCCCAGCAGATTAGCTAATTATAGGTCTTTTTCAAATCTTCTATTTATGTCTAAAATACTAGTTTCTGCCCAATTATGCTCCTTTCTGCAGATGTTAACAAGTGTTTCAGTCAGGTTTCAGGCCTCATCACAGTACAGAAACCGAATTAGGCAAGGCAAGGCAAGGCAAGTTTATTTATATAGCATATTTCATACACAGTGGCAATTCAAAGTGCTTTACATAAACAGGAATAAAAGAAACAAGAATAAGAAAAAATAAAATAAAAACAGATAATAAAAAACAGATAAAAACAGACAAAAATGTGTTAAAACAGGTTGTAAAAAAATGAAAAAGAAGAGAAAAACTTAAAAGTGCAATTTGTCGGACGTAGCACAGTGCTCATTCAGTAAAGGCACAGCTAAACGGATGTGTTTTCAGTCTGGATTTGAACGTGCCTAATGTTGGAGCACATCTGATCATTTCTGGAAGCTGATTCCAGCAGCGAGGGGCGTAGTAGCTGAAAGCCGATTCACCTTGCTTTGACTGAACTCTTGGAATTTCTAGTTTATATGATCCTAAAGATCTGAGTGTTCTTCTAGGTTTGTATTCAGTGAGCATATCTGTAATGTATTGAGGTCCTAGGCCATTTAGTGATTTATAGACAAGTAATAGTACTTTAAAATCTATTCTAAATGTAACTGGGAGCCAGTGTAAAGACCTGAGGACAGGTGTGATGTGCTCTGATTTCCTGGTTCTGGTCAGAATCCTGGCCGCAGCGTTCTGGATGAGCTGCAACTGTCTGACTGTCTTTTTGGGAAGGCCCGTGAGGAGGCCGTTACAGTAATCCACCCTGCTGCTGATAAAAGCATCAACAAGTTTCTCTAAGTCTTCACTGGAAACAAAGCATCTGATTCTTGCAATGTGTTTGAGATGATAGTATGCTGATTTACTAACTGCTTTGACATGACTATTGAAACTCAGATCTGACTCCAGAGTCACACCAAGATTCTTGACCTTATTTTTTGTTGTTTGACCTTTAGAGCCAAGGTACGCATTCACCTTGAGAACCTCATCTCTGTTCCCAAACGCAATGACTTCAGTTTTCTCTTTGTTTAACTGAAGAAAGTTTTGGCACATCCAACTGTTCATTTCATCAATGCATTGGCAGAGGGTGTCAATAGGGCTGTAGCCATTAGGCATTAAGGCTAAGTAGATCTGAGTGTCATCAGCATAGCTGTGGTAGGAAATTTGGTTCTTTCTCATTATTTGGCTCAGAGGGAGCATATAAAGGTTGAACAGGAGAGGTGCCAGAATCGAGCCTTGTGGGACTCCACATGTCATGGGTGTCCACCTCGACCTATGGTCACCTATACTGACATAGTAACCTCTCCCTTCAAGATAAGATCTAAACCATTTGAGGACCGTCCCAGACAGCCCAACCCAATTTTCCAGCCTATCCAGAAGTATGCTGTGATCGACAGTGTCAAATGCAGCACTAAGATCAAGCAATACCAGCACTGTTAGTTTACCTGAATCTGTATTTAGGCGGATATCATTGATTATCTTTATAAGAGCGCTCTCTGTACTGTGATGTGCTCTGAAACCAGATTGAAAATTGTCTAAACACCCCTTGGAGTTTAAGAACGTGTTAACCTGGTTGAAAACAACTTTTTCAATGATTTTTCCAATGAAAGGGAGATTTGAGATTGGCCTGTAACTGCTCAATAGTGTGTTATCCAGATTGCTCTTTTTCAAGAGGGGTTTAACAACTGCAGTTTTAAGTGAATTTGGAAAAGTCCCTGACAGAAGTGAAGCATTTACCACTTTTAGGAGATCCATTTCTAAACAGTTAAACACCGTTTTTGATTAGTAAAAATAACCAACCATCTACTCTTAGCTGCTGACCAAGGGTGCATCTCGTTACTAGTTTTACTTGATCTCAGTGCTGCATTTGACACCATCGACCACAATATTCTCATAGACCGCTTATATTCTACAGGTGTCCAGGGACAGGCCCTATAATGGTTTAAGTCATTCTTAGCTGACCGCTACCAGTTTGTGAATATTAATGGACAGCTTTCACAAGTCAGGCCAGTAATGTACGGGGTGCCTCAAGGATCAGTTTTAGGCCCTTTGCTGTTCACAATATACATGCTTCCCCTGGGAGACACTATTAGAAGACACGGGATCAGCTTTCACTGCTATGCAGATGATAGTCAATTCAGTGGTTCCCACAGGTTTGAAATAGACTTGCGGTGGTATAGCCAGATTGAAGCACGCCTTTACCCACAGCACATATACAGATGAAGTCTGGATTTATACTTTCGCCTGGCGCCGCATCGCGCGCCTCCGCTGACTGCGCGCGCACCTCGCGACAATGGGCTAGCGCGCTTGCGCTGTGCCAGCTGTGGTAGCTCATCAACAGAGCCGCGACGTCAACACACAGAATCTATCAGCACAATTTAGCACAGTTGTCTAACAGTTTAGAACGGTTTGGCACGATAGTGGAAAAGCTGCTTTAATATCTTTATTAAAAAAAAATAAAAATCGCAATTCTTCGATTTTATAAAATATTAAATCTTCTTAAAACGTAAATTCGATTAATCGAAAAAAATCGCCCAGCCCTATCTCTGAGTATAGTAAAGTTCATCTGTGTCGTTTATTAAATTATTAATCATGTCATGTTTCTCTCTGCGCAGTCAGCTGCCAAAAGGTAATGCAAGAGCACGTACAAATGACGACAACTTTAAACAGCGAAAGTAAAACCTAAATTATTTAGGAGATTCAGACGCATTTAGGCGCATGTCTGTGGGTCTGCAGAGCATGTGACTGTCTATGCGGGTGTTGACAGTTCTCACACACACAGAACCAGTAGGAAACATGCAGAGCGAGAGAATTTCCACTGGTTAATCCAGAATTTCCACTGGATTGTGAATGTTCAGCTTTCTTGGGTGGATACAAAACAAAGTGTAAAAGGATGATAATAATAGTATTATTCATGTGTCACCGTCAGATATACCTGGGCGGCGTTAATATACCTGGGCGGCATTAATATACCTGGGCGGCTCACCCAAGTAAAGTTTATGTGTGGGAAGCACTGCAATTATATATTTAAACAAAACCTGATGAGACGTCTGAGCTGTCTAAGCTGACCGAGTAGTTAAAGACTGGATGACCAACAAAAGCTGACAGCGGATCAGCCATTTCTGCTGCTGACTCTCAAACGTACGTGCTGTGCAATGTTGAGGCTTTGTATTTTATGCTATTGTATCTCGTTTACAGTAAAATATCGAATTATTTTCTACTCTATATATTAGAGGCAGGTGAGTAAGTCTACAAGACTTTCACTAGGATTTAATCAAAATGCTAGATTGATTGAAACACAATAGTAACACTTTACTTAAAAGTGGAGGTCAAATATCACGAATAGGAAGGAGATTTTAATTATGACAACTGTCATTTAGTGTCATTCACTCAGATACATCATAACCATCACGTTTATGACAGAATTATGTTAACATGTTGTCGAGAAAGACGTCACCTTTGCATTTAAAATGACACTACTGAGGGAATGATACTTAACAGTTACCATAATCATCATCATCAGTGTTTGTGCAGTAATATCACTGCAATGAGGCTCTCATATGACATTCTCCAACAACATCCTTCATTACTGTAGATCTGCAGATCTGAATGACTGAGATGAGCTGTGAGAATGAAAGCTGACCTGTGTGCTGCTCAGGATCTTCATGTTTGACTCTGAATGTGTCCTCAGTCCTCTCAGGATCTTCTTGTTTCAGTGTGAACACGTCTGCAATCCTGATGTCTTCACTCTCCTGTTTAATAAACGCCATCCCTACAGTCGCTTCAGCAGGAGTTTATCTGTGTGTTTAAGAGGAAAATGATCAACAGAATGAAGAAGATATCAAGACTAAACCTTGTCTCAATCCCTTCTCTAGTTCACCAGTGCCCTTGTAAGGTAATAGTGAGTTAAATTAACACTCAACTTTTTTCAAAATAGGCTCATTTTCAAGTCATCTAGAGTTAAAATTCAAGCACTTTTAGCTTAGCTAAGCATAAATCATTGAATCGGATTAGACCATTAGCATCTAATATTAAAATGCACCGTGTAAAATCATTGCAGACATGCTATGACAGCAGAATTACTGGATTATTACGCCAGAATAAGAGTCTATCTGCTAGGCATATTAGCCTAGAACAGCAACTTTTTATTTTCCAGCAGTCTTAGTACACGATGTAACTACAGAAGAGTCAAGCTGAAAATAAGAAATTATTTAAACATTTCGGTCATTTTAAAGCAAGATGCTAATAGTCTAATCAAGATCAATGGCTTATGCTAAGCTGAAATAGTTTTACTGAGTGTCTTACTATCTTAATCAAATAGTTAAGCAAAGTATAAGAAGTTTACCACCAACCATACAGCAGGCTGAATTCATCCAGGGTTCTGGAGATGATCACATCCTTCTGTGTTGTTTAATGAAGCACATCTGCTAATTTGCTAGCATTCAGTCAAAAACAAACACTTATTATTATCAAGATAAAATTAAATACGTTACATTTAGATGAGAAGATGAGCAGGTGTTGTGCAGGAGTGTCTTCATTCCTACTTACAGTGTCTGAACTGGTGTTTGTGATGAGCTGAATGACGATACAGAGAGCTGAATAAGCTCTTCTGCTGCTCTTCTGTGTATAAATGCGCTTTACTCGCGCTAAAAGACTCTCAGAGCTGTTAGCTGAAGCTCTAAAATATCACATTTAATAAATTATATAATTACCGCCGCGCTTTTCTGTACATTTAAACCCTTTAGATGTCTGAAAACAATCATTACTTTTTCTTTCTTCACAGCTGAAGCGCGAACGCGACGCTGCTTCATGATGTAATAACATGATATCAAAATAAAAGTCCCCCACCTTCTTTAATTGGCGTTTGCGAAACAGCTTTTAGGTGCATTAACGCGACCCACTGCTCTGGATTTATACCTTTATTTAAATTAAAAACAACAACAATAAATTAAAAACAATGTTTTGATCAACATTATACTTCTGCTAGCCTCTTTTTATCTTTATATAATTGAGTATATTTTTATTTCTTCTTGTTGTGTAATATTTGCTGTGACTAGAATTAGGCTGAGGCCCTAAAATTGTGTTAACAATTGTAAGTTAAATAGCATTTTATTTGTAAATCTTTTATATTCTGACACTATTAAAAAAAGAAATACATTTTTAATCAAGGAAAAGGATGAAAAGTTTAAAACAATTAATAAACATTTCCTTATCCAGCCATTAACCTTATCTCTTTACTGTTTTCTTACTTAAAAAGTGTTTATTTCACAGATATATACATTCCAGAAGAACTAAGAGAACTTAGGTCCAATGAAAACATCTGATGAAAATGTTAAATATTAATGACTGAATGAATGTGAACATGAATGTGCCACTTTACTTAAAATGAGGAGCTGCAATGTTTGGCTGCAGAACCCATTTAGACTATAAACTACAGTGCTCAAGGCTATTAATGAGTAATATAATCAGTTTCTGCAGCAACAGTATTTGCCTATAACCCGTCTGAAACCAAACTCCTGGGATTTGGACTTTTGACCACTATAAAAAAGTTAAATAGTAATTAGGAGGGATGCACCAGCCAATCACGGCACCAGAATAGACAAGCAATAATACACAAAAACACTTCGCTGAAAATGTACACATGGACATCACCTATATACTATATAACTGCAGGTTAACTATGTTTAAATATAATAACTTAAACTGTTAAAATCTACTAGTAATTAGTTACTAGACAATTTATTCTTATTATTGTGAAAAGCGCTATACAGATACACTTGCATTGAAAAAAAATAAATAAATAAAAAAAAAAATATATATATATATATATATATATATATATATATATATATATATATATATATATATATATATATATATATATATAATTATACAACAGTTCTGTCTGGTTCTCGAATCTGATTGGCTGATAGCCGTGTGATATTCTGCAATAACAGCACTCGTACAGCCTCTTCACCGTTGTGTATAACTCCGCCCACAGAGTGACGGCTGAATAACAATCTCACTAGAGTCTGACAAATACTGCAGCTGTTGGACAACATCATGTACTTTTGAGGCTTTTTAGTCGACCAAGTAGTCGTTAAGATTGCAACTATGCAGTTTATTTATAAAAATAGAGCCCATTTTAAATTACACTTGCATAATTTCGTAAATTCAGCACGTCGTCGGCAATCAGCCTGTCAAAGAATATGAGGGTTGACATTCCACCACAAGATGGCGGCAGAGACCGCATACTAATCCTTTGGGTCAGAAAAATAGTGTGAATTTCAAACTACAGCTGATCAAATCATTACAGAGCAGGTAAGTGACACTAAGTCCACCTCTCTCTTTTATATGTTCACTGCAGTACTTATACCATAGTAATCTGCTACTGTTTGCTTTGAGTGGTGATGACATCACTGACACGCAGCATTGCAAATCTTTCTGAAAGCGTCGTCAGTCAGCTGATCTATCAGCAGATCGATCGCTCATATATCTGCACAGTTCAGCTGATAGACGTGGCTTTAACATGCTCTTGTGTAAATGCAGGGTGAAGCCAGTGCATCGATGACCATTCTAGCCAATCACAGACATTTCTGATGAGCTCTTGAACACAACGGCTGATCAGCTCATGACCTGCTCTCTCATTGGCTTTCTCATCTGATATTTTAAAGCTCATCAACCATTCCATGGTCTGGAATTTAGTAGCTGCTGTCTCTGACATGCAGTCTCATGCTGTGTTCACACCAGATGCGGTACTCGCAGAAAAAAAATAATTAAAAAAATCGCGCGCAAGTAGACGCGTGAACATTTGAGTTTACTCGCTTCATTGGCACGTCAAATTCACTTCACAACAGACGCAGATTCGTGTCATGAGCAAGGGCTTCTGTTTGCCCCGTGACTCTAGCTTCGTTGCTATATGGCTAACATGTTTTTTATTGAGAGAGTAGCTGTGCTTCATGTGCTTTAGGAAGGCTGAAAAACAGTGTCGTTTTGTTCGGCGCCATGTCTGAGTCCACTAGATCCTTTCAGGTGCAGCAGCTCTGTGAGCTCATCAGCTCCTCCAGAAACTGAACCTGGATGATGGAAGCTTTTAGCGGTGCTTCTGACTGAGCTGAGCCCAGTTTGATGAACTGTTGTCTGGTGTCGGCTGAAGGATTTTCCCTCGGGACACCAACAACAGGCGCTACATCATAATCACGCTCCTGCAAGAGAAAGCTCCTGATTGGTTAACGCGGTGTGAATGTCCGCTGAAGTTCAGATTTTCCAACTCGAGCGATTCACGCGTTAAGTTCGTCAATCGCGCAAAACGCTCAACTTTTTGAGCCGCTCAACACGTGCCATGTTATTCGAGCTGCCTCATTCGCCCATATTGCACCGCAGGATGTCCATTCGCGTCTTTGCATTGACTTAACATGTAAAATCACTCACGCTTGGCGCTTCTTCCGCGTCTGGTGTGAACGCAGAATCAGGCAGATGCCCTTAGTAGAGCTAGTTACATCACTGTGATTAGGTGTTAGGTGTGCTAGCATTTTAGCATGCTAGATATTGGATTTCTGGTCTACGAGATGACAGGAGTTCACACATAAAGACTATTTTTTTTGTTTAAGAGAAAGTAAATATTGAAGACAAAAAAAATAAAAGTAGTCATCACATTTTTTCAGTGAAGTGGTTTTACATTTGAGACTTGAAAACTATGCTAACCTGTTTTCAGAGTAGGGCCGATCACACTGAACGCGCCTTTACATTCCGAAAACGCGAGGCAAGAAAAAAAGAGAAGCGCGGTGTGCTTTTTATGTCGCTAGGGAACGACTGAATCAGCTGGGTATTGTGTGTGAGTGTTGCTGTTGATAGTAATATAATGTAATATTTAATGATATTCAAGATTTGTGATTCATACAGCTCAGGATAACTCAAAACAGTGACCGCTAGTCTCTCCTCCATCTTCAAAAGTCCCCTTTAGTCGTCTTGACAACCCAAACACTGCTGTCACTCAACAGAAACCCCGCCTCTGCTTTCATTTGATTGGAGAATGAAACAAATGCGACTGAGGTAACGAGCTTTTTCCGCTCATGCTGTGTTCACACCAGATGCGGAATGCGCGGATAAATCGCAATATTCGCATGTAAATAGATGCGTGAACATTTTGAGTTTGAGTTTCATTCGCACGTCAAATTCACTTGAGAACAGACGCGGATTCACGTGATGGTCATGGCTTCTGACTCTAGCTTCATTGCTAAATGGCTAACCTGGATTTCATTGAGAAAATAGCTGTGTTTATGTGCTTTATGAAGGCTGAAAAACAGCGTCGATACGTTTGAGTCCACTAGATCCTTCCTCCAGAAACTGAACCTGGATGATGGAAGCATTCAGCGGTGCTTCTGACTGAGTCGAGTCCAGACTGATGAACTGCTGTCGTGTAGGCAGGAGGATTTTCCCCCTGGACACCAACTACGTCATAATCACGCCCCCACAAAAGCAAGCTCCTGATTGGTTAACGCGACGCGAATGTCCGCTGAATGTCAGATTTTCGAACTAGAGCGATTCGAAAACGCTCAATTCGCGCCACGCCATTCGCACATATCGCGCCATAGGATGTCTATTCACATGTTTATCCAGTAAGCTTAGTGCGTCTCGTTAGGTAACGAATTTGTGCACTAGTGTGTCTCATTAGATTAGATTAGATTAGATTAGATTCAACTTTATTGTCATTACACATGTACAAGTACAAGGAAACGAAATGCAGTTTAGGTCTAACCAGGAGTGCAATAGCAGCAAGTGCAGGATACAGGTATAAGTTATAAAGTGCAGTTATAGAAAAACTATGGTGATATTTACAAATGGATGTACTATGAACATTATATACAGGTTGTGTTAGCTATGAACAGAGATTTACAATAGATAGATGGAGATATGTACAGGTTGCTATTAATAATCAGAAGTATGCAGATATATAAACATAATTACAAATGTATATGTACAGTGTGTGTGTACATAATTACAAATGTACATGGGTATGTACAGTTCAAATAAATGAATCAGTGCAATGAATATGTGCAATTTTTAAATGTGCAAATGTTAAATAGTGCAGTGATTATGAGGAGTCCGAGTTATGAGAGTGGGGGTGTATCAGGGGGGCAAAGAGTCAGTGGGGGGCAGAGTTCAAAAGGGAGACAGCTCTGGGAAAAAAGCTGTTCCTTAGTCTGCTGGTATTTGTCCGGGGGAGCCTGAAGCGCCTGCCAGAAGGCAGGAGAGAAAACAGTCTGTGAGCAGGATGAGAGGAATCTTTAAGAATACTGCGTGCTCGGCGCAGACAGTGTTTCCTCTGGATGTCCTCTATGGCTGGCAGTGTGGTCCCTGTGATGCGTTGGGCAGTTTTCACCACCCGCTGCAGTGCCTTACGCTCCGCAACAGAGCAGCTTCCATACCAGACTGTGACACAGTTCGTCAGGATGCTCTCTATTGTGCAGCGGTAGAAGTTCACCAAGACGGCTGATGACAGCTGGTTCTTCTTAAGTTGCCTTAAGAAAAATAGGCGCTGGTGAGCCTTCTTGACCAGGCTGGAGGTGTTGGTGGTCCAGGAAAGGTCCTTTGAGATGTGGGTCCCCAGGAACTTGAAGGATGAGACAGGCTCGACGGCCATCCCATTGATGTGGATGGGATCATGTGAGCCTGTTCGTCCCTTCCTGACGTCCACAATGAGCTCCTTGGTCTTGTCGGTGTTAAGGAGCAGATTATTGTCAGTGCACCAAGTGGCCAGATGCTGTATCTCCTCCCTGTAGGCAGTCTCATCATTGTCGCTGATTAGACCAATCACTGTGGTGTCATCTGCAAATTTGATGATGGTGTTAGAACTGTTCACAGGCCTACAGTCGATGGTAAAAAGGGAGTAGAGGAAGGGGCTCAGCACACAGCCCTGTGGTACACCAGTGTTGAGTGTGACGGTGGAGGAGCAGATGTGGCCTGATCTAACATTCTGAGGTCTGTTAGTCAGAAAGTCCATAACCCAGTTGCAGAGAGACGTGTCGATATCCAGGTCTCGAAGTTTGATCATTAACTTAGAGGGTATGACAGTGTTGAATGCTGAGCTGAAGTCAACAAACAGCATTCGTGCATAAGTGTTTTTATTGTCCAGGTGTGTGAGTACAGAGTGCAGTGCTATGGAGACTGCATCTTCTGTGCTCCTGTTGCCACGGTAGGCAAACTGATGTGGGTCCAGTGTGGATGGCAGAGAGTCTTTCAGATGTGCCAGGACCAACCGCTCGAAGCACTTCATGATGATGGGTGTAAGTGCTACAGGGCGGTAGTCATTTAGGCATGTTGGGCTGGAGTGTTTCGGCACTGGCACAATAGAGGTGGTTTTAAAGCATGTAGGCACAGCTGCTAGGTTAAGGGACAGGTTGAAAATGTCTGTGAATACCCCAGCGAGCTGTTCTGCACATGCTTTGAGGACGCGCCCAGGAATACCGTCTGGTCCAGCAGCCTTACGCACATTGATCCGACTCAGTGCGGTGTGGACTTCTGAGGAGGTGAGTGTGATGGGTGAGTGGTCGGTTGAGGAAGTGATCCGGGTGTAGGGTTCTTTATTGTCTCTTTCAAAGCGGGCATAAAAGTCATTAAGCTCGTTCAGGAAGGAGACATTTGTGGCTGTGGGTGTGGAATGGCTGGGTTTGTAGTTGCTGATGGCCTGGATGCCCTGCCACATGCGCCGAGGATCAGAGTTGGAAAAGTGCTCCTCTAGCTTTAGCTTGTAACAGTACTTGGCCTTTTTGATGCCCCTCTTCAAATTAGCCCTGGAAGTGCTGTAGGCCTGTGCATCCCCTGATCTGAAGGCAGTGTTGCGTGCCTTCAGCAGGAGGCGCACCTCCTTGTTCATCCATGGCTTTTGATTTGGGTATGTGGTGATCTGTTTCTGGGTTGTGACACTGTCAATGGTGGTGTTGATGTATTCCAGAACAGAGGAAGTGTAGCTGTCAATGTCTGTGCGAGAGCCACATGTGGCCTGGGAAGCAAACATACTCCAGTCAGTGTGTTGAAACCTGTCCTGGAGTGTGAAGTCTACCCCCGCTGGCCACACTTTGATGGTCCTCACTGATGGCTTCACACGGTTGATGAGGGGTGAGTATTTGGGGCTGAGGAACAAAGAAAGATGATCTGATTGACCCAGGTGGGGGAGGGGGGTCACAGCGTAGGCTTCAGCCATGTTTGTGTATACATGGTCCAACGTTTTGTTTCCTCGTGTGTGACAGAAAATGTTTTGGTGGAATTTGGGGAGCACTGTCTTTAAGTTTGAGTGATTAAAATCCCCTGCAACAATAAAAGCAGCCTCCGGGTGAGCAGTCTGTTGTTTGCTGATGGCTGCATGAAGTTCTTTCATTGCCAACTTGGCATCAGCATCGGGAGGAATATAGGCGGCAGTAATAATAGTTGATGTGAACTCGCGTGGCAGATAAAAGGGTCTGCATTTGACCATCAGAAATTCCAGGTTAACAGAGCAATGTCTCCCAACGATGACAGAGTTTGTGCACCAAGCTTTGTTAATATAAATGCATAATCCTCCGCCTCGGGTCTTACCGGAGTCATCCGCCGTTCTGTCTGCTCGGAATGTGTGATGCTCAGTTAAAGATACAGCGTTGTCTGGTATCCCGCTGTTTAGCCATGTTTCTGTGAAAATCATGACATTACAGTTCCATAATCTTTTGCTGTGGTTGATGCGCAGTCGAATCTCATCCATTTTGTTCACCAGAGACCGTACATTGGCGAGGAAGATGCTGGGTAAAGACAGCCGGTGTGGTGTTAGCTTTAGCTTAGCTCTTAGCCCGCCGCGCTTCCCCCGTCTTTGTTTACGGTCGCGCCGCCGCCTTCGAGCACTTCCGCCCGGCCGGGCAGAGCGCTCAGCCTCGGGTGTTCTGGCGATGTCCGGAATGAGTCGTAGATTGCTGATAAAACTGTCCGAAATGCACAAACCAATATCCAAAATCTCCTGTCGGGTGTACGATGTAAAGGCATTACTGTTCTGCACGAACAGACCCGAAATGAGCAGGAAAAACACTGCATAACTGCAGAAACTGGAGAGACGCTGAGCCTCGCGATGTGTACGCGCCGCCATCTTGGTCATCTGTTTGATGATTGGGGTCACGTGATTCATATTTTGAGCTTCTGAACTGCCGTTAAGAGTTACTGCCGTTACTGATTTTGATTGGAATAATAATATAATAATACTGAAGCACTGTGACGACAGACTTTGGCTGAGACGTTTCAGAAATGAGCAAAACAACACTTCACACACATTTCTTTACTGATGTGCATGCTGTCATTTATTCAGTAAGTGTGTCTCCGTCGTACTTTATGTACATTGATTCTTACATATTCTTTAACACAAGGTTTATCCGGCATGATCCTTCATGTGTCTGTGTAGGCCGGCGCGGTGTCTGAAACTCTTCCGACACTGGCCGCACTTGTAAAGTCTCTCCCCGGTGTGGATTGTCATGTGGACTTTGAGCACGAGTTTATCATTGAAACCCTTTCCACAGTGCGGACACGTCAAATAGTTCTGTCTGTGGAGTCTCCTATGGGCATTCAGGCTTAGTTCATGAGAAAACCTCTTTCCACACTGATCACAGGGGAACAGCTTCTCCTTGATGTGGATCGTCATGTGATACTGATAGTTTCTTTTCACCATGAAACCCTTTCCACACTGACCACATTTAAACGTCTTCTCTACAACGTGGACCTTCGAGTGCCGCCGGAGGTAACTCTCTCTAGTGAAACGCCTCCCACACTGAGCACATATAAAGGGTTGTGTTTCAGCGTGAGTGCTCAGGTGAGACTCCTGACTGTATTTAGAAGTGAAGCTCAGTCCGCACACTGTGCAGGCGAAGGGTTTCACTCCGGTGTGAACTCTCTTGTGGGTTTCGAGGTATGCTCTCTGACTGAAAGACCTTTCGCACTGAGAGCATTTGTACTTCAGGGTGTGGGTTTTCATGTGGGAATAGAGGGACCCATAGGTCTTGAAACTCGTCCCGCAATGAGAGCATTTGTAAGGCTTTTCTCCGGAGTGAGTGTTCATGTGATTGGCAAAGCTGAACTTTGTGCTGTAGCTCTTTCCACACAGCGTGCAGGTGAAGGATTTCACTCCGGTGTGAACGATCATGTGCCTGTTGAGGAGTCCGAGCAGGCTGAAACCCTTTCCACACTGAGTGCAATTGTAGCGCCGTTTTCTGGCGTGTTTTCTCATGTGAACGTCGAAGTCTGTTTTTTTACTGAAGCCTATTCTACACTCCTGACAGGTGAAGATGCTTGTGGTTTCTTCTCTTTCAGCATTTGCTGATGCAGCAGTCCTTTCAGCCCGTATAGACTCGACTATAGTCATGAGATCAAACTCATCCTCTTCTTCATCCTCCACTTTTGGTGGCTTCAGGTCTAAAGTAAAAAAAGGCAAACACAAATCACATCAGACAGCAACTTTCAGACAAGAATAAACCAGCTGCAGCACAGAGATCCTCCAAGACAAATTAAGAGTTGTGCACAGTGATTTGTGAGACACCACTAGAGGTGTATAATGTATTCATGCTCGTAGAGAACGCTCAAACAAACTCGTTGCTCATGATAGACTTGAGAATGGTTTGGTGTTTATTTTGACGTTTACTCTCTTACTTTTGACTACAGTATAGCTGCTATTAATTTGAGATTGTAAGCAGAGTGACCTATGAACTGCGAGAGTTGAAGCTTTGGCTGATGAATCTGCAAAAAGTTTTCTTTATTAATTGTATCTGTGACTCCTGGTCCTCGAGCATAACTGTTCTTTCCCTATCATCAGTGTTTGTGCTTCATCAGGTCTGTCCACACGAGTCTCCATGTGCAGTAAAATAACAACAACATCCTTCATTACTGTAGATCTGCAGATCTGAATGACTGAGATGAGCTGTGAGAATAAAAGCTGACCTGTGTGCTGCTCAGGATCTTCATGTTTGACTCTGAATGTGTCTTCAGTCCTCTCAGGATCTTCTGGTTTCAGTGTGAACACGTCTGCAATCCTGATGTCTTCACTCTCCTGTTTAATGAACGCCATCTTTATAATAGTGGCCTATTTGAGAGATGAACAGACAACAAAAACAATTGATGATTAGCCTCCAAAACCAATGTCTTCATCATCTTTAAGACGATCACAGCAGGTAATTTTGTCCAAATCAACTCCAAGATGAAAATATTCTTTAATATGGGATGCAAACTGTCCGGCTCTAGACAGTCTGCAACATAATCAAGAGTCCACGCCACCAATCGAATAATCAAAAAAGGTTTATTAAAGTAATTAAAGTAAACAAGATCAAATGCAAAATAAATAATATAAACAAACAACGAAAATCTGGTGCTGAAGGAGACCGACAACGCAAGATTCTCTCGAGGGAACAAGTGAGGAATCCTTTAATCATGGGCTCATCGCTGGCAACGCAGCCCACCTGTAACGCACTCCAACCTGCGCACATAAGACAATAGCGCCATCTAGTGGACATCCCAGCACCAGCAAAAGAAAAAAACAAACCCGTAACATATGCATGAAAATAATTATGAATAATTAGGGGAGGTACAAAGTAAAGCAGTCCTCCCGCGACCCCTAGCAGTGGTTGATTCTATTACAATATTGTCAATCTGCTCTCTTGTTATACAAGGGGATTCAAAGAGAATACCACAACTTTGAAAATCGAGAACGAAGCTAGGCTCTTTCTGTCGTCGATTATAGGAAGCTCTGAAGTTCCACATTGAGGAACTAAGAGAAGGAATAACTGCAGCTACCAATGATGCTGCAGAGAGTGTGGAATGAGTTTGAGTGTCTGGAGTAGGCATGGGCCGGTATAAGATTCTGACGGTATGATAACCTTGGATAAAAATATTGTGCTTTCACAGTATTGTGATTACTGCTCTGAAATATGCTCTTTTTAAATGTCTGGGTAAAAACAAAAACTTTTCCCCCTTTGAACACAATTTATTCTATTTTGAGCAACATTTAAAATATCCTGGAGCAGTAACAGGGTTTCTACAGGTTTCAGCAAGTCCAATTTAAGACTTTTAAAGACCTTTTTTTAAGACCATAATGAATGAGTTTTCCGACTTACACAAGACTAAACCCCTTAAGATTTTTTAGTGGCCAAGTTAAAACCTTAAAAACAAATGTTAATGTAAGGAAGATAATTAAACCATAATAATAAGTAAACAAAGTTAATAAATAAATGCTTCCTAAAACTTGAAATATATTGTCAGTGATTGGATGGGTGTTGGCCCAATTGGGTATAGCTTTATACAGACAATGAAGACCCGTTTAAAATGATTTAAGACCTACAACACAATGGCTGTTTCTCAATATGCGTTCTTCAGCGGTCTTGCGTCCTCGTGTTCTCGTGTAACGTCATCATCAGCTGCTAAAGTTCAGTTCCAATACTCAAGACCGCAAGAGCAGAGGACGCGTGAAACTTCCCGGATGTGTTCTTGATATCGAGGACGCACCAAAGCAGACTTGAGCACCGATCTCGCTCTAGAAGTCCCAGAAGTCATTGCGATTGTAGGTGGGAAGCGCAGCATTTTATTTAGATTTATTATTAAAGTTCAGAGATATAACCTACTTACCTCAGGAGATTCCCTAAATGAAACGGTGAATATAAACATCACCATGGACATCTTAATAAAGGAGTAAACACATTAAGGGTGTTTGTTTGCTGAAATTCATAATAAAATCTGTTTTATTTATATTGTGCAACGTATATTTATAATGTTTTTATGCATAATATATATTTTGAAAAGGGGAAAAACAATAAATCGTTGTATGAATGCTGTAATGTTTAAATCATTATCCATTAAAATCACGTAAGGGTCACATGACCATCAGGAAGAATGCAGCATCTCATTTCTCAGAGGACGCGTTCTCTGTTCTCGTGGTCTCTCGAGTTCATTCTTACGAGGACACCTGGAAAGACCGGCCACCACAAGAACGCAAGTCCGTTCTCTGTGTTCTTGGAATTGAGACATATGTGGACAGCACATTTGAGCTCTTAAGTGGCTATTTAAAATACTTTGAGTGTTTTATATTTTGTTTCAGACATTCAGTGTCATCCTGCAACTGCTTTGCAGCATATGAAATGTCACAAACCCTATTTTAACTGTCCAAAATAAGCAAAAAAAATGTTGTTTTTACTCTCTGATTGTCAAAACATGTTAAAAAAAAATATGTGTGTGTTATAAATGCATTAAAAAACAGTCAGGAAAAAGTGTTTTATGGAAATTCGGATGACGAGTCCACATATATGGACATCATTTTCTCTAAAAGTACATCATATCAAAAGATGATACTTAGATTTTTATTCTAATTAGGCTCCAATAAGCCCAAACAGCAAAGAGAAATAAACAATGCATGGTAAAAAAAACACCTTGGGCCCATTTTAAGACTTTTTAAAACCCCACAGATACCCTGAGTAAACATGTCAGGCTAAATAAAGTTTCACAAACACAGATTTCTTTGCCATTTAAAATGGCGCCTTTGGATATTTTTCTGCTGGAGATACTGCTGTCCTAAACAACAAAGCAAAAAATGTCAATAAAAAAATCTCACATATACCTCAGGAATTTTAGAGGTTTTAAAACCAAACCGCGGTATACCTTGAAAATGGTTATCGTCCCATGCCTAGTCTGGAGGGGGTCATATTGAACATCTATGAACTTGTTTTCTACTGATTAAAACACTTTGTTTAGTACTCTTCACATTGATTAAATCACTACGGTTCCATCAGGTTTCTTTGATTAAATACAGATTTTCGAAGTTGTGGTTTTCTCTTTGAATCCCCCTGTATATAGCACACTCCAGGATGAGGGAAGGCTCGCGGCTCTTGTTCTGCAAACGCTGGTTGAGAGTAAGGCCGACTGTTTCAAACTAATAAAGCATTGCTATGTTATAAAGACTGCTTTATTAACAAGTAAAATATTATGTACTGTCATCATGGCAATAACAAAATTAATTAATAAAACTGTAATGTTTGAAATGTGCTGAGAAAATCTTTCTTTTAATTTTTTTTAAAATGATTAAAATTTCACAAGAGAGCTAAAATGCTGAGTTCAACTCTACATTTATTCCTCAACAGTTGAAGATGAATGCTATTTTTAATGGCACACGTTTGTTCTTCATAACTGCTGTTTGTAATCAGCCTTTTTACATTAAATACACACTCAAATATATATACATTTGTTTTTTACTTGTTCAAACTACTTATTAAAAATGAGCTGAACCAACACAATTCTTGAGATTTCATTGGGACAACTTACTTTTTTTTAAAGTTTAAACCACATAAATTTGTTAAAAGTGTTATGCTAATCATGAATGAATCGTGTGGAACCCTGCATTTATTTCAGTGTAGAAACTTTAATCCGGCTTCAAATGTAAAGTTGTAAATGGACAGCAGAGGAAACAGGAAGAATACAAGTTAAGAGTCTGAGTTACATCGTGACACTTAAGGTTTACTACAGTAAGCTGTGGTGTACTGTAGTATAATATAGAGCATTTTGAGGGATGTAAACAAAAACAATGGTCCCAACACATTTCATGCTTTACATTTTTAATTTCTAAAACTTCTGAGAATCCAAAAAGTCCCACACATTGATAAATAATGATTTGATACCCGTTTTAAGATTAAGTTATGCTTGAATTGCCTCTTGTTATGATTAGAAAATAGTTTGATAAGCATGACCACATTGAAATGGTCTATAGCAGTGTTTCTCAACCACGTTCCTGGAGGCCCACCAGCACTGCATGGGGTGGATGTCTCCTTTGTCAGTCACAGCTCTTTCAGTCTCTGCTAATGAGCTAATGACCTGAATCAGGTGTGTTCGGTTAAGGAGATATGGACAACGTGCAGAGCTGGTGCTCCTCCAGGAACGTGGTTGAGAAACACTGCTCTATAGTTTGAAGAAAACTACAGTATTGGGTCACTTGTTTAGAGCAGGGGTGTCCACACTCGATCCTGCAAAGTTCAGTTCCAACCCCGATCAGACACACCTGGGCTTTCTAGAAACATCCGTGCAGGTGTGTTGAAGCAAGTTAGAGCTCAAATCTGCAGGACACCGGCCCTCCAGGACTGAGTTTGGACACCCCTGGTTTATAGTTTAGCTATATAAACTGTCAGAATCACCACAACAGATGAATTCACGCTTATAAACACTATGGTATGTATTATAAATGGCCTCGACAGAGCTGAGCTGAAGATCAATATTGAATGTTTATAATCAACTAAAGATGTGAATAATAACGTTAATTAATATAATGGACACACAGTTCATTTAATTCAGACTGAATACCGTCCGGTGATGTTAGATAAAGTCATTTCAGTCTACATCGTTTGTTTAAAACAGAAAGAACAGTAGGTATAAACACTTTAAAACACTCACCTTGCTTCAGAAGATTCACAACAAAACAGCAGCGCGGCGCACTCATATGACGTCACATCGCCACGGCAAAATAAAAGTACGAACATGAGCGATAATACTTCAGATTTTCTGACATTGTCAATATACAAAAGGTCTTAGGTGGACTTATTTAATGATATAAATGATAAAGTGCCGTCAAACTTGTTTTTATTGTGGCTTTCTTAAACTATGATAAGATGTAAATGAAGCTTAATATCAATCTTTTGATTATACTCATATCATATTCATATCCATCGCTGTAAATGTAAAATCAGAAACCTCTTATATATATAATACCATTAAAACAGTATAAACAAAAAAAGCTGTAAAAACGGTGTATTTGTTTGATTCAAAACAACAATATTTGTCATTTTTAACTTATTTATTATTTTGTTTTAGTGTTATTTTTATATGTTATAATTATTTTTAAAGGCCACTGTTACTGTTAAGAATTAGTTTATTATAAATCATGATGATCCCTGAGAAAGTTCACTTTGGAGAGCGACTGTTCCATAAACAAGCTTTATGAGGACTGAAACTGTGAGGGAAAGCACATTATGACTCGCTGGAGAAACAAAAATCGCATTTAATTAATAAATAAATAAATCGAAACCAACTACTCCTCCGCGTGGACGCGAGCGTTTGTTTTGTTCTGGCGCCTGGCGTCATCAGTGTGCGCCGCGCTCCTGTGTCAGCTGTCATTCTGCTGAAGAGGGTTTTGTGTTTTAAGGCATTTACCTCGAATAAACTTTCCGACAGTTTATATATTTTACAGGCGATGTGACGGAAACTCCCTGCTGTTGAACGCGACACCGCGACTCCTGAACCAGCGCTAATGAGCGGCGTTTACTGTGAGTAAAGCGCGTGTCCGTTCCCTCTGTCTGATCAGTCAGTCATCATGATGATGGAGAAACGGGCTGTGTTTGAGTAAACTGAATCAAATGTGTCCTAAATGTGTTCAGTAACTCAACCCACTGCTCAAAACAGCGTGAATACGTGTCTTACTTAGAGTAGTTTCATTTCTAGTCCGGATATCTATAAACTCAAAGCATTTTCTAGACACGTTATCCAAAATAAAAGTTTGTGTTAAGATAACCTATAACGTGACTGCTAATTTATTATGTGTATCATGAAATAAATAATCAAGTCATTTAGTTTGTATTTTATTTCTGTCTTTTCACTGGCATGATTTGTATTTATGGGACTTTTATCTCTTCTCTGTCGACTTTTGGAGTTTAACAAAGTGACTTTTATTAACATTTTAGTCGTACGAAATAATATAACGTATAAGAAATAATATATATGGAGAATTAATGAAAGTCTAGTACTGGCAGGCAGTTTATTACCTGTTTTTGCACTATAATTTACATATATTAAACACAATATATCACTTTACACTTAAAAATATCAATAAAAATCACTTTATCAAACTTCTCAATGTAAAAAGTTGTTAGAAAAGATCAAGATCTCATTATGCAATTCAAAAGCATAAATAAATTAAGAAAATATGAATCACAGAATATGGAAAAAGCCAAATTTAAGTATTTTTTAAGTCTATATTTGCATATATATTTGTTTACTATTAAAATAATAACATAAAACATGTAAATAATTGAGTTTTTTATATTTGTGTAGTTTGTATGTTTGAATTTATACATTATATAACACGCATGCATGATCTAAAATACAAACTTCTATTTTGAATAGGATTAAATGTGACTGCATTAAATATATTTACAAAAATCAACAACGTATTGAAAGCCAAATCCAACAGAAATCCTATAGTAAAGTATTTAATGTCTGTATAATGTATTCCTGAGACCCAGACAGAGGTTTAGTCTTGATTTCTTCTTCTTCTTCTTTGTGTTGATTCTTCTCCTCTTAAACAGACAGAAAAACTCCTGCTGAAGCGACTGAGCTCCACTATTATAAAGATGGCGTTTATTAAAGAGGAGAGTGAAGACCTGAAGATTGAAGACACATTCAGAGTCAAACATGAAGATCCTGAGCAGCAAACAGGTTGGGGTTCATTCTCACAGATCAACTGCCATTTGATCCTCATTCAGAACTACAGAAATATATGTTATATAACTAATTAAATGAAATATGCAGCATTTAACTTGTAATTATTAACAATAATTAACTCCTAATACAGTATGTAACATATGTCAGAATTATTTAGGTTTGCAAGCTTGTTTAAAAGATATTAAATTGTTCTCTGATATCTAAATAGCAGATGTGTGTCTTAGGTGAGTGTAAAGAGCGTTCAGAAACTATTTTACTCTCCGATTTCCAACCCCACATTGCAAAAAAGCTTCTCTTTAGAGTTTCTGTCTTGTTTCTAGTCCTAATATCTACAAATTCTTAAATCAAGAAGTGTTTTCCACACAAGCGAAACATATAGTCTTGTTTTCAGAGTCAAAATGAAGTGAGTTTTTCATTAAACAAGCAAAATAATCGTGTTTTTTGTTCTAAATAAAACTATTAAGTGCATCATCTGCACAAGTTCAAAAGTTTCAACTCGAGTGGAAAATCTGAACAAGGCTAAAAACATCCAGTGACTCCATGACTAAACTAGAGCCATTTATTCTGTCTACTTATGGCCTCTAGGGGGAGTTTGGGGTTGTTGTTGACTGTTTTTTCCTGTTACCAGATCAGGGGCCTGTTTCAGAAAGGAGGTTAAGTGAAAACTCAGAGTATTTTAACCCCGAAATGAAAGAAACTCTGGGTTTTCCGTTTCAAAATGGCAGGTTTGTCAAACTGGAGAAAGCAGGGTAAGTCAAGCCTGTTTCTGGAAGAGAGGTAACTTTAACTCAGAGTCAGTTACTGTAGTCACTTACTCTGTGAACCTAACCTGGTCAGGAGCAGGTTTTATTCTCTAAACTCTGAGTTTCTGTCGGTCTGCTCTCCTTATTTAAAGATGAAGCGGTATTTCTCACCTTAGACTTACGTTTCCACACACCTATTGTATGTGTATTTTGGATGTACGCATAAAAAATTGGTTGATGGAAACACCAAGATGCTAATAACTTTCGAAAATAGACATAATAAACATATGCGCATAACTGAGTAAGAGAAACTTTTTATTCAATAAGAAAAGATGTGCATAAACTACGATGGAAACACTTTTACTGAACAAATTCCAGTATACGCATTAAAAAGGTTTGTTATAAGAGATCATATAATGATAAAAATGTGTGTGAATGGACAAACCAACAGGCTGAGCACGTTGTAAAACATCTGAAATGTTGTTTTGGTCATTCTAAAAGGCCGTAACCGTTTCAGTATTATTATATTATTAATTACCTCCAGAGAGTCTGCAGCATGTCAAAAGCGTCTGTTCTCCGCGTCTCATGCGCGTCTCAAACGCCACCACGCGTTCATTGTGTGTCGGCATTGTCTTCTGAGGCACAAGTCATTTATTAAATAAAGAACATGTTCACGCAGCTTCTTCTACCGCAGTAAATTCAGTTTTTACTGTTGATATTTGGCGCCTGTTAATCAGGAAGTGACAATTTTGTTCTCTTTGACTGGTTGGATAGAAACGCTGCTTTATTCGCACATCTTTTATGCGATATTCCAGTTTTGCACATAAATTTAATTTGCATTTTTGGATGGAAACATAGCTAATACATTTCAGTCACACAAAGAACAAAGTCACGTACGAGAATAGCTTGTCCTTTTAATAATTAATTAGCTTAAATTCACTGACCTACTAACTAGATTAATGGGATTATTACTCCTTCTAAAAACTATTTTTTTTAGTTCTGCTTGCATTATAAATGTCATATCATCCTCTACCACTCGAACAATAAAAAAGGCAAACACACAAGTGCACTTAAATCTGTTAAAACTGATCAACGTGTGTAAAAGTGGGAACCTTAAATGAAACATTTCCACTGAACATTAAGCTAAGGTTATCTGCATTCTTGTTTTGTCAGATTTGTTGTAGAAATGCACTAGCCTATTTTATGTAATTTAATGCAATTACATCTGAAATAACTTCAAAATTATGGCCAATAAACGTCACACATTACATTACTTTATTATTATACTTAATTAAATACTTTAAATAAACTTGCGCATTAACTTGAGCAGCTGTTTTCCCATGCTAACTGTCTCTGTTTCACTGATGCAGTGGTGTTGCTGTTTTAAATATATGCTCATATTTGCTATAACTTTGCATGAGCACATCAAGTTCAGCTGGAGAACTCGTAATATCTGCGCTCCATTGATAATGCCTTTTTATAGTTGCGGTGTGCGCGCTTAACTCTGAGTTGGTCTACTCAAAGTTGATTGACCCAACCCAGATTAGCTATTCTGAAACCGGAAACTCTGAGCTTTTAATCTCTCAGTAAATCAACTCAGAGTTCAAGTTTAAACTCCGAGTTGGTTGAACCTCCTTACTGAAACAGGTCCATTCTGTTTCATTTTGTAAGATGTGATTTAATAATAATACAATCTCAAATTAGAAAAAGCTGGTACAGTTTGGAAAATAAATAAATAAATAAATAAAATAGTGATTATCAGTTTACTTTGACTTGTGTTTCATGGCAGACAAAACAACAATCATGATTTAATGTGTTCCTCAGGATTTTATTATTTTTTTAAACAAACACGTATTTCAATTTTGGTTAGTGCAACACATTTCAAATAAAGTTGTATCAGTAAAGCATTTACCACTCTGTAATGTTGCCGTTCCTGTTCACAACAATTAAAATATGTTTAGGGGCTGAAGACACCAAGTGATGAAGTGTTTCAGGGGTCATTTTGTCCAATTCTTCCTGCAAACAAGTCTTAAGGTGGGCAACAGTACGGGGTCATCGTTGACTCATTTTGCGCTTTAAAATGCACCACACAATCTCTATTGGAGACAGGTCGGGACTGCAGGTAGGCCAGTCTAGTACTTGTATCCTCCACAGCAGCAGCAGGACTTTGTAATCTTCCCTTTACGCACTTCTTTTAATGATGTTCTCCACTGTTGAAGGTGAAATGTCCAAATGTCTTCCTCTCTTTCTCTCAATCATTTTCTCTTGGTAAACTGGCGATCCTCGACCCATCTTTGCTCCTAAAGGACTAGTCCTCATAATTACAATCGGTCATAATTACAATTACTACACCTGTTGACATCACCTGTGTCACATCACATCATTATTCCACCAACTTTCCTGATTACTCGCCCTAAACTGCTCCTGCCACATCTGCTTCTGGAATGTGTTGCAAGAATCAACATTGGAATACGTGTTGTTTTTAATAATAATAATAAAAATCACTAGGAACACATTAAATAATGTTTGTTGTATTGTCTGCAATGAACTACAAGTCAAACTACATTTGAAAATCTCTTTCTTATTTGCGTTTTCCATACTGTCCCAACTTTTTATGATTTGAGGTGTATATTTGCAAAAATTCAACGGTAAAAAAAAAAGTATCGGTAGCAATATTTGCGATACTGGCCTTGTATTTACTTGGTATCATATCGATACCAAATTTTTCAGCCTTAACGGAAATATGAGTGGATTGCGTATAGCTGCCATTACAGCTCTGTTTTTATTGCCTGCCCGGTCACGAGACTGAAAACTATCAATTATAGGTGCACATACTACGATACATCAATGATAACCCTGCTGAAAAATCCAGCTTAAACCAGCCTAAGATGGTTGGCTGGTTTTAGTTGGTCGACCAGCCTGGTTTTAGAGGGGTTTTGGCCATTTCCAGGCTGGTTTCCTGCCATTTCCAGCCTGGTCTTAGCTGGTCAGGCTGGGAGTTGACTAGCTAAAACCAGCTTGACCAGCCAAAACCAGCTATGTCCAGCTTAAACCAGGCTGGTCAAGCTGGTTTTAGCTGGTTTAAGCTGGTCATTTTCCAGCCTGACCAGCTAAGACCAGGCTGGAAATGGCTGGAAACCAGCCTGGAAATGGCCAAACCCCCTCTAAAACCAGGCTGGTCGACCAGCTAAAACCAGCCAACCAGCTTAGGCTGTTTTTTTCAGCAGGGAAGAGCCTAAAAATGTTGATTAGCTTCTGTTTCTCACCTTAGAGCTGATGTCGCTGAATGAGGAGTGTGAAGATCTGAATGAAATTAAAGAGGAGGATCAGGATGATCAAAACTCAGATGTAGAAAAACCACCCGAAAAGGCTCATTTTACCTGCTTCCAGTGCGGAAAGACCTTCCTTCACCATGGCAAGCTCAAAGACCACCTCAGAATTCACACTGGAGAGAAGTCGTTCACGTGTCCTCAGTGTGGAAAGAGCTTCAATAAGAACGGGAACCTGAAAGTCCACCTGAGAATCCACAGCGGAGAGAAACCCTACCCCTGCCCTCAGTGTGGCAAGAGCTTCTACCTGCGCATAAAGCTCAAAGTGCACATGAGGGTCCACACCGGAGAGAGTCCCTTCACCTGCCCGCAGTGTGGAAGAGCTTCAAGCAGAGGGGGAACTTTGTGAACCACATCAGGATCCACACCGGAGAGAAGCCCTACATCTGTCAGCAGTGCGGGAAGAGCTTCAACCAGGACGGCAGCCTGAAGGTCCACATGAGGGTTCACACCGGAGAGAAACCCTTCACCTGCCAACAGTGTGGGAAGAGCTTCAACCTGCGGGGAAACCTTAAAGTGCACATGAGGGTCCACACCGGAGAGAGCCCCTTCACCTGCACACAGTGTGGACTGAGCTTCAGTCAGAAAGTCAGCCTTAAAAGGCACTGGAGGATTTACACCGCAGGGAAAACCTGCACTGCCAACAATGTGGAAAAACGTCCCGCTGCCAGAGGAAACTGCACTAGAAGATGTAAGTGAGAAAAGCCTTAGTGTGAAGAGCTTCTAGCAAGACAGAAACCTGAACGTCAACATGAAATCAAAATGTATTCTTTCCAGTTTTTATATGTATATAGCAGCGCTTGTTATAAATGTTGTATCCGTGCACTTCATTTGTTTGTTAAAATTAATTTGCCCTCATAATTTGTAATCAAATACCATACCATTCATTCCCCCTCGAAACAAGTTCTTCACCTGGTCACATGGAATATCTTTAGGGTTGAGCCATCAGTGCTTTAGGGTGGGACTATCATTCTTTAGGGCGTGGCCATCAGTGCTTTAGGGTGGGGCTATCATTCTTTAGGGCATGGCCATCAGTGCTTTAGGGTGGGGCTATCATTCTTGAGGGCGTAGCCATCAGTGCTTTAGGGTGGGGCTATCATTCTTTAAGGCATGGCCATCAGTACTTTAGGGCAAGGCTAACAGTTTTTTTTTAGGGGGTAAAAAGAGCAATCTAAACTTCCGGTTCATGTGTAACAGAGGCCAGCTAATCAAGTGCTATGCAGGTAAACCTCACTCCTCTGACCTCTAAAGGTGCTGTAGTGGCAGACGCTAGAGGCCGTGGTCTTTAGCCTCCTTGTTAGAACAACCGACTCCCATACAAAGACTCGCAGGTTTGAGGGCCTGAATGATGCTAGGAGATGTGTTCGGCGGGCTAAATGCCTCTGGTAACGTCTTGCAAGGCAAAAAAGGTACTAGGTGACAGGTCAGACTTAAATTAAGTACCATGACGTTGCACAGTATGGGACAACCTGGGCCCCACACTGGAGCCAGGCCTGAAGTTTGGGGCTCGTGTAACAGAGACTCTTCACTCCTCTAAACCCGAAAAGGTGCTCTACTAACAGATGCTAAAGGTCATAGTCTTTAGCCTCCTTGTTGGAGAAACCGACTCCCATAGAACGAATCGCCAGTTCGATCCCAGCTCAGAGCAAGTTAGGTCATACCTGCCAACACTCCCGTTTTTCTCGGGAGTCTCCCGTATTTCAGACCCATCTCCCGTATTGTTTTGTCTCCCGGAAAACTCCCATAATTTACCCCCCACCCCACCCCCCGGTCCTCAGCTTTTAGGTACAATACGATGCAGTAGGACCGGCGGGGTTACACATGCACACTTTAAAGTTGCCATGAAAATGAACTTGCTGAGATTTTTCAGTATGTCGATGTACTTCCAGTTTAAACTGAATATTGAGTAGGGGGCGGGGCTTTCATTCCCTTATAGCAAACTAACTTGACTTCCTCTTAAGTCCCAAATTTGCTTAAAGAAGACTTAGGCCTGGACTCAGACTTGTTTGACTTGACTCGGGACTTAAGAGGCGACTTGAATGTTAAGACTGGAAACTTACTTGTGACTGGAAAAACACTGACTTGCTCCCACATCTCAATGAAACAATCAGTGACTTGACTTGCTTGAGACCTGAAGGTTAAAGTTCCTGTGGAGTGCTGTTAAATGTGCAATATTTACTCCATGTTTGACAATGTCAACTGAAACATAAAGAGAAGGAGGGGCATTTTGTAATATTTATGATGAATATATGTACATGTTTATTTTTTATATCTGTGATAACATGACCTTGTATGTTAAGTATGTGATTTGCATATATTGCCATATATCAGATATCTGTCTGGAGGCGTTGTCGTGTTTTTTTTATTAATAAAGAATTGTTACAGTTATTGAGCATAATTGTAAGTTGTCACTTGTGTGAAGACCCGAGTTCATTTTCTGAATGAAGATATTTTAGAGTAAATCTGAGACTTCCATAGACAGTCAGTGCCCCGACATGCAGAAAAGAGCAAAAACAGCAAGTAGATTGTAGAACTGTGCATTATACATGACACGCACAGATGTTATGGTTAAAGTTCCAAGTGATTATTTGGTTTATTTAACTTCATTTGATTTATGTTAACGTATTTATTAGTTGTAAAAATGTTATTACAAGCAAGAGACGGTGTTTGTTTTTTTCCATTTGGCATCGTGTATTACTCATCAAGAACAGACATTTGACTAAAGAACTTTTAAATAAGAATCTTTATTATCATCAGATTGTTAATGTTTCTCAATGATATACTCCTGAAGCTGAATATCATATGATTTTCATCCACAATACTCTTCAATACTAATCTGCACATTGCCACTGAACATCAGGCATCTTCTCGACTCTTCACAAAACCAGATGTTTGAGTTCTGTTCAAATGTCTGCTGTGATTTCACCCTTAACTTGGATATTGATGCAATGATAAATAAGAGTCATGTCAACATGCTGATAATAGATATCAAAAAAGTCTCTTACTGACAATACATTTCCCTATTTTTGCAGTGGACTTCAGTAAACATTGGGCTATAGCTGAATAAACTGCTTCCAGACACAGGATCATACAGTCAAATGACTGGAAAACATGTTTCTGTGGTCTTTAAGTGTAGACCACAGGTGTCAAACTCAATTCCTTCAATCTAGCTCTGCAGTTTAGTTCCAACCCTAATTAAACTCACTTGATCAAACCAATTGAGGGTTGTTTGAAACTTATAGCTAAGTGTGTTGAAGCAGGATTGGAACTAAACTGTGCAGAGTCCTTAGACTAAAGGACACGAGTCTGGCGAGAGTCATCATGTCCTTCTTGCACTGAGTGCAAGCGTAATCTAATCGAATCACGATAAACTAATCGTTGGAAAGGTCTTCTGAATACATATTTTACCATAGTTTTTTGTAATGTAGGAAGAGTGACAGATTAAAGCACATTTACTGTCAGTCTACAACCTGAGGGAGCATTTACGGTTACATTCGTAAACCATAAATATTATAGTCTAAACATAAAACAATCATGACTAACTATAGATCATTTGAAAGATTAATACTTAAAGTTTCTCTATCTGCGACTGATATTTGATAGATATCACTGAGCAACAGTTTTTAATTAATTAGGATCCTTATTATAGCCGTAATGCATTACTTTGCTACAGCAATCCACATGTAAACACATTTTTGTTTTTAGAGGCTAAATTCAAACTAAACACCACCACTCTTCCCATACTACTGTAGGATTTTATGTCTACTTTACAAACATTAAAAATATAGTATGAAAAAATAGAGTTCCTATTCCTCAAACATACACATAAATAGAGGGCGCCCTTGTATCAATACATCGACTAGAGGCTCATAATGCTGTGTTCACACCAGATGCGGATGAAGCATCAAGCACGAGTGATTTACATGTTAAGTCCATGCAAAGACGCGAATAGACATCCTGTGGCATGATTTGAGTGAATGAGGCGGCGCGAGTTGAGTGTTTTGGCCAGTGCTTAATTTGTGAATTGCGAGGTCCCTGAATAGATCGGGGTAAAGTATCCGGCATGTTACGTGAGGATCTAGAGGTGTCGCGCACGAAATTGGGGAGCAAGGGGAGTGCGGTGGAAGGTGGAGGGGTGTCGTGGACGAAAGTGAGCGGGACGGGGGTGTCACAGACGACAGTGAGGGTTGGGGAGTCGCGGAAGACAGTGAAGAGCGGACAGGGAGGGAAGGGCGGTTGAGGAGGGGGATCGGTAAACTGAGGTGCAGGATCAGATTTCAGAGGTTCCGGATCCGGTGTGTTTGGCACAAATTAAGCCCTGGTTTTGGCGCGCTTCGCACAAAATCGCTCGAGTTGGAAAATCTGAACTTCAGCAGACATTCGTGCCGTGTTAACCAATCAGGAGCTTTTTCTTGTAGGAGCGTGATGATGTAGTGCCTGTTGTTGGTGTGCCGAGGGGAAATCTACTTGTCGACACCAGACAACAGCTCATCAAACTGGGCTCGGCTCAATCAGAAGCACCGCTGAACGCCTCCATCATCCAGGTACAGTTTCTGGAGGAGTTGATCTCAGGCATGGCACCAAACAAATCGAGGCTGTTTTTCAGCCTTCCTAAAGCACATAAAGCACAGCTACTCTCTTAATAACATCCATGTTAGCCATTTAGCAATGAAGCTAGGGTCACCGGGCAGACAGATGCCCTGCCCATCACACGAATCTGCATCTATTGTGAAGTGAATTTGATGCGCGAATGAAGCGAATAAACTCAAACTGTTCACGCGTCTATTTACGTGCCGCATGTGGTGTGAACACAGCATAACTCTCCAGTGAGTTCACTTTGAGGTCGTGAGTCTGGAGTGAGTCCTCATGTGTAAACTGAGCTTTTTCTTGGAGGTGAAGCTCTTCTTGCAGTGAGCGCAGGCGTGAGGTTTATCCCCGTCGTGCATCCGCATGTGCGCCGTCAGGCTGCTTTTACGGCTGTATGTGCGTCCACACTGCTTACAGACGCTGGCGCTCTCTCTAGTGTGCACGTTCATGTGTCCAGCAAGCGCCCCCTTCAGCCTGAACCTGCTCCCGCACTGAGCGCAGGTGTACGGCTTCTCCCCGCTGTGGATCAGCATGTGCGCCGTCAGCTTCCCCTGATGCTCAAAGCCCTTTCCGCACTCTTTACAGCAAAAGCGCATCTCTCCGGTGTGGATTTTAATGTGTACTTTATAGTTGGTGTGCTGGATGAAGCCCTTCCCGCAGTACGGGCACCTGTAGGGCTTCTCTCCGGTGTGGATTTTGGTGTGACTCTTAAGCGTGGCTTTTTTGGCGAATGTCTTCCCGCAGTGCTGGCAGCCGAACGGCCGCTCTCCGGTGTGAACTCGGACGTGGTCCTGCAGGGTTGCGCACTTAGTAAAAGTTTTTCCACACGTTTTGCAGGTCTTAGACCGGTCTCCAGTGTGGACTTTTAAGTGGACTAAGTAGGCGTTTTTCTGGGTGAAGTGCTTCCCGCAGTGCTGGCAGGTGAAGGACATGCCGTCCACGTGAGCGCGCAGGTGGATCTGGAGGTGGGACTTCTGTGTGAAACTCTTGTCGCAGAGTTTGCAGCCGAAGGGTTTCTCTCCGGTGTGGATCCGTATGTGCGCGCGGAGGTTCCCCTTCTGACTGAACTCTTTCCCGCAGTGTTGGCAGATGTAGCGGATGAAGTTGTACGACTTCAGCTTGTACGGGCCTCTGCGCTTGTAAGGCTGCGGGCAGTAGGCCACATTTTCTTCCCTCTCGCTATGTTTGTCGTTTTGATTTTGCTCTTGCGCTTTAGTCACCGCGTCACACTCTTCTTTTAGGCCTGTTAGGTGTACTGGAACAGCTGGAACAACATACAGTTGAAGTCAGAATTATTCGTCCTCCTGTGATTTCTTTCTCTAATGTTTCCCAAATGATGTTGAACAGATTCAGGAATTGTTCACAGTATTTCCTTTAACATTATTTATTCTGGAGAAAGTCTTATTTGTTTTATTTTGGCTAGAATAAAAGCAGTTTTTCATTGTTTTAAACCCATTTTAAGGTCAATATTATTAGCCTCCTTAGCGTGCCAGACACTCAGTATACAGCATCATTACTAACCCGATTAGGCAAATACAGAGGGGGCCCTCTTGTATGTTCACCAATGTAAACTGAATGTCATCTGGTGGTCATGTCTGGTACTGCAGCCAAACTTGATCTGACTGAAAGATATCAACTTCGAATTTGGAATAGAAGTTGTTCAGATATTAAGCTATATGATTTTCTGGCCATTTTATGCTGTGTTCACACCAGACGCGGAACGCGCGGCTAAATCGCGAGTAAATAGACGTGTGAACATTTGAGTTTACTCGCTTCATTCGCGCGTCAAACTCCGCTTCAGAACAGACGCGGATTCGCGTCATGGGCCGGGCTTCTGTCTGCCCGGTGACTGTAGCTTCGTTGCTAAATGGCTAACATGGATTTTATGTGGAAAATAACTGTGTTTATGTGCTTTATGAAGGCTGAAAAACAGCGTCGATACGTTTGGAGCAGTGTCTGAGTCCACTAGATACTTTCAGAGGTGCAGCAGCTCTGTGAGCTCATAAACTCCTCCAGAAACTAAACCTGGATGATGGAGGCTTTCAGCGGTGCTTCTGACTGAGCCGAGCCCAGTTTGATGAACTATTGTCGGTGTCGGCTGGAGGATTTCCCCCGGACACCAACAACAGGTGCTACGTCACAATCATGCCCCCACAAGAGCAAGCTCCTGATTGGTTAACGAGGCGCGAATGTCAGCAGAAGTTCAGATTTTTGAACTCGAGCGATTTGTGCCATTCGCGCGTATCGCGCCATCCGCGCAATTCGAGTCAATCGCGCCGCGCCATTCGCGTACATTCGTTTGCATTGACCTAACATGTAAATCACTCGCGCTTGACGCTTCATCCGCGTCTGGTGTGAACGGAGCATTAGGCTTAAACATGTTTTGTAAAATACATATTTTATGTATTATATTAAAATATTTATTGTTTTATTATATTTCCCAGTGATGGGTTGCAGCTGGAAGGGCATCCACTGCGTAAAACATATGCTGGAATAGTTGGCGGTTCATTCCGCTGTGGCGACCCCTGATTAATAAAGGAACTAAGCCGAAATGAAAATGAATGATTTATTTTTTCATAAACAAAGGCACATAACTTTAATTTTTTTTTAACTTTTCAAACTTCAGCTACAATCTGTAAAGTGTCTTCTTTAAAATGAGCTTAAATCTGTGCACAAAACCTCGAATATTGGCACTTAATTCATGTCTATGTTCAAAAAGTGGGGCAGACTGTTCAGAACTGCTACAAAAAATAATTGTGATGCTTCAAATGACTGAGTTGATCTGTGAGAATGAAAGCCAACCTGTGTGCTGCTCAGGATCTTCATGTTTGACTCTGAATGTGTCTTCAGTCCTCTCAGGATCTTCATGTTTGACTCTGAATGTGTCTTCAGTCCTCTCAGGATCTTCATGTTTGACTCTGAATGTGTCTTCAGTCCTCTCAGGATCTTCATGTTTGACTCTGAATGTGTCTTCAATCTTCAGGTCTTCACTCTCCTCTTTAATAAACGCCATCTTTATAATAGTGGAGCTCAGTCGCTTCAGCAGGAGTTTTTCTGTCTGTTTAAGAGGAGAAGAATCAACACAAAGAAGAAGAAATCAAGACTAAACTGTGTCTCAATCACTTCTCTAGCTCACTAGTGAGTGTGCACTGGAGGAGAATCACTCACAGTCAGTTATTCAGATATTCTCCTTGATAAAATTCTACATAGTGAAATCATATTATCAGCCAATGACTACCAAAGTACAGCATAATAATAATAATATTAAAAAATACATGCTAGCAACCTATAAATAGACTATCTCTGAGTAAAACCTTTAAACGTCAAGCTTTCTCAGTGATATTTTAAACATTCAGACCTGAAATTGGCCTTTTTAAGTTCTGCTTCACTATTTTATTGAACGCTGAAGTCTGAGTGTGCGAATGTAAACCAAATTCACCTCAATTGTGACAGGAATACACAGTTAAAACTGTCTGTAATGTCCAGTTCCTCCAGGAGTTTGTGTTTTTACACAGAATTGAATGTAAAATCAAGCAAATGCCACAAGAATTCTAAATGAAACGTGAAAGATTTCAAAATTAATGCCGAATTCCTACATATTTTGCATAGCCAGATACTTTACATGACATTATTTCAACACACAATCAGCCAAAACACTTGATGTACTGTGTGTGTTTTAATCTGTAGTGCTCTCATTCATTATTATATTTAATACGCTGTGAGAAATTAAGATAAAACTAAGCACAAAGAACAATTATAAACTGATATTTTGAAGGCTACACGTGTAAATCATTTATAGTTTCATCACAAATGCATATTAATAATTATTTACTGCTCTAAATCTCACCGGTAATGTCTTACATGCTGTGTTTTATGATGAAAGATCTGTCATTTTAGTCATGGTAGACAAAAACAAAGACATCATAATTGATCAATTCATTTTAGCAGGACTTTTCTAAAGCTAATGATTCTAGATAATGCACAAGTGATTTATACTTTTATATCTTTATATCATTAATTAATAGGAGTCATTAATACGTAAAACATGACAAACTCAATTATTTACAGCAAAGAAAGTTTCTATTTTGGTCTCTGACTCTCTCAGTGATTTCTACATTTAAATTGCAGAGCACAATGTTTCCTGAGGTAAAAAGAGTTATTCTCACTACAAATCAACATGGAAATGTTTGACAAAAGCCATTACTAAACTATTTAGGCTGCAAAAATCAGAGAAATGTCCTATATGAGCATCATCTGTACATTTCTCTGCATAAAGACACTTCTATAATATACTGTCTGTTTATTCATGAAGCTGATACTGATGTTTAGTACATTACACCAGTTTTAAGACAATAACCAAGTCGAACTGCTAGTAAATGTGAGCTAACACAAAACAGCCAAAGGCTTCATTCACTCCAGAGCGATTTAAATGAGTTTAAAAATAAGAAACTGTGATTTCAGAAAAGAAAACACACGACAGAGGCTAAAATCATCGATCAAATTAAGCGGTGTGGTCAAATAACGTGTACACTGCTCTGCTTGTGCTCAGTCTGAAGATGATCAACATTAATTAAATGAAGAAACGAGCGCTGTACTTCCACTAAATAACCTCCATTAACATCTAAATAGAGCATTTACCTTTATGTAAACAAATTAGACAATAAACCAACAACCTGCATCGATTTTAACGCTTTAAAACACAATATAAAATACTATAATATAAAATACAAACCTTCCCTCAGCCGAACCGCAACAGCAGCAGCCAGGAGCGCGGCATGATGACGTCACGTAAACATACCAAAATAAAAGTCCCGCTCTGTAAAAACCACAAAAAGGCAATGTTATCCCTGTTATCCCTGCTAAAAAATTCAGTTTAAACCAGACTAAGCTTGTTGCCGGGTTTTAGAGGGGTTTTGGCCATTTCCAGGCTGGTTTCCAGCCATTTACAGCCTGGTCTTAGCTGGCCAGGCTGGGAGTTGACCAGCCAAAACCAGCTATGTCGTTTAAACCGGGCTGGTCAAGCTGGTTTTAGCTGGTTTAAGCTGGTCATTTTCCAGCCTGACCAGCTGACCAGGCTGGAAATGGCTGCAAACCAGCCTGGAAATGGCCAAAACCCCTCTAAAACCAGGCTGGTCAACCAACTAAAACCAGCCAACCAGCTTAGGCTGGTTTAAGCTGTTTTTTTCAGCAGGGATGAGTATGGTGAAATATGTAGTCAAACACATCAACGATCATATTAAATATATATTAAGAACTACTAAGGAAAGTGTGTGAGATTGTCAAAAAAGGCAAAAGTGTAATCAGAATCAGAATCAGTTTTATTGCCAAGTGTGCTTCACACACACAAGGAGTTAGTTTCGGCAACAGAAGCTTCCAGTGTACATAAAGTGACGAGTGACAACACAAAATAAACATGAAGAAAGACGATAAACATTAGACAGAGATGCAGTTAGTCAAAAAGATCTGGATGTTGAGTTGTATGTACAGATGTGTTGTGAATATACAGGTTATAATGTGCTGTGTACCAATGCCAATGGAGGAAGTATTGCATTTTATATTGTTATAAGGTGCTGTGCACAAGTGCGTATGAGAAAGTATTGCACGTTTATTGCACAGTAGGGGAATATTGAACTGTTCATGAGGTAGATGGCCTGAGGAAAGAAACTTTTCCTGTGTCTGGCTGTTTTTGTGCTTGGTGCTCTGTAGCGCCGACCAGACGGTAACAGTTGGAACAGGTAGTGTGCTGGGTGTGAGGTATCCAGAGTGATTTTGCGAGCCCTTTTACTCACTCTGGAAGAGTACAGTTCTTGAAGTGTAGGAAGGGCAGTGCCAGTGATTCGTTCAGCAGTCCGGACTATTTGCTGTAGTCTACGGAGGTCAGTTTTGGCAGCTGAGCTGAACCAGACGGTGATTGAAGTGCAGAGGATGGATTCTGACCATCTATACTGTCTATTAAAATGTAGATTATAACAAATGTGATTTGTTTGTATAAATCTATAAAAGCATATAGAATTTTTAAAAAACTCCCATCTTTGCTATTAATATGTGATTGTAAGTCCCCCTTTAATAAATTATACACAATTGAGTTATAGTTATCAATTTACATTGAATTGTACTGTTCTCTCTCTCTCTCTCTCTCTCTCTCTGTCTTTGAGAAAATGTTTGTTTTATGGACTAAATAAGTGAAGAAGAGACGTTAAAAATGTCAATTTATTTTCTGTCAAGAAAGTTAGGTGTGTGTGAGTACAGTAGAGAGAGCAAGATCGTGAGCCAGTGCGAAAAGTCAAAACAGCTTTGTTCTAGTTTTATTATTGAGGAACACTGTGAACAAAATTACCAGTACAGGCTGTTTATGTTTGCTGTGAGGAATCATTTCAGATCATGGGATAGTGTAATGCTGTGTTCACACCAGACGCGGAAGAAGCGTCAAGCGCGAGTGATTTACATGTTAAGTCAATGCAAATGCGCAAATAGGCATCTTGCGGCGCGATACACGCTAATGGTGCGGCGCGAATGACTCGAATTGCGCGATACGCGCGAATGGCAGCGTGCGAATTGAGCGTTTGACGCGCTTAACGCGCAAATCGATCGAGTTCAAAAATCTGATCTGCGGACATTCGCGCCGCGTTAAACAATCAGGAGCTTGCTCTTGTGGGGGCATGATTGTGACGTAGCACCTGCTGTTGGTGTCCCAGGGGAAATCCTCGAGCCGACACCGACAACATTTCATCAAACTGGGCTGGGCTCAGTCAGAAGCACCGCTGAAAGCCTTCATCATCCAGGTTCAGTTTCTGGAGGAGTTTATGAGCTCACAGAGCTGTTGCACCTCTGAAAGGATCTAGAGGACTCAGACACTGCTCCAAACATATCGACGCTGTTTTTCAGCCTTCATAAAGCACATAAAAACAGTTATTTTATCAATAAAATCCATGTTAGCTATTTAGCAACGAAGCTACAGTCACCGGGCAGACAGTAGCCCTGCCCATGATGCGAATCCACGTCTGTTCTGACGTGAATTTGACGTGCGAATGAAGTGGAGTTTGACATGCGAATGAAGCGAGTAAACTCAAATGTTCACGCGTCTATTTACCCGCGAATAGCACGATTTATCAGCGCGTTCCACGTCTGGTGTGAACGCAGCATTAGGGTCATGGATGGGTGACATCAAACTCCAGGTGAGTTTTCTTCGAATGCTTTCCAGTCCAATTCTTTATCCCCTTCACTCACTAGCTTCCCTCCGTCTTGTTCACTCAGATGTACATTGCTGACACCAGTGTTAGGGGAAAGTTACTTTTTTTTGTAAGTAATGCATTATGTTAAAATAAAAAGTAACTAGCATTACATTTTAAAAAGTAACTCAAAAGTTACTTTACTGGTTACTTTGAAAAGTAATATTATTATGTAACTCATGCTACCTGTAATGCATTACCCCCAACACTGTTGATTACATTACAGGAGTGTCCACTACTGGCTGAACATCTGCATGGGTTTAAATGGAGTGCCCTAAACACTTGAGCACAACAAAATATTAACGTCTAATGATGGTACAGCTTGACACTGTGTGAACGTTACCAATATGACGTCTATCAGATTTTGGTTCCCATACCTGACAAATAAAGGCTGGTTTATACATCTGCGTCGAGTAGTCAGCGTGACCCACGCCGCCTGCCTTGCGTGTAGACGTGCATTTATACTTCGGTGTGCTATTTGTGTTGCTCTGCAATAACACTTCTGAAACACTAGCTGACAGTTGGTGTTTATGTTCCTCTGTGTCGAGTTTCTTCGCTGGTGTTGTTTTTTCTGAACGCTACCTTAATGTACAAGTGGCTCAAACTCGCTCATTCAGAGGCGGGAACTGGCGGACGTGCAACAACTTTATGTATAAGGTGAACACAAAACAACAGTCTCCATCTGGAGCACCTTCATGGGACTCCACACTCGTAAACACACGCTACATCAGGCTCGTGGCTCTCAGCACCGCCCACACTTGTCACAGCTACCAAGCCGACCCATCACAGAGCTTGCGCTACACGTCAATGCAAGGTGTAGTTAAATTTTATTGAGAGGTGCGCATCAGCAGCGACGAGGGCCATGCAACCACACTAAGGCTGCGCCGGAGCATACGCGTGCGGTTGAAGTATAAATCAGCCTTAAATGTCAGTATTTGACGTTAAAATGACGTTGGACTATGGTAACAACCTAAAATCAACAAAATATCAACGTCATTTTAAAATAACATTGTCCATAGACACGGGCAACCTAAATCTAACCTAATATTAACATCTTATGATGCTGTGTGTCTACTGACTCTCTACCTTTTTACACGGCTGAACTTCAGCTTGTGATTTGCTCTACACAACTGTTTGCAGCATTGTCAGTTGCTACAGTAGTGTGAATGGTAATTTGCAATGGTCATGTGATTTGCATATAAGTGTCACATCTTGCGCATGTTACCCATTAAATTGAATACACATTCAAATTGGAATCATGACAGAATATTCTGTGATGTCCACTTTGCAGGGCACTTATGGTCAAATTGATCAAACATCTAAGAGAAATATACAAAATATGCATAACGTGGGGCTGAAAGGACAAGGACTGAGAACCGCTAGATCATGATAAGCAATACTTATCCCTTACTGTTTATGTCTTCAAAGAGTTGCTGGAAGTGTCTTTTTTATACCAAAGTAGACCTATGCAGCACCTATGATTTGGTCCACGTAAGGGAGGGGGAAGAGTGAACAGCTACTTTTACCACCCCCAGAGGACACTTAGAGTGTCAGGTTATGCATTTCGTGTTGGCCAAAACCCCAGCGATTTATCAGGCACTCATTAAGGACGTGTTGCTCACTATTGAACAGCAGTTCTGTTGGCAATCTATAGCTCATGACATTCAAGATTTTGTTGTGCCTTTCTAAGCAGTGGAGGACTCCTTACAAGACATATTATGATCCAATATTATTATTAAAGATATGTTATGATCCTATATTATGAAAGATTTTGTTACCATACTATCACAGACTCAGGGCGGCAAAGTCAGTTTAACTGGGGTGGGGGGTTTAACTGTGTTTTATTTCAATTTTTACACAAGTAAATGGATGGAAAGACAGGCTTAACAGTGCATATCTATAACATGTGCATATCTGCGGCCTCAGATTTCATGTGGGCCAAGTCATAAATCCAAATGCAAATGGACAATTCTAAACAAGTTTAAACAGGGCTACAAAATTCTAAACTGGTCCACATTTGACCACTTCCAGAGGTAGTCAAAAATATACCAGGGGTGCCTGAACTCGGACCTGAAGTTCTAGTATCCTGCAGAGTAAAGCTCCAGCCCTAATTAGACACACCTGAATCAGCTAATCAAGCTCTTTTAGTCAAACCAGAAGCTTCCAGGCAAGTACTCGACAGGTACAGGTACTGAAGAGTGTAAATGAAGCAACGAGTGGGTAGGCACAAACATATTGCCATCTTGTCAGTGCACCACTGAGAGTCACTCAAACAATGGGCAACATGCCTGATTGTAGAGTGAAAAGCTCATCACTTCATAAAACATGACGCAATTTTGTTCTGACCACATGTGCTTGGTTCTATACTAAATCAATAATGTAAGGGAACCGACAGCTGTAATTAGAGATTCAATCAAAGAAAGTTTATTGAGGATAGTTGCACTTTCTCAAGACCTGTAACAATGAACCACAAATAAATAGAAGACACACGTGCACACACAAAGTACAATCTGTTTCATATTGATGCAGTCTTATAAAAACTGGCACAATCGACATTCAATCTGGCAGCCTTCTACTACACAGATAGACTATCTTGTAAGCAAAGAAATTTGCTCAAAATAATTAAACACATAAAATGACAAATAACTCAATCAATCAAGAGTCCAGTCCCACTTAAGAGGTCTCCATGAACTCTGACCTGGCTTGGAAGATCCTGAGGAATCAAATCATTTGGCATACAAAAAAAGCAATGGCAAACGTATTACTCCAGCTTTACTCTGAAGAGGGATGACACTAATCATATAATCTAGGCCCTTGAACCCTCAACTTTAATAATAATCATATAGACATAAGAAAGGACATGTGTTACTCCATCCTGGAGTGGACATCCATCAGAAAACCCAAGTCTTTTATAATGCGTTTACAGAGTTTGGTCTTTTGAAAATACAGTTTTAATGAATTGAGCCACGTTAAGAATAATTCTACAAGAGGAAAATGCATATTACTTCCACTTTTGTATTGTTTCAAAAAGGAGAGCAGTAGGTTCCCAAATGTCAAAAAGGTGCCTGAACAGAAGCTGCTTCCATAATGTGGTCAAATGTGTTTGAACAGCCACAAAATACCACTTTCTCCACCTATTGAACTAATGCGTAAATTTGTGAGCGGTATTCATGTGGTATTTAAGCCCTGAATCATGTTTGAAACTCTTTTCACAATGACCACACCTGAAGGGTCTCTCTCCAGTGTGGACCCTCATGTGTATGTTAAGGTGTCCTATTTGGTTGAAATTCTTTCCACATTGGTCACAGGTGAAAGACCTTTTTTCAGTGTGGATTCTCATGTGGGCATTCATGTTATTTATGTAACTGAAAGACTTTCCACAGGTAGGGCACATGTAGGGTTGCTCTCCATTGTGAATCCTCATGTGGTCTTCAAAGCGTCGTTTCTCACAGAACCTCTTTTTACAGTGAGAGCATGTGAAGCGTTTCTCTTTTGTGTGAACTCTAATATGAACTTTAAGGTGTTCTTCTTGATCAAAACTCTTTCCACACTGACTGCAGGTGAACGGCTTCTCGCTATTGTGAACTAAAATGTGTCTTTTAAAGCTGGCCTTTTCAGTGAAACGTATTCCGCACTGTTTGCAGGTGAAAAGCTTCTCTCCAGAGTGAGCTGTCATGTGGTATTTAAGGGTTTCTTTTCTGCTGAAACTCTTCCCACACTCGTGGCAAGTGAAGGGCTTTTCTCCAGTGTGGATTCTCATGTGAATTCCAAGCCCTTCAACATGAATGAAGCTCTTTCCACACTGTTTGCAGGTGTAAGGCTTTTCTCCAGTGTGAATTCTTCTGTGTCCAACAAGGCTTTTACTTTGTCTGAAACTCCTTCCACACTGCTCACAGGTATAAGGCTTCTCTCCTGTGTGACTCCTCATGTGGATTTTAAGTGAAGAAGATTGACTGAAACTCTTTCCACACTCTTGGCAGGAGTAAGGTTTCTCTCCAGTGTGTATCCTCGTGTGGACCTTAAGATGTTGATGTTGCCTAAAACTCTTTCCACACTGTTGGCAGGGGAAAGATTTTTCACCTCTGGTTCTTTGAGTTCTTTTATGTGAGGAAGTCTTTTCAGTATCTGAGCAACTAAGAGATGTTTCTTCAGTTTTGAAACCAAGATGCTTCTTATATTGATCTTTCTCTTCTTCTTCATTGAGTACTTCAGTCTCCTCTTTCAGTTCTATCAGCTCTACTGTGAGAAAACAAAACAAAATAACATTTCAACAAACATAGAAATATTAAGATAAAATATGAAGAAGCATCAAAACCATCATACAACTAATGAACTAACGTAAACTAAAATGTCAGATTTACAGCTCATATGATAACTGATAAAATCCAAACAATTAAAGAAACAAATATTAAGAGAAACAAGTGTGAATGCTTAACATCAGACAAAAGCACACCATCCTCAATTCTTTACTGTTTCCATATCATTTAATGAGAATTAAACAAACATTCCTAATATTTACTTGTTGAACCCCTACCTTATCATGATGATAGATTTGAGGGTCTGAATGAAGGAGATATGTTTATCGGGCTAAATGCCTCTGGTAACGTCTCGCAAGCGAAAAAAAAAGGTACTAGGTGACAGGTTAGACAACCCTTATGAGTGAAGTTGAATCAAGGACCACGACGTTGCACAGTATGGGACAACCTGGACCCCACACAGGAGCCAGGACTGAAGTTTGGGGCTCGTGAAACAGAGACTCTTCACTCCTCTGAACCCGAAAAGGTGCTCTACTGACAGATGCTGGAGGCCATGGTCTTTAGCCTCCTTGTTTGAGCAACGGACTCCCATGCTGAGAGTCGGCAGTTTGATCCTAGCTCAGAGCGGGTTGGGTGGTGTAGGACTGGTGGGGTTACATTGGTGCCGTGACCCGAATGGGAGTAAGGTTTAGGGGGGGTGAGTGTAACAGAATCCAGCTAATAAAATGCTGTGCAGGTAAATCACACTCCTTTGAACCCGAAAAGGTGCCCTAGCGACAGACGCTAGAGGTCATGGTCTTTAGCCTCCTTGTTAAAGCAACTGACTTCCATAAGGAGAGTCACAGGTTCGATCCCAGCTCGAAGCAGGTTGGGTGGTGTAGGACTGGTGGGGTTACACTCACATCTTCACCCAAGGAAACTGACAGCCTAATGGAGCGACATGGGACCATCCGTCTACAGAAACTGTAACAGTTTGATGCATCCGTGAACAAAGCAAGGGCCATGATGATCCAAGTCTTGGACACAGAAACTTGCTCAAAATATGATGTCACCTAAAGTCCTAGTGGTTAGAGAGTGATCCTAAGGTTACAGGTTTGAGCCCCATCACCAGCAAGGATTGTAGGTAGGGGGAGTGAAAAAAACAACACTCTCTTCCACCCTCAAAAGACCCTTTGACATTTCCGGGTTTCTCAGTAGCCTTAGTCGTCATAGTTAAGTAAACCTAAAGCACAGTGAATGGAAGAATACAAGGAAATTTCAAGGATTTAAGATGCTGATGACCATTAAATGTGTCATACCAGTGTTGTGAAAAGGGTTCATACGACAACTGAGGTGATTCCCTTGAGCAATAGGTTCTCAATTCCGGTCCTCGGCCCCCGCCCTGCACATTTTGTATGATTGCTTTATTTGACACAGAAAGATCATGGGGGGTGGGGGTGGAGAGCCACTGCCCTGAGTAGTGAACCTCCAAATGCTCTCCAGGCAGCCCACAGCTCCGGTGTGTGTGTTCACATGTGTGAGTCACTTTGGAAAAACACATTTGCTAAATGCCTAAATGTAAATGTCACTGGGGAAAGAGCCTGAGCTTGTGCCAGAGGTTGAACTGTACTTATTAGAGATAGTCTGGCTCACCTCCACACACAATCTGGGCTCTCGTCCTAAACTTCTGGTGAAGGGATTGGACTCTCTTTTACTGGATTTGCCCACAGTGAAAGATGGACTTGTAGTGTGGGCTTGCTTATAGCTCTCCATCTCAGTCGCCATGTGTGGTGAATGACTTCAGATCTGGGATAGATCTCTCACTATAGTTTATTCTGGAGGAAATTCTAACAAGCAACTGTTTGTTTATGACTCTATGGTCACCATTTTCCCCAGTTCACTGATTGACACATTTGCTGCTCTCAGTTATTGGTCCATCAATGTAATGGTGTAAGTGCTGCAGCCTGATTTGTGTATGTACTGGTAGATAAAGTTCAACAAAAAAGTTTACCACTAAAGAGCTTTGAGAATGAACACCAACCTGTTAGTTTCTCAGGATCTTCATGTTTGACTCTGAATGTGTCTTCAATCTTCAGGTCTTCACTCTCCTCTTTAATAAACGCCATCTTTATAATAGTGGAGCTCAGTCGCTTCAGCAGGAGTTTTTCTGTCTGTTTAAGAGGAGAAGAATCAACACAAAGAAGAAGAAATCCTCAGAATAGAGATATCACCCGATTAAAACAAACAAACAAAAAAGGAATAAAACGATAACAAATTAAGCATGACCTATTTAATTCCTCTGTGAATTATACTTGATAGAATTAACAAAAGCAAATCCCCAATTGGGAACCAGTCAGAGTGAAGTTTTCAGAGAATTGCAGAATTATTACACTGCTATTACACATCGTTTCCCATAATGAGGTGAATTTGATAAGATTTATAGAGAACATTTTGTGTTAGACTGCTTGTTTTCTGTGGGATTGCAATGCATTATGGGTACTGTGGATTTTGAAAAGCCTGTCATTATAAACTCGCTGCATTTAAGATCTGCCTTGTTCAAAACTATTGACACGTGTGACTAAAACTGATTTGTGATGGTTTGCATGTTTTGTGCTCAGACATTAATACTTGTGTTGTTTACAGAACTGGTAATAGTGGTTTATACTTGTGTTTTCATCTGGTTTTATAGAACACTCGTCCTCTACAGCAGCAGTGAAATGTGCAAAATCATGTCGTAAACACTACAGTAATGTTAAATCCAGTAGTAAAACACCCAAAACACACAATAGCTACTGTATTTTAATGTGTTACTTCTAACATTGGATTATATTAAATACCACATTTAATAAGAGGAGAACAATTAGACATGTCTTCTGATGCTCCTGTGGAGATGTGCTTTACTCTCACTAAATAACCTTCAATAACATTTAAATAAGGTATTAGAGAGCTGACATCAATAATAAGAAGAGAATTCACAAACAAATGATTGACTTGCCTGAACAGGTGATGTAGATACAAACACTGCAGATGTATAAGAAAAATTCTTCCTTTAGCTGAATCAGGACAAATGAAGTGCGGCGAAGCTTGATGACATCATGCAAACAGACCAAAATAAAAGTCCCACTCACATAATTTATATCTAAAACCACAAACAAGGTAAAGATTAAAGATATATATGGATATATTGAAATAAATAATTAAATGCATATGATGCACCACAATATTTAACCACCAATAAAGAAACACGTCATGAAGGCAAACGTTTAAAATGTGAAATAAAATAAAGTGTATTAAGGTAAAAGTGTTAGCCTACTGCAAAAACCAGCTAATACCAGTTTAAGCTGATTTAACCCAAATTGAACAAAAAGCTGGTCCAGCTTAAGCTAAACTGATGAAAAACTGGTTTTTATAGTTATACCCCATTTTAAAAATGTATAATTTTATCTATATATCTCAGTGAACAGAAGCAATATAGTTTGGTGTATTTTAACAAAAGAGATTTATTAAACAGGTATATTATTAAAATAATATTTAGTCACTGAACATATTTAGAAATACAACCCCAAATCAGAACCACCCCTTTGTGGACGTAACTACATATTGCGGTACTTGAGGTTTGTCGCAGTAGTCCTGAAGCCCATGTGGTGATCTGGCGTATAGATGAATGAGGATTCTTGATGCAGCGCCGCCTGAGGGATCGGAGATCACAGTTGTTCAGCTTAGATTTGCACCCTTGTTGTTTACGCACTGAAACTCCTCCAGATTCCTTCAATCTTTAATGATGTTCTGCACTGTTGAAGGTGAAATATCCACATGTCTTCCTCTCTTTCTTTGAGGAACATTGTGTTCAATCCTTTTCTCTCGTATTTGTTGTCAAACTGGCGATTCTCTGCCCATCTTTGTTCCTAAAGGATTAGACTTTTCTTGGAAGCTGCTTTTGTACCAAATCATAATCACAGTCACCTGTTAACATCACCTGTTTCACATCACATCATTATTTCACCAGTTTATCTGATTACTAGCCCTAAATTGCTCCTGTCTCAACTGTTTCTGAAGTGTGTTGCAGGTCTGAATGACAGGAAAGGATGAACATTTACAAATGAAATGAAGTTGACCAGACAAAACATGAAATATTTTGTCTTCATATTGTCTCCAATGAAATACAAATCAGAGTACATTTACAAATCACCACTTTTTTTTTCATTTGCGTTGTCCATACTGTCCCAACCTTTTTTGATTTGGGGTTGTACATGTTAAAGTTCCAAAAATAATTGGGGAAAAAAAGGACTTACGATCAGCTGGTGCAACACTACCCATGTGTAATATTTAAACATTTTAAGTACAGTGCCAGAAAATACCAAGCCAACTCTTGAGTTGATATAGCAGACACACAGTGTCAAAGTTGCACTCAAATCTAACACCACCAGAATAACAAAAACCAGTGCAGTCTTTATACTTTGTGCTTTCTTAGGGCGTACTCACACTATGCTATTCGAACCGTGCCCAGGCCCGTTTCCCGGATCGTTTGAGAAGTGTGAGTGTTCTGAATCGGGCTCAGGCACGGTACACTTGGCCGACCCTGGCCCGGTTGGAGGAGGTGGGCCTGAGCGTGGTTCACTTGGGCTTTGGCGCGGTACGCTTGTGTCTGAGTGCAAAACGCACCTAAGCGAGACGTGACTTTTAAGCATCTGTTTCATATGGATTAATTGATCATTCGTACTGTTCAATGAACACAAGCTGTCGTAGATTAACAAAGACGCAAACCCCTCACTGCACGACAGCTGCACCTTCAGCAAACCTCCTAATTCCTGCAGCACGAGGACTTTACGATTGTTTATGAGCGTCAAAGGTGGCTGATCTGTTCGGTGAAATGTTTGACTGCGTGTCACCGCACATCAAATCACTTCAACGATATAACTAAAGAAATCTCCACTGTGCTGAGCAAGAGCGCTTACTGAACAGCGCGTCATCGATGACGAAAGCGTGCCCAGGCCCGAATGTAATGTGAGTGCGGGCCGTCGGGGGAGACGGGAGGGGGGACAAGCGTGGTTTGGCCCGGTTCAATGCAACTGTACATAGTGTGAGTACGACCTTAAAGCCTGCGTCGCAACAATATATTCCGAAACCTTGGAGGAAATGAAGGGAAAGGGAGATAAACACAAATACATATGGGTATTCAGCTCAATTCCAGTGGCCAATTGATGAACTGCAGTTTCAGCCACTTTTGTATTGGTTTCAGAAAGGAGAGCAGGAGGTTCCCACATGTCAAAAAGGTGCCTGAACAGAAGCTGCAAATTTGTGAGCGATATTCATGTGGTATTTAAGCCCTGAATCATGTTTGAAACTCTTTCCACAATGACCACACCTGAAGGGTCTCTCTCCAGTGTGAACCCTCATGTGTATGTTAAGGTGTCCTATTTGGTTGAACTCTTTTCCACATTGGTCACAGGTGAAAGACCTTTTTTCAGTGTGGATTCTCATGTGGGCATTCATGTTGTTTTTGTAACTGAAAGATTTTCCACAGGTAGGGCACGTGTAGGGTTGCTCTCCATTGTGAATCCTCATGTGGTCTTCAAAGCGTTGTTTCTCACAGAACCCCTTCCCACAGTGAGAGCATGTGAAGCGTTTCTCTTTTGAGTGAACTCTAATATGAACTTTGAGATGTTCTTCTTGATCAAAACTCTTTCCACACTGACTGCAGGTGAACGGCTTCTCACTATTGTGTACTAAAATGTGTTTCTTAAAGCTGGCCTTTTCAGTGAAACTTATTCCGCACTGTTTGCAGGTGAAAAGCTTCTCTCCAGAGTGAGCTGTCATGTGGTATTTAAGGGTTTCTTTACTGCTGAAACTCTTCCCACACTCGTGGCAGGTGAAGGGCTTTTCTCCAGTGTGGATTCTCATGTGGATTTCAAGCCCTCCACTTTGAATGAAGCTCTTTCCACACTGTTTGCAGGTGTAAGGCTTTTCTCCAGTGTGAATTCTTCTGTGTCCAACAAGGGTTTTTCTTTGTCTGAAACTCCTTCCACACTGCTCACAGGTATAAGGCTTCTCTCCTGTGTGAATCCTCATGTGGACTTTAAGTGAAGAAGATTGACTGAAACTCTTTCCACACTCTTGGCAGGAGTAAGGTTTCTCTCCAGTGTGAATCCTCGTGTGGACCTTAAGTTGCCTATATTGCCTAAAACTCTTTCCACACTGTTGGCAGGGGAAAGATTTTTCACCTCTGGTTTTTTGAGTTCTTTTATGTGAGGAAGTCTTTTCAGTGTCTGAGCAACTAAGAGATGTTTCTTCAGTTTTGAAACATTTCTTATATTGATCTTTCTCTTCTTCTTCCTTGAGTACTTCAGTCTCCTCTTTCAGTTCCATCAGCTCTACTGTGAGAAAACAAAACAAAATAACATTTCAACAAACATGAAAATATTGAGATAAAATATGAAGAAGCATCAAAACCATCATACAACTAATGAACTAACGTAAACGAAAAGGTCAGATTCACAGCTCATATAATAACTGATAAAATCCAAACAAGTGCTAAAGCTCAACGTCAGACAAAAGCACACCATTCTTGATTCTTTACGGTTTCCATATAATTTTTTAATGAGAATTATACAAATATTTCTAATATTTCCTTGTTGAACCACTACCTTATCATGGTGGAAGGTTTGAGGGTCTGAATGATGCTAGGAGATATGTTTAGCAGACTAAATTCCTTTGGTAAAGTCTCGCAAGACAAAAAAAGGTACTAGGTGACAAGTCAGACTCAGTATGGTTCAAACAACCCTTATGAGTGAAGTTGAATCAAGGACCACGACCCCATACTGGAACCAGGCCTGAACTTTGGGGCTCGATTAACAGAGACTCTTCACTCCTCAGAACCCCAAAAGGTGCTCTAGCAACAGGTCTTTAGCCTCCTTGCTTGAGCAACGAACTCCCATGCTGATAGTCGTCGGTGCTCGAAGCGGGTTGGGTGGTGTAGGACTGGTGGAGTTACACTCGCATCTTCACCCAAGGAACCTGGCAGCGCACAGCCCAATGGTGCGACATGGGACCATTCGTCTAAAGAAACTCTAAGTGTTTGGTGCATCCGTGAACAAAGGCAAGGGCCATGATAATCCAATCCTTGGACACAGAAACTTGCTCAAAAGACACGGATATCAACTAAAGTCATAGTGGTTAGAGAGTGATCCCAAGGTTGCAGGTATGAGCCCCATCACCAGCAAGGATTGTAGGTAGGGGGAGTGAAAAAAACAACACTCTCTTCCACCCTCAATAGACCCTTTGACATTTCCGGGTTTCTCAGTAGCCATAGTCATCATAGTTAAGTAAACTTAAAGCACAGTGAATGGGAGAATACAAGGAGATTTCAAGGATTTAAGGTGCTGATGACCATTAAATGTGTCATACCAGTGTTGTGAAAAGGGTTCATACCACAACTGAGGTGATTCCCTTGAGCCATTGGTTCTCAATTCCGGTCCTCGGGCCTCTGGATGGAGAGTCACTGCCTTGAGCAGTGAACCTCCAAATGCTCTCCAGGCAGCCCACTGCTCTGGTGTGTGTGCTCACGTGTGTGAGTCACTTTGGATAAACGCATTTGCTAAATGCCTAAATGTAAATGTCACTGGGGAAAGAGCCAGAGCTTGTGCTGCAGGTTGAACTGTACTCATTAGAGATGAGACCACGCATCTGGTCCTTAACTTCTGCAGAAGGGATTGGACTCTCTTCTACTGAATTTGCCCACAGTGAAAGGTGGACTTGTGGTGTGGGCTTGCTTATAGCTCTCCATATCAGCCGCCATGTGTGTGAATGTGAGGTGAATGACTTCAGATCTGGGATAGATCTCTCACTATAGTTTATTCTGGAGGAAATTCTAACAAGCAACTTTGTTTGTTTATGACTCTATGGTCACCATTTTCCCAGTTCACTGATTGACACATTTGCTGCTCTCAGTTATTGGTCCATCAATGTAATGGTGTGAGGGCTGTAGCATGATTTGTGTATGTACTGGTAGATAAAGTTCAACAAAAAAGTTTACCACAAAAGAGCTGTGAGAATGAACACCAACCTGTTATTTTCTCAGGATCTTCATGTTTGACTCTGAATGTGTCTTCAATCTTCAGGTCTTCACTCTCCTCTTTAATAAACGCCATCTTTATAATAGTGGAGCTCAGTCGCTTCAGCAGGAGTTTTTCTGTCTGTTTAAGAGGAGAAGAATCAACACAAAGAAGAAGAAATCAAGACTAAACCTCTGTCTGGGTCTCAATCACTTCTCTAGCACACTAGTCAGAATCACTCAGAATAGAGTTATCACCCAATTAAAACAAACAAAGAAAAATAAATAAAACTAGGTACTGTGGATTTTGAAAAGCCTGTCATTATAAACTTGCTGCATTTAAGATCTGCCTTGTTCAAAACAATTGACATGTGTGACTAAAACTGATCTGTGATGGTTTGCATGTTTTGTGCTCAGACATTAATACTTGTGTTGTTTACAGAACTGGTAATAGTGGTTTATACTTGTGTTTTCATCTGGTTTTATATAACACTCGTCCTCTACAGCAGCAGTGAAATGTGCAAAATCATGTCGTAAACACTACAGTAATGTTAAATCCAGCAGTAAAATACCCAAAGCACACAATAGCTACTGTATTTTAATGTGTTACTTCTAACATTGGATCATATTAAATACCACATTTAATAAGGGGAGAACAATTAGACATGTCTTCTGTTGTGGAGATGTGCTTTACTCTCACTAAATAACCTTCATTAACATTTAAATAAGGTATTAGAGAGCTGACATCAATAATAAGAAGAGAATTTACAAACAAATAATTGACTTGCCTGAACAAGTGATGTAGATACAAACACTGCAGATGTACAAAAAAAAAAGTGTTCCTGTAGCTGAATCACAACAATTGAAGAGTGGCGCAGCTTGATGACGTCACACCAACAGACCAAAATAAAAGTCCCACTCACACAACTTATATCTAAAACCACAAACAAGGCAAAGATAAAAGATTTATTATATTATTATATAAAAGATTATATATATATATATATATATATATATATATATATATATATATATATATATATATATACAGTTGTGTTCAAAATTATTCAACCCCCTGAATTATTAGCCCCCCTGTTTATTTTTTTCCCCAATTTCTGTTTAACGGAGAGCAGATTTTTTCAACACATTTCTGCACATAATAGTTTTAATAACTATAAATAATATTAGACTAGATATTCTTCAAGACACTTCTATACAGCTTAAAGTGACATTTAAAGGCTTCACTAGGGTAATTAGGTTAACTAGGCAGGTTAGGGTAATTAGGCAAGTTATTGTATAATGATGGTTTGTTCTGTAGACTATCGAAAAAATATATAGCTTAAAGGGACTAATAATTTTGACCTTAAAATGGGTTTTAAAAAATTAAAAACTGCTTTTATTTTAGCCGAAATAAAACAAATAAGACTTTCTCCAGAAGAAAAAATATTATCAGACATACTGTGAAAATTTCCTTGCTCTGTTAAACATCATTTGGGAAATATTTAAAAAAGGAAAAAAAAATTAAAGGGGGTTGAATAATTCTGATTGCAACTGTATGTATATAAACCCCATTTTAAGAATACTTTAATCTCTATCTCAGTGAACATAAGTAATATATTTTCGTGCATTTTAACAAAACAGATTTATTAAACAGGTATATTTATTAAAATAATATTTAGTCACTGAACATATTTAGAAATACAACCCCATATCAGAAAAAATTGGGACAGTATGGAAATCGCAAAGAAAAAGTAAAAAAAAGTATTGATTTCTAAAATTACTTTGACTTGTATTTAATTGCAGACAATCATTATTTAACGTGTTCCTCATTTATAATGTTTTTATTTATTTTTTTCAAAATAAACACGTATTCCAATTTAGGTTCTTGCAACACATTTCAAATAAAGTTGGAGCACTAAAGCAGTTACCAGTTTGTAATGTTGCCATTCCTGTTCACAACACTTAACAGACGTTTAGGGACTGAAGACACCAAGTGATGAAGTGTTTCAGGGGTCATTTTGTCCCATTCTTCGTGTAAACAAGTCTTAAGGTGGGAAACAGTACGGGTTTCCATTGTTGCATTTTCTACATCAAAATGCACCACACATACTCCATTGGCGACAGGTCAGGACTGCAGGCAGGCCAGTCTGGTACCTGTATCCTCTTCTTCCGCAGCAGGACTGTATTGTGTGCAGAATGTGGTTTTGCATTGTACTTTTCAGCATTAATGGTGCATCACAGAAGTGTAAGTTAACTTTGGCAAGGGCACTTGACTGTGAAAGACCCTGGCTTTTGGACTTGTTGCTGGTAACATGACCCTTTTCTTCTTTTTTCCGGAGCACACAGCGTCCATTTCTCCCCCAAAAAATACCTGAAATACTGATTCATCTGAGCACAGTACACATTTCCACTGTGTGATGGTCCATCCCAGATGCCTCAGAGCCCGGAGAAGTCAACTGCACCTCTGAACACTGTTAACATAGGGCTTCCTTATGGCACTGTACAGTTTTCACTGGCATTTGTGGATGTAACTCTGTATTGTGGTACTTGACAAAGGTTTGCCGCAGTAGTCCTGAGCCCATGTGGTGATCTGGCTTGTAGATGAATGAGGATTCTTGATGCTGCGGCGCCTGAGGGCTCGGAGACCACGGTTGTTCAGCTTAGGCTTGCGCTCTTGTCCTTTATGCTCTTTGAAGAACATTGTTTTTAAACATTTCAATAATTTTCTCAAATATTTGTTGGCAAACTGCACAAATACATATGGGTATACAGCTCAACACACAAACACAGACACACACACACATATATTCTCTTAGAGACAGAAGTTCAGCTAGACTGACTGATCATGCAGAGCAGAGAACTATGGGTAAATCTCCTCTCAGTCTCTCAGTCTTCAGCACAGTTTCACTGATCCACCATAAACAATACACCCAGGATAGAGCGGCTCAGTGAATGTGGTCTGGACTGAGTGAATGTGGATCATTGAGTCTATAAAGATGTTGTAGAAGATCAGAGTTCCTGCACTGTGATCCACAAACACTCCTATTCTACGGCTGATCAGCTCTACAGAGAGAGAAGCGAGTCTGTTATTGTGTCTGAATGAGAAACTGGAGGAAGAGCAGATCAAACTCCAGGACTGATCATTGCATCCAAACGCACACTCAATACCTCCTCCCTTCCTCCCGATGCTCTTATATGACACTGATATATCCACACGATCTGATCCACTCCAGTCAATCTCCCAGTAACAGCGTCCACACACACTCTCTCTGCACAACACCTGAGGCCACCAAACAAATCTGTCTGGATGATAAGGGTATAACTGTTTCTCTCTCACATGGGTCACTTCTCTGTTCTCCTCAGACAGAATGAGTTCAGTGTGAGCTGTGTTTGGGTCCACTGTGAGAAAACAGGCATCTGAACACAAGAAGACACACATTTATAAAACAAAACTCACTACAGCTGTGTGTTCCTGGTACCCCAAAAGTCCCCACAAGTATACTTATACTAGTTGTTTTTATGCATTTATTTTATCCCCAATGAGGACAACAGCTTAAAAGCATACAAGTTTTTGAAAAAAGAAATACACAGATTCCAATATTTGGGTTAAGAGAGGTTATTTGTAAGGAAAGTCCTCGTAAGGTGGATAGGTGGAGCTGCACAATGGTGGTGGTGTGGAGAGAAAGCCTCATGACTGTAAAGCACTTTGGGCGTGTGGCAATAAACAATACATTTGCTATATAAATGTACCCTCCTTTGATCCAACATGTGTGTGTTTGTGCATAGACGTACATTTTCGTGGTGTAGCTGTAATTCTGATCTCTCCTCCATGATCAACACTGTAAAACACAGTAATTTAGTCAGTAAACAAAGACAATTCTACCAAGTTAAGTAGTAATTACTTGTAATCAGTAATGTTATTTTTAGGTGAGCTCTTGAGCCCTAACTTTTCATATGTTTTTCTGCTGGCTGTGTAAAGTGGAGAATCTAGAAAATGATTCATAGGCAAGGTGGCATGAAAATTATGAGGCGTGGCAACACTGAAGCTAACATCATTACGTGTTTTTTTTGTGAATTCAATCGATGCTTTAGGTTTACTGCTTCAACAACTGTGATGTTTAGTAACTACCTCAATAAGTAACTACCTTAATAAACACTAAGAAAACATAGCGTTTTACTATAATAACATATATCAAGATGAGCATATGTTTGTTTACCAAGGGTTGCAAATTGCCAGGGTTAGGACGCTGGACAACAGAGTTGAGGATCCACGTGCGGTTTATTAGTCAGGCAGGCAATGGTCAAACAGGACCCCTCTAGGAGGGGCTTCCAGACACTTCAAATACATTTAAGGAGGGAGGTGAAGGGGAGGCAGAACGGGGTGGGACGGAGGGCAAGGTCCATGCAGCTGCAGAGGGCTAGGAGCGTGGAGGAGCATCAGAAGGCTCAGGTTCAAGAGGCACTGGTGGTTCAGACAACCCCAGTGGATCAGGAGGCTTAGGGTCAAGAGACACTGGCAGTTCAGACAACTTCAGTGGGTCAGAAGGCTTAGGTTTAAGGATGCATTGGCAGTTCAGACAACCCCAGTGGGTCAGGAGGCTCAGGTTCAGAAGCCACTGGCGGTTCAGACAGCCTGAGTGGGTCAGGAGGCTCTAGGTCAGAAGGCACTGGTGGTTCAGACAACCCCAGTGGATCAGGAGGCTTAGGGTCAGGAGACGCTAGCAGTTCAGACAACCCCAGCGGGTCGGGAGGCTCAGGTTCAGGATGCACTGGCGGTTCAGACAATTCCAGTGGGTCATGAAGATCAGGTTCAGAAGGCACTGGCGGTTCAGACAACCTCAGTGGGTCAGGAGGCTCTAGGTCAGGAGGCACTGGTGGTTCAGACAACCCTAGTGTGTCAGGAGACTCAAGGTCAGGAGGCATAGAGAGGTCACACGGCTTTGGCTGCACTGGGAAGTCACACAACTCCGGCACACTGGGAAGTCACATGGCTCTGTTAGCTATTCGTGGGACTTCATTTAGAGAATTCGGGAGGATCTGGTGCCCCTGGAGGATCTGGCAGTGACAATGGATCTGGCAGCTCTGGCAGTGATGGAGGATTTGGCAGTTCTGGAGGTGGCGGTGGCAACACTGGCAGTAACAGCTCTGGTGGTGGCAGCAGCTCTGGTAACTCAGGTGGTGGTGACCATTCTTGTGGCTCAGGCGATGTAATTTCATGGACAGGAACTTAGACTGGAACCATGACGGGAAGAGACTTGGAACAGGGAACCATCTTCCGAGCTGGAGACAGACTGGCGGTAACCATCTTGTAAATCTGGAGAACTGGTAGCATCCATTGGTGGACTAATGGAGGCCATTTTAAACGCTTGCAAATTGATGGCAGCCATCTCAAGAGCGTGTAGAGGTTCAGAATCTCTGCTGCACAAACAGCCACAGACTTCTACAAAAAGTGCAGTTCTTAAAACAAAGTTACTGGCAAGAACTGCCAGATCACACAGGAAAGCTTCCTCCCCTCAAACCCCGTCCCATTCCCCTCACCCACAATATAACATGGCTCAGAGTTCTGCTTCTGTAAACAAGTCACCTGTAGCCACAGGGTAGCGGAGCCTCAGTGACTGTCTAATCTGCCTGCCTTGCTGTTGACACTGTTTTTCTTATGATATGGTATACAATTCACTTCTGTACATAGTTTACCAAAGCCTATGGATGTGATTATTGTTCTTTTAATAAGTGTTTTTGTCAGTTTTTACCAGAGAAACAATAATGTAACTTAATAAAACCTAAAATCTCTTCAGGTTCAACATACTTGAGTGTGTCCAGTGTGTAGTTTGGATCCTCCAGTTTTTCAGAGAGCAGCTTGACTCCTGAATCTCCTGGATGATTGTAGCTCAGATCCAGCTCTCTCAGGTGTGAGGGGTTTGAAGTCAGAGCTGAAGACAGAAAACCACAGCCTTCCTCTGTCACCATACAGCCAGACAATCTACAAACACACACACAAACAATCCACATTATATTTGTTTGGCAGAGAGATATCACTAACAAAAAGTCATCCGTGCAGCTTGATATTTTCTGCTGTTATTTTCCGCAGTTACAGTAACAATAGAACCTTATAAATTTCTATGTACTTATTCTGCCCTGGACCTTTCTTCTGTTAGAAGCTTCATTGTATTAATTGATGGAAACGCATTTACCTCAGTGTTGTAATCTTACAGTTTGAACTCTTCAGTCCATCAGAGAGAAGCTTCACTCCTGAATCCTGCAGGTCATTGTTACTCAGGTCCAGCTCTCTCAGGACACATTTTGAGGATTGTAGAGCTGAAGACAAACTCTCACAAGACTGAGGATTGAATTTGCACAAGACCAATCTGAGAAGGAAGAACACAGATTACATTAACAGTGTGATTTTTAGTAATTGTGAATATATTATGTGTGTAGCAGTACATAGAGGTCATGGTTCAGTATGTACTTTGGTTTTGTCACACTCAGCTACAAAACCGAGAAGCTACTTGTGATGCAAAAGTACAAAATAAACACAATAATGAAAAATGAAGCTTTATGATTAGACTGCATATTAAACTTTCAACGGTTGAGCCCAGCGCACTCCTAACAACAGAAAAACAGTAATTGTGCATAGATTCAGGAAGCTTCAAAACTGAAATCTCTTTCAATGAAAATGCTACCGCTGACTGGTGGTCCATTCATAACAGTAGTTGTAGTGGACAATAAGGACTTGCATGAGCAAGAGATTAGTCCAAACCTTATATTTCCAATGTTTTTCTATGTAAACGCAGTGGACAGACATGAGTGACTATAATACACTATCATCTTCTGCAGCACCCAGTTTTGGACACTGGTACATCTGGACTAACTGTATAGAGGTGCATGAACCAAATCGTCACCCCAGTTCTGTGACACTTTAGAATGAATGCATATACCGATACACCTATATATATCAGTCAATCCGTTGTTTGAAATCAGACCTCAGTATCTCCACTTGACAGTTTGTATTCTTCAGTCCCTCACATAGAAGCTTCACTCCTGAATCCTGCAGGTCATTGTTACTCAGGTCCAGCTCTCTTAGGACACAGTTTGAGGATTGTAGAGCTGAAGACAAACTCTCACAAGACTGAGCAGTGACATTACACATGGCTGATCTGAGAAAGAAGAACACAGATTACATTAACAGTGTGATTTTCAGTAATTCCACTGATGTAATAATACATTTAAAAATACATATCAATCAATCCGTCAATCAGGTGCTTGAACTCAGACCTCAGTGTCTCCAGTTTACAGTCTGGACTCTTCAGTCCATCAGAGAGAAGCTTCACTCCTGAATCCTGCAGGTCATTGTTACTCAGGTCCAGCTCTCTCAGGACACAGTTTGAGGATTGCAGAGCTAAAGACAAACTCTCACAAGACTGAACAGTGAGATTACACATGGCCAATCTGAGAAAGTAAAGAGATTACATTAACAGTGTGATTTTTAGCAATTCATATATATATATATATATATATATATATATATATATATATATATATATATATATATATATATATATATACACACAAACACAATCAATTTTACATGAAATGAACAAGATTATCTGCAGACTGTCAGCTTTAATTTGAGAGTATTTAGATCCACATCAGGTGAACGGTGTAGGAATTACAACAGTTTGCATTTGTGCCTCTTACTTGTTAAGGGATCAAAAGTAATTGGACAATAGGGGTCTAAGCTGTTCCATGGCCAGGTATGTGTTATTCCCTCATTATCCCAATTACAATGAGCAGATAAAAGGCCTAGAGTTTATTTCAAGTCTGCTATTTGCAATTGAAATCAGTTACTGTCAACTGTCAAGATGAGATCCAAAGAGCTGTCGCTATCAGTCAAGCAAGCCATCAATAGGCTGAAAAAACAAGACAAACGCATCAAGAGAGATAGCAAAAACATCAGTTGTGGCCAAAACAACTGCTTGGAACATTCTTAAAAGAACGAATGCACCAGTGAGCTCAGCAACACCAAATGCCTCGGAAGACCACGGTAACAACTGTGGTGAGTTAACCTTTCCCTGGTAAAGAAAAGACCCTTCACAACAGTTGGCCAGATCAAGAACACTCTCCAGGAGGCAGGTGTATGTGTGTCAGAGTCAAGAATCAAGAGAAGACTACACCAGAGTGAATACAGAGGGTTCACCACAAGATGTAAACCATTGGTGAGCCTCAAAAACAGGAAGGCCAGATTAGAGTTCTGAAAAAGCCTTCACAGTTCTGCAACAACATCCTATGGACAAATGAGATCAAGATCAACTGGATCAAGATCATGGGAGGAGAAGAGTATGAAGGAGGAAAGGAACTGCTCATGATTCCTAGCAGTCAAGCATGGTGCACACTGCAAAAGTAACCAAAGAGTTTTTGAAAGGAAAGAAGTGGAATGTTGCGCAATGTCCAAGTCAGTCACCTGATATGAATCTGATTGAGCATGCATTTCACTTGCTGAAGATAAAACTGAAAGGAAAATGCCCCAGGAACAAGCAGGAACTGAAGACAGTTTGCAGTAGAGGCCTGGCAGAGCATCACCAGGGATAAAACCCAGCGTCTGCTGATGCCTATGCATTCTAGACTTCAGGCTGTAATTGACTGCAAAGGATTTGCAACCAAGTATTGAAAAATGAAAGTTTGATTATTATTCTTTCTAATTACTTTTGGACCTTTAAAATGTGGGACACACATATGCAAACTGTTGTAATTCCTACACCGTTCACATGATTTGGATGTAAATACCCTCAGATTAAATCTGACAGTCTGCAGTTAAAGCACATCTTGTTTGTTTAATTTCTAATCAATTATGTTGGTATATAGAGCCAAAAATGTTACAATTGTGTCAGTGTCCAACTGTATATCAATCAATTAATCAATCAATCAATCAATCAATCAATCAATCAATCAGGTGTTTGAACTCAGACCTCAGTATCTCCAGTTGACAGTTTGGACTCTTTAGTCCGTCAGAGAGAAGCTTCACTCCTGAATCCTGCAGGTCATTGTTACTCAGGTCCAGCTCTCTCAGGACACAGTTTGAGGATTGTAGAGCTGAAGACAAACTCTTACAGGACTGAGCAGTGAGATTACAGCATTGTAGGCTGTGAGAAAAACAAGAAATGTTGATTTTGTATTGACCTGGGTTAATACACAGCAAAGACAAAAAAAATTGGATTGCAGATGTGTTGCAAATCAATGTGTGAAATGGGCATAAGTGTATACATAAAACTCTTACAGTGCTCTTCTGGTGTTCTTGATCACTGGTATCAGTCTCATCAGTGCTTCATCAGATCTTCTGTATTTCTGCAGTTCAAACTTCTCTTGAGCCTCTTCTGACATCAGGAGCACAAACACCAGACCCGACCACTGAGCAGAGGACAGATCTTGCATTGAAAGATTTCCAGACCTCAGACTCCTCTGGAGTTCCTCCACAAAGTCATCATTCAGTTCATTCAGACAGTGGAAGAGGTTGATGGTCCTCTCTGCTGATTTCTCCTTCTCTATTTTCTTTTTGATATAGTCAGTCGTGTCTTTGATGTTTTCTGTTCTGAGCTTCAGTTCTGGCAGAAGCTCCTTCAAGTCACTCTGATTAGACTCCAGTGAGAGACCCATCAGGAACCGGAGGAAAAGGTCCAGGTGTCCATTCTTGCTCTGTAAAGTCTTCTTGACTGCAGCCTTATGAAGTTTAAACAGGGGCTTTTTAGAGAGTTTCCATGTCAGATTTTTCCAGGAATCAAGAAACGGGTTTCTTTTCTTGTTTTTGGTCATGAAAAACACATAGAGAGCAGCGAGGAACTCCTGGACGCTGAGATGTACAAAGCTGTAAACCTTTCTAGCTGAGACCTTTTCCTCCTGAAACATCAGAGTACATAACCCAGAGAACACTGTCCCTTCACTGATGTCTAGCCCACACTCCTGAAGATCTTCTTTGTAGAAAATCAGTTGTCCTTTCTCCAGCTGTTGCAAAGCCAGTTTCCCAAGCTTCAGAACAATCTCATCAAAAGACCTGGCATTGACTTTAGGGTCAGGATCATGACTGTGTTTTTTTTTCATCAGCTGTTGCTGAGTAAGCAAGAACTTGGTGTACATTGCTGTAAGACTTGTAGGTGTTTTTTCATTGCACTCTCGAGCCAGAAGAGGCTGAAGAACAGTGAGAGAGATCCAGCAGAAGATGGGGATGTGGCACATGATGTACAGACTCCTGGATTTCCTGATGTGAGCGATGATGTTTCCAGCAACCTCAGGACTGCTGTTTTTGATGAAGTACTGCTCCTTCTGTTCATCATTGAATCCTCGCACCTCAGTCACCTGATCAATGTAGTCTCGAGGTATCAGACTGGCTGCTGCTGGTCTGGATGTGATCCAGATGAGGGAAGAAGACATCAGGTGTCCCTCTATCAGACTGGTAACTATCTTACCCACTGTTGTTTTTTGACCAACATCTGCAAACTCATCACTGTCTTCAAATCTCAGAGGGAAGCGACATTCATCCAGCCCATCAAAGATAAACATGACCTTACCATCTTCCTCTGGAAGAGAGGGCAATTCTTCAGATCCAGTGAAGAAGTATTTGTGAAGCAGTTCCATGAGACTGTACTCTTCCTTAATCAGATTCAGTCTACGGAATGGCAGTGGAAATATGAAGACTATGTCCTGATTGTCTTTACCCTCCGCCCAGTCAAGGATGAATTTATTGACAGAGAAGGTCTTTCCCACCCCTGCGATTCCCATTGTCAGCACTTTTCTGTTTTGTAGACCTATATTAGGGTGGAATTTGAAAATGTCCTTGCACTGGATTGGTGTGTCTTTGGTAGTTAATCGGTTGTAACTTGATTCAATCTGTCTCACCTCATGCTCACACAATATTCCTCCAGTCTCGTTCTCCACCATATATAAATCAGTGTAAATATCACTCAGGTATTCCCGGCGACCTGTCTGTGAATTACCAACTAATATCTTCTTGTAGTCCAGCATTAGTTTCTTCTTTAGTCTGAGGTTGATGTTCTGTATCATAAACAGATGTTTTACAGTGATCTGAAGTTGAGCCTTTCAGAAAGAAAAAAAAATCAATAATTAGCAAAGATTCTTCAAGAACTCATCCTATAAAGCAGCTTTCCCTCAGCAACGTTTAAAACCTCCATAGATACCAGAGAGAGAGGAATATTACAAAGTAGTATCATATTTTACACAGTCTTTTACTGATCCTTCTCTTCTTTTTTTCTCCCAATGGTTTCCTGTCCACACTCTACACGGTCTTATAAAAATGAAGGTTAAATATCCCTTTAAATGAGAAAATTAAGCATTCTTGTATTCTTTCATGCTAGAGTTCTAGAAATTGATGACTTTCTAACCTCATTTCCCTAGGCATCCAGACCCTTTAGTCTTTTATATTGCTTACAGGGCTTGGACAATGAAACTGAAACACTGGCCAACTTAGTGTTGGGGGATTCATTTAACCAGGGAATCTTCATCAGAGTACTAACACAGTTTTGATTAAAATATTGAAATGCATACAACATTATGGGTGACATATGAGAGTTTTAAAAAGGAAAAACTGTTGGTGCACATCTTGTTGGCGCATCTGTGACCAAGACAGCAAGTCTCTGTGATGTATCAAGACCCACGGTCTCAAAGGAATGTCAGCAAACCACCAAGAAGGATCAATCACATCCAACAGGAGGAACTGTGGACGTGAGAGGAAGCTATCTGAAAGGGATGTCTGGGTGCTAAACCGAATTGTATACAAGGAACATAAAACCACAGCTGCCCAACTCACTGCAGAGTTAAATGTGCACCTCAACTCATCTGTTTCCACAAAAAGTGGTCGTCAGGAGCTCCACAGGGTCAATATAGATGACCGACTGCTATAGGTCATTCAATGGACATTGGTCACCTACGCCAATGCCAAACGTCAGCCTCAATGGTGCCAGCAGCAAAAATCAACAACGTGGACAATGTGAAACATGTATTGTTCTCTGACGAATCCACCTTCACTGTCTTTCTCACATCCGGGAGAGTTACGGTGTGGAGAAGTCCCCAAAAAAGTGTACCACCCAGACTGTTGTATGCCCAGAGTGAAGCATGGGGGTGGTTTTGTGATGGTTTAGGCTGCAATAACATGGCAATCCATAGGTCCAATACTTGTGCTAGGTAGGTGTGTCACTGCCAAGAACTACTGAACCTTTCTGGAGGATCATGTGCACCCAATAGTTCAAACATTGTGTCCTGAAGGCAGTGCCTTGTATCAGGATGATAATGCATCAATACACACAGACTGGTGACAGAGCCGGCAGCTAGCTCTCTGCAACTCACATGGTCGCCCACTGAAGCGAAGCAGGGCTGCGCCCGGTCAGAACCTGGATGGGAGACCATATGGGAAAGCTAGGTTGCTGCCGGAAGTGGTGTTGAGACCAGCAGGGTCAACCTGCGGTCTGTGTGGGTCCTAACGCCCCAGTATAGTGACGGGGACTCTATAATGCTCAGTGAGCGCCGTCTTTTGGATGAGATGTTAAATCGAGGTCCTGACTCTATGTGGTTGTTAAAAATCCCAGGATGTCCTTGGAAAAAGAGTAGGCGTTTAACCCCGGCATCCTGGCCAAATCTGCACTCTGTCTATCATGGCCTCCTAACCCTCCCCATATCATAATGGGCTTCATCACTCTGTCTCCTCTCCACCAATCAGCTGGTGTGCAGTCTGGCGCAATATGGCTGCCGTCACATCATGCAGGTGGATGCTGCACACTGGTGGTGGATGAGGAGATTCCCCCCAATGTGTAAAGCACTTTGAGTGTCCAGAAAAGTGCTATATAAGGAATTATTATTATTATTGATAAAAGTGGTTTCATTGTACAAGTCCTGTAGATTAGCTAGTGCATTGACACCCCGGAAAAACATGATTACTACCTTGTGGATAAACAGTTTATTCCAAAGAATTAAATGGAACTGCAGTAGAGCTAAAGAGGTCAGAGAATGAGGTCTCGTCCTCTGCTTCTTCGTGAGCAGTTCAGCCATATATGCCGATATGCTATACGATCTCTTGTATCTTACCTAAACTGCCTTTTCTAGACTCAACAAATTCAGAAAATGTCTTCACATTCAGCACAAGCAGACATGCAGCTTCCTGAAGCCCAAAAATGAGAGGGAATTAAATACTTAATTAATACCTTGCTTCTGTGTACTCTCCAGCTCTTCAGCCAAGTCATTCTGGTTTATTTTCCTCAGGGTGTCCACTGTGATCTTCACAGCTCCTTTTGGTCCAAAACATGACACCATCTTATCCACTGTCTTCATCCTGTCTGCATTCTCCATTTTAGCTTTTGAAATACGTCTATGGTCGTTTATTAAATACCACTGAAACTCCTTTAGTTCAGCTTCCACCAGTTCATCCAGCGAGTTCTTGAGCAGCTGTTTAACATTGGCCATCGTGATCCACCCATTCACAGCTACAAGACAAGAGCAACGACATCTGAATTAGTTTCATTATAATGAAATAACCCGTGAGCTGAAACATGAAATGGAAAAAAGCTCAATTCTGAAAATTGATTGTCACTATTTGAAGTAGTACTTACCAACTAGGAGTAATGTAGATGTTTCTCGTTCCTCTACTCTACTGTTTTGAGAAGAATCTCTGTAACTGTCCTTCATGTATCATCATGCAGGAGTGGTTTTAAGAAGTTCAACTGGTTAAACCAGAACCGTTTTTGAAAACCAATAAAAACAGTTTTTCGAAAGGCTTCAGATGACAGGTGAGATTACAGTCAGGTGAAGAATCATACATATTTATCCACTGTCTAAAGACCCCATCACAATGCATCTGGTGTACTACATTCTACAAATGCCTGTCACTGGGGTGGTACCCCAAAGAGTACCTTTTTGTACCCCCTTACACTGTAAAATCTAACAAGTTTACTTGATTTTTTCAGTTGACGCTCTATAATGGAAAGCTTTTTTTTTTTGTTTACCTTACTTATGCGGCAATCGTAATTCTTCCTACTTGTGTTCAATATCCAGTTTACTCCAATATCCTTAGTAAATAACATCATGTGTGTTAGTACCAGTTACAACTTGCAAAAGCTCAAGGTCAAATTCCATTCAGCTGTCATGTCAGCTTATTCAGGTTCCCAAACCACATTTAGACAACACCTAAATAAATAAGTAAAGATCTAAAATAATAAGAATGTGTGATGCTTTTGATGAATGTTATGAATAAAAACAACCTATTTATTTATTTGATAAATTCCAAACGAAACGTTAAGTACTCTTTTCACCAATTTCACCATTAGGCCTATGTACAATTATACTTTCAAAATCCAGTGTACATTTTCTAATCTAATAATATAAAATATATATGAATAATCTTAAATGTCATGTGGTTAATGCATGAAGTATATAGCGTGAAGGAATTTCAAAACTCCTGCACCGAACTGTCTGCCGGTCAGAAACACTAATACTGTGTTCACAGCAGACGCGGAACGCGCGGATAAATCGTGCTATTCGCGCGTAAATAGACACGTGAACATTTGAGTTTACTCGCTTCATTCGCACGTCAAACTCCGCTTCATTCGCTTTGTAAAATTCACTTCAGAACAGACGCGGATTCGCGTGATGGGCAGGGCTTCTGTCTGCCCGGTGACTGTAGCTTCGTTGCTAAATGGCTAACATGGATTTTATTGAGTAAATAACTGTGTTTATGTGCTTTATGAAGGCTGTAAAACAGCGTCGATACGTTTGGAGCAGTGTCTGAGTCCACTAGATCCTTTCAGAGGTGCAGCAGCTCTGTGAGCTCATAAACTCCTCCAGAAACTGAACCTGGATGATGGAGGCTTTCAGCGGTGCTTCTGACTGAGCCCAGCCCAGTTTGATGAACTGTTGTCGGTGTCGGCTGGAGGATTTCCCCTGGGACACCAACAACAGGTGCTACGTCCTAATCACGCCCCCACAAGAGCAAACTTCTAATTGGTTAATGTGGTGCGAATGTCTGCAGAAGTACAGATTTTTAAACTCGAGTGATTTGCACGTTAAGTGCGTCAAACGTGCAAAATGCTCAATTCGCGCTGCGCCATTCGCGCAATTTGCGTCATTCGCGCCGCAGGATGTGTATTTGCGTGTTTGCATTGACTTAACATGTAAATCACTTGCGCTTTACGCTTCTTCCACGTCTGGTGTGAACGCAGCATAACGTTTTCTTGTTTGAATTTGACATCTCAATAACGATTCTTGTTCTTCGTAAATTTTAACAACTTACAAAAGATGAATCATCTGCGATTTACTTTGTGAAGACAGTTATATTGTAAGTAGATTGTCTTTAATAAGTAAAAAGAAGTAAAATCGATTAATAAAATGTGTAATATATTTCGTTGTCAGTTCTGCTTACTGAGAAAATATGCTAGATTAAGTTCAGTGAACTTGAAAATGTAAGTTAATGTACTTTAACTTTGCAAGTTCTGCTAACTTGATAATGTAGGTTACCTTTTAAAACCAAACTTTGCAAGTCCAGCTTGCTTGAAATAGTTAGGTCAACTATATAACTGTCAACTAAACATTTTAAGTTGAAAAAACTTCAGTGCACCAAGATGACTTGACTAAGTCGAGTCAACAAATCATTTTTTAAAGGTGAACGAAAGCCTCCAGCTTACAGATGCAGCAAATTGAAAGTGTTTTGAGATACACTGCCTTTCTTCACTGAATGCTGAGATTGCTTCAATGACTTCTCTTTAGGACTTTGCTCAAGACCTCTGTTGAAAGACTTCTTTTGAAGGATACTTACGTCTAAGAAGACTGCAGCACAATCAGCATGTTCTCAATAAAGAATCCTGCTTGAACAGAGTCTCCTGGTCTTCGCTTTTGGCTTCAAAACACAAATACACCAAGGGTGGAGACCTGTTCAGCCTGAAGGTTTTTGTAGAGTTGGCACAGCTCTGGCCTATTATCTTCCCACCAATGCCAAGACTGAGCTAATAGTGACTTGTTTTAGCCAGAATATGCTCAAAAGCGCTTACTAGTTGGGTAGCGTAACTGCAGTACTATCATTAATTTAAAACTGCTACTATTATGCATCTTAAACCAAAGTTCGAAACAATTGTATAACCCAAAAAAGATCCCTGAGGAGCACCCTAACAAACCTGTTTAATGTTGAGGACAACAAATGGGAGGAGATCAGGGGCATGTTGCTGAAACCTGTGCCTTCAGAACTGCCTTAATCCTTGGTGGCAGAGATTGCTCCGTATTGACATGATAGCATCACACAGTTGCTGCAGATTTGTCAGCTGCACATCCATGATGTCAATCTCCTATTCCACCACATCCCAAAGGTGCTCTATTGGATTGAGCTCTGGTGACTGTGGAGGCCCTTTGAGTACAGTGAACTCAGCCTGAACCGCTGATACAAGGCAGGATGGATCCATGCTTTCATGTTGTTGAGGCCAAATTCTGACCCGACAATCCGAATGTGGCAGCAGAAATGGAGACTCATCAGACCAGGCAACGTTTCTCCAATCTTCTATTGTCCAGTTTTGGTGAGCCTGTGTGAATTGTAGCCTCAGTTTCCTGTTCTTAGCTGACAGGAGCGGCACCCGGTGTGGTCTTCTGCTGCTGTAGCCCATCCGCCTCAAGGTTGGACGTGTTGTGTGTTCAGAGATGCTCTTCTGCAGACCTCGGTTGTAACGAGTGCTTATTTGAGTTACTGTTGCCTTTCTATCAGCTGGAACCCGTCTGGCCATTCTCCTCTGACCTCTGGCATCAACAAGGCATTTGCGCCCACAGAACTGCCGCTCACTGGATATTTCCTCTTTTTCAGACCATTCTCTGTAAACCCTAGAGATGGTTGTGCGTGAAAATCCCAGTAGATCAGCAGTTTCTGAAATACTCAGAGCAGCCCGTCTGGCGAGAAGGGTGTTTCTGCACAACTGGAGTGCTGCACTTTCAGGACCGCATTTTTAGGACCGCATCTGTAGGACCCTAGTTTTTTGTGACAACGCCACCTAACGGATTGGAATATAGACGCTTTATTAAGATGGACGACATGGATGGCAAGGAAAGTGTGAGTACCGATTTTCTATTACGTTTTATTATATACTGTTAAAGCATGTGTTTAATTTATACATTTACTGTTTTATACTGTGCAACGTTTATGCAGAAATGCCCGATTAGCCCGCACGATTATCCAACTTTCAAGGGTCTGGGACAAACTTTACGCGACGATTTTAGTATGAGGAGGTTTACACAGCTAAAGTGAGAGCTGCTAATTATGAATTAATGTTCTAGAATTCGTTCTAGTTTTATTAAATATTACGACGTTGTTCATTTGTGGTCATGGTTTAATGTTGATTTAATGGCTTGATGACTAAATGTGCACATTAATTAAACAATGATAAAAGCACGTTGATGTGCGAAATGTTTCAGATTTACCTATATTTTATTAGCGTGAAAACTTCCTCTACTCAGTGTTTCATCACATTAGCACATTAAAAACTGTGCTGACTGCCTGTTTGCCACACAATATGTGTTATTAGTCTGTTTTTGTCATCGTTTTATAGTGATGAATGAGATGTTTTGCTGTTTTTATAGTTAGGCTTATTCTACAGGCCTTGAACAAATAGATTCTCATTGTTTATCTAAATGTCTATCAGGTAGGTCTATTTTACCTGGCCACTATGAAGTGATGGCCAATATGATTGGATTTGCATAGGCTTATTGTAGAAAAGAAAACAAACTATAGGAATATTTCCATTGAGATGATCTCAAACTATTGGGTAACACTTTATAATAACTGCAGACTATAAATAAATTATAAAGCATTAACAAATAGTTAATTTATTATTTTATTATTTGTTTAGCATTTTCTCTACATTAATAGACATTGATAAGCAGACATTGATAAGTTTGTCTTTGGATGATGCAAGCAGGTCATTAGAGGTTAGAATATGATTTACATTTTGTACAATGCTCAGAGAACATTTTTATTACTGATATTTATGCTAACCCAACATTGTTTGTTCTCTGTTTCAGTGAAGTAGAAGAATTTAACAGATAGACAACCAATTGAGGAAAGAAGGGAGACCATTTAATTGGTGGGTATTGTTCCTATATACTTAAAAATTTGGAGTTTGGAGTTAGGTGTCCTGTTTGATTCTTCCAACAGTGCATAAGTTTAAACCAGAAATATATATTACAGTTAAACATGGTAAAGCCATTTATTAATTTAATAATTGCACAACGGCGTCACAGTGGTGCAGTGGGTAGCACGATCACCTCACAGTAAGAAGGTCGCTGGTTGAAGCCTCAGCTGGGTTAGTTGGCATTTCTGTGTGGAGTTTGCATGTTCTCCCTGTGTTGGCGTGAGTTTCCTCCAGGTGCTCCAGTTTCCCCCACAAGTCCAAAGACATACACTCTCATAAATAAAGGTACGCGAGCTGCCACTGGGGTGGTACCTTTTCAAAAGGTCCATATTGTTACCTCAAAAGTATATATTAGTACCTAAAAATTTTAAAAGGGACATATTTGTACTTTTTAGGTACTAATATGTACTCTTGAGGTATTAATATGCACCTTGTAGCTACAAATTTTTACCTTTTGAAAAGGTACCACCCCAGTGACATCTTGCATACCTTTATTTCTGAGAGTGTGGTAGAGGTGAATTAGGTAAGCTAAATTGTCCGTATACTATAGTGTATGGGTGTGTATGTATATGCATCCGCTGCATAGAACATCTGCTGGATAAGTTGGCGGTTCATTCCACTGTGGCGACCCCAGATTAATAAAGGGACTAAGCCGAAAAGAAAATGAATGAATAATTGCACAACAAATGGTTAACCTTTTGAGTTTATATACATGATTATACATATTCTAGATTATATATATATATAAAACTTGAACTTGATTCTCTCTTCCTCTCTCTAATTCACAGGAGCTGAAGTCTACAGCCAGCCAGTCTGAATGCTGCAGCTGATTAAACCGTGGGGTCATTTTTGTGCTGTTGTATTGCATTAATGCAAAAATGAGTGTGTGGATATTTATATAAACGTACATTCTTGAATCATTCTTGTGTCTTGACTCTCTACATTCTGGTTTTATATTAGTGACTGCAAATGCTGATCCAACTTGGTTTCAATTTATTTTCCCTAATACTGAGCTAATTAGTTCAATCTAAGCGGGTTTTTAAATATACAGTATTTTTAAAGAAATATAAGACTTTTAAGGGACTCAGCTTTTTTGTGTAAAGTTTAAACAACATTTTTGTTTTATATTTTAGGTGTAAATGTATTTGTTTTAATGTAAAATGGTTGCTCAAAGCAGGTGTTTCACACTTTAACCTCTGGTGCATTTTACATAAACCACGCTGTTACAAAACTACGGTCCTGGAAATGCAGTTTCACTATATCATCTAATCAGGTAGGTGGCGCTGGAAAGGCAGTCCTGAAACTGAAGTTTCCGCTAGTTCATCCAATTCGACAGGTGGCGCTGTTACAAAACTATGGTCCTAGAAATGCAGTTTCACTATATCATCCAACCGGGAGGTGGCGCTGCCCCAAAAAACTAGGGTCCTATAAATGCGGTCCTATACATGTGGTCCTGAACGTGCAGCTACTCCAGTTGTGCAGGATCATACTATTGCGTCTGGCAGCAACAACCATGCCACGTTCAAAGTCACTTAAATCCCCTTTCTTCCCCATTCTGATGCACGCTTTGAACTGCAGCAGATCGTCTCGACCATGTCTACATAATGCATTGAGCTGCTGCCACGTGATTGGCTGATTAAAAATTTGCATTATCGAGCAGTTGGATAGGAGTACCTAATAAAGTGGCTGGTGAGTATACATTATGACGATTGCTTGTTGTTGTGTTGGTCTTAAAATGGATCACATCCTTTTCTACAGGGTTATACTTATAATACATTTCATATTAGTTAAGTTTTGAAAGCTTTACAAAGATGTGTGCATATTTTACAACATTTTAATTATTTTTACTTGATTTTTACCATACAGTTCATTTAGAAATTTTACCAAACCCATAAAGCACTGAAAATTAGGTTTTTGAACTATTTTGTAACTGAGATAACCTTGTTTGGCACTGCTCTGTTCTCTAACTGCATATACACTTTTTTTCTATGTAACAAACTGACTCAGAATCCAGACCCCAAAATGTAGCTTGAGATTTGTTCATGCTGTTCTGACATTTTATATTTTCCAGAACGTCTCACTGCTACTGAATGATACTGCAGAGCAGAGCATTATGGGTAAATCTCTCCTCTGTCTCTCAGTCATCAGCACAGCTTCACTGATGATTCACGATAAACCCTAAACCCAGCACAGAGTGGCTCAGTGAATGTGGTCTGGACTGAGTGGATGAGGCTCATTGTGTCTCTATAGATGTTGTAGAAGCTCAGACTTCCTGCACTGTGATCCACAAACACTCCTATTCTCCTGCTGACCTGCTTTCCTGGGAGATGAATCTGTGTGTTATTGTGCCAGAATGAGAAACTGGAGGAAGAGCGAAACAAACTCCAGGACTTATCATTACATCCAAACACACACTCTTCACCGTATCCCTTCCTCCTGATGCTCTTATATGACACTGATATTTCCACAAAATCTCCACTGCAGTCAGTCTCCCAGTAGCAGCGTCCACACACACTCTCTCTGCACAACACCTGATGACGATGTTCAAATCTGTCTGGATGATCAGGATACGGCTGATTCTCTCTCACATGGGTCACCTCTCTGTTCTCCTCAGACAGACTGAGTTCAGTGTGTGCTGTGTTTGGGTCGAGTGTGAGGAAACAGACCCCTGAACACAAGAGGAGACACATTTATAACTACGGCTGTGTATACTTGTACTCACCGTTTTTGTGCAATTTCTTTATCCCCCATGAGGACGACAGCTTTTAAATCAGAAAATAAAATAACAAAAGAAAACCTAAAAAACAGAATTGTTACTGTGAGGATTGTTTAGGGCAGTGTTTCTCAACCACGTTCCTGGAGGCCCACCAGCACTGCATGTTTTGGATGTCTCCTCTGTCTGTCACACCCTTTACAGGTCTTTCAGTCTCTGCTAATGAGCTGATGACCTGAATCAGGTGTGTGTGGTTGAGGAAACATGTAAAATGTGTAGAGCTGGTGGACCTCCAGGAACGTGGTTGAGAAACACTGGTTTAGAGCATAGGTCTCAAACTGGACTCCTGGAGGGCCGCAGCTCTGCACAACTTTGCTCCAACCTTAATCAAACACAGCTGATCCAGCTAATCAAGACTAGTAGAGACTATTAAGCAGGTGTGAGCTGGAGGTGGTTAAGGCTAAGCTATGCAGAGCTGCGGCCCTCCAGGAGTTGAGTTTGAGACCATTGGAGGCTGGTTTGGGTTTGGTTTAGTTTGATTTTAGTTTAGTTTAACCCAAACTAGTTTTAGCTTAGGAGATATAATGCAGTTTTAACAGTAAAATTATATTATGTCTAAGGGAGATCCTCATAAAGCATTAAAAACCCCAACATATGTGTGGACTTACATTTTTGTGGTCCAGCTTTAATCCTGATCTCTCCTCCATGATCCACACTGTCAAACACACACAGCCACATTATGTCAGTAAGCAAACAAAGCCGGTTTCAGTTCTTAGTTCTTTTATTTTAATTTAATATTTCCCCATTTCGTTATGGTCATCGGTTCGGTCCCGAATACTCCCCTCACTCACCAGCAGAGGTCCTCCTTGCCCGAGTTTTGATTTAGCCGACTACGAGTCACAGAACCCTGTGATTATCTCTGATTAGCAGCACCTGAAAGCTATTCGGCATCATATAAATACACGCTACTTCCATCATTCAGCGTAAAGTTTTGTTTTGCCTAGAAGACATCGCTGAGCGGTCATTCCTTGTGTATTGTGTTTCTCTGTTGCCGACTTGGACTGACTTCCTGCCCTGCTGAAAAATCCAGCTTAAACCAGCCTAAGCTGGTTGGCTGGTTTTAGCTGGTCGACCAGCCTGGTTTTAGATGGGTTTTGGCCATTTCCAGACTGGTTTCCAGCCATTTCCAGCCTGTCCTTAGCTAGGGAGGCTGGGAGTTGACCAGCTAAAACCAGCTATGTCCAGCTTAAACCAGCTAAATCCAGCTTGACCAGCCTGGTTTAAGCTGGACATAGCTGGTTTGAGCTGGTTGTGCTGGTTTTAGCTGGTCAACTCCCAGCCTCCCCAGCTAAGGCCAGGCTGGAAATGGCTGCAAACCAGTCTGGACATGGCCAAAACCCCTGTAAAACCAGGCCAGTCATTTTCCAGCCTGACCTTTATCTATTTATTTATTTATTTTGCTTATGTTTTACCTGGTTTCTGGAACCATTCTTCGCCAGACTCGAACCCTATCATTGCAGTCCAGACGCTCCGTATCCCAAGTCCATCTGCATATGCAGCGAGCTACTGGGCAAGCTAGTAATGACTGAAAAGCGATCCACACTGAGGTAAGCGGTCAGCGGTAGTGTGAAAAGGAACAGAAGCCGCCGGTGGCATCAAACGAAATGCAGACATACGTACTTTTGAGTACATATTTAGCGGTCTCCAGAAATGTAGACAGGGGTACGTAGCCACAGCCATATCACCCTGCAGCCCAAGACCGGTTACTCACTGAAGCTAAGCAGGGCTGAGCCTGTTCAGTACCTGGATGGGAGACACCATGGGAAAACTAGGTTGCTGTTGGATGTGGTGTTAGAGGGCCGCTCAACCTGTGGTCTGCGTGAGTCCTAATCCCCCAGTAAAAGTGAAGGGGACACTATACTGTCAGTGGGCGCCGTCTTTCGGATGAAACGTAAACCGAGGTCCTGACTCTCTGTGGTCATTAAAAATCCCATGGCACTTCTGGTAAAGAGTAGGGGTGTAACCCCGGTGTCCTGGCCAAACTCCCTCAATCAGCACTTACCCATCATGGCCTCCTAATCATCCCCATCTAGTGAATTGGCTCTATCACGATCTCTTTACTCCACCAATAGCTGGTGTGTGGTGAGCGCACTGGCGCCGTTGTCCTGTGGCTGCCGTCGCATCATCCAAGTGGATGCTACACACTGGTGGTGGTGTAGAGAGACTCCCCTTATGATTGTGAAGCGCTCTGGGTGTATGGCCATACACAATAAATGCGCTATATAAAATACACATTACATTACATTACACAATGTGTTGTATTGTTTCAATGCAACAGTGAAGTTGGGCTTTAATTTGCTATGCAAAGAAAGGGAAATAATTCTTTTTTGGCATGCTGATTCCTGTAAAATTGTGAACATAGGTCTATAATCAGCTTGCAATTTTAAAATTATTTAATTTTTTCCTTTGAGCAGGCTAGTCTAATATTCAATTTAAACGTGTAGTGCTGCAGTCTGAAAGTGTTGGTTAGGCAATGTTGATGTGAACAGCTAAAGCTGGGCAAATTAAGAAAGAGGTGAGAGGTGTACCACACAACCAAAATTCCTCTTGAAACTTGTGTTCATATATTTGAGTATTCCTGAGGACATTTTATTGGTCAGAGGATTCTCAGGATTCCACGCTCGAACCAATGGATAGACAAAATGGATGATTCGGGATACCAAACCCTTCCTTCGAACCTTCAGCCATAACCATCAGAATTCCTGGAGCCAGTTCAACGACTGGGCTAATTACATACAGAATTATGTCAGCAGTCCATGTTACTTAAACTTGGGACCATTGCAAATTCCATCAGTCAATCACAGGTTTCATCATCACATACAAAATGGTATTCACAAACAGAAATGCCATACCAATGTTTGCATGTCCGTGGTTCCCCCATTACACCCCAAGACAGAAAGTACAATTTTTGTTGTTTTTGTAAATATACACAAATGCAAGTGCAATTCACTTTTTAATAACTTAAATGGTGGAGAATGAGGTTCACCTAGTTACCAGGGTCAAAAGCGTAACTGGTTCCTTTATTAAGCAGTTTTTCTAGTCCGTTTTTATTTAAATGTTGCATATTGCACACTACAGGGAGTGCAGAATTATTAGGCAAATGAGTATTTTGACCACATCATCCTCTTTATGCATGTTGTCTTACTCCAAGCTGTATAGGTCTCGAAAGCCTACTACCAATTAAGCATATTAGGTGATGTGCATCTCTGTAATGAGAAGGGGTGTGTTCTAATGACATCAACACCCTATATCAGGTGTGCATAATTATTAGGCAACTTCCTTTCCTTTGGCAAAATGGGTCAAAAGAAGGACTTGACAGGCTCCGAAAAGTCAAAAATAGTGAGATATCTTGCAGAGGGATGCAGCACTCTTAAAATTGCCAAGCTTCTGAAGCGTGATCATCCAACAATCAAGTGTTTCATTCAAAATAGTCAACAGGGTCGCAAGAAGCGTGTGGAAAAACCAAGGCGCAAAATAACTGCCCATGAACTGAGAAAAGTCAAGCGTGCAGCTGCCAAGATGCCACTTGCCACCAGTTTTGCCATATTTCAGAGCTGCAACATCACTGGAGTGCCCAAAAGCACAAGGTGTGCAATACTCAGAGACATGGCCAAGGTAAGAAAGGCTGAAAAACCACCACCACTGAACAAGACACACAAGCTGAAACGTCAAGACTGGGCCAAGAAATATTTCAAGACTGATTTTTCTAAGGTTTTATGGACTGATGAAATGAGAGTGAGTCTTGATGGGCCCGTGGCTGGATCGGTAAAGGGCAGAGAGCTCCAGTCCGACTCAGATGCCAGCAAGGTGGAGGTGGAGTACTGGTTTGGGCTGGTATCATCAAAGATGAGCTTGTGGGGCCTTTTCGGGTTGAGGATGGAGTCAAGCTCAACTCCCAGTCCTACTGCCAGTTTCTGGAAGACACCTTCAAGCAGTGGTACAGGAAGAAGTCTGCATCCTTCAAGAAAAACATGATTTTCATGCAGGACAATGCTCCATCACACGCGTCCAAGTACTCCACAGCGTGGCTGGCAAGAAAGGGTCTAAAAGAAGAAAAACTAATGACATGGCCTCCTTGTTCACCTGAACTGAACCCCATAGAGAACCTGTGGTCCATCATCAAATGTGAGATTTACAAGGAGGGAAAACAGTACACCTCTCTGAACAGTGTCTGGGAGGCTGTGGTTGCTGCTGTGTTGATGTTGAACAGATCAAAACACTGACAGAATCCATGGATGGCAGGCTTTTGAGTGTCCTTGCAAAGAAAGGTGGCTATATTGGTCACTGATTTGTTTTTGTTTTGTTTTTGAATGTCAGAAATGTATATTTGTGAATGTTGAGATGTTATATTGGTTTCACTGGTGAAAATAAATCATTGAAATGGGAATATATTTGTTTTTTGTTAAGTTGCCTAATAATTCTGCACAGTAATAGTCACCTGCACACACAGATATCCTCCTAAAATAGCTCAAACTAAAAACAAACTAAAAACTACTTCCAAAAATATTCAGATTTGATATTAATGAGTTTTTTGGGTTCATTGAGAACATGGTTGTTGTTCAATAATAAAATTAATCCTCAAAAATACAACTTGCCTAATAATTCTGCACTCCCTGTATATCACAAATTGTATTTACCTCAGTCTAATTTATTCATATACATGTGTAATTTATATAGTTTTATGACAGAGATGTTAATGTAACCTAATAAACCTAAAATCTTATCCAGTTTCACATACTTGAGTGTGTCCAGTGTGTAGTTTGGATCCTCCAGTTGTTCAGAGAGCAGCTTGACTCCTGAATCTCCTGGATGATTGTAGCTCAGATCCAGCTCTCTCAGGTGTGAGGGGTTTGAAGTCAGAGCTGAAGACAGAAAACCACAGCCTTCCTCTGTCACCATACAGCCAGACAATCTACAAACACAAACAGCCCTCATCACATTAGACTGACAAACAGACGTCACTAACACACAGTCACCTGTGCAGCTTGATTCTTTCAGATTTTCTCAAGTTTCAGTGTATTTGTTGGATAAAACCCCCCACCAGTAGCAAATCTCAGATCACAGTAGCAAAGCTTACTCTAATTTGGGGCCTTACTTCAGCCTTACAAGACCTACAAAAAGCTTCCTTGTATAAATTATTTTATGAAAAAGCATTTACCTCATTATTGACAGCTTACAATTTGGACTTTTTAGTCCATCAGCCAGAATCTTCACTCCTGAATCCTGCAGGTCATTGTTACTCAGGTCCAGCTCTCTCAGGACACAGTTTGAGGATTTTAAAACAGGATACAACAAATCACAAGACTGAGAAGAAAGATTACAGCACTGTAGCCTGTGAGGAAAACAATATTTTTTTATCTACTAGGCATTATAATACAGAGCAGACATGACTAAGGACATATTTAATGTAAAAGCACAATGAGTCTGTGCTGCTTCTGCAATGGATGGCACATGGACTACAGATGTGCTGCAAATAGAGCACATACAGAATGGGCATAATTGTGTACTTAAAACTCTTACAGTGCTATTCTGGTGTTTTTGACCACTGGTATCAGTCTCATCAGTGCTTCATCAGATCTTCTGTATTTCTGCAGTTCAAACTTCTCTTGAGTCTCTTCTGACATCAGGAGCACAAACACCAGACCCGACCACTGAGCAGAGGACAGATCCTGCAATGAAAGATTTCCAGACCTCAGACTCTTCTGGAGTTCATTCGCAAAGTCATCCTTCAGTTCATTCAGACAGTAGAAGAGGTTGATGGTCCTCTCTGCTGATTTCTCCTCCTCTATTTTCTCTTTGATATAGTCAGTCGTGTCTTTGATGTTTTCTGTTCTGAGCTTCAGTTCTGGCAGAAGCTCCTTCAGGTTACTTTGATTAGACTCAATTGAGAGACCCATCAGGAACCGGAGGAAAAGGTCCAGGTGTCCATTCTTGCTCTGTAAAGTCTTCTTGACTGCAGCCTTATGAAGTTTAAACAGGGGCTTTTTAGAGAGTTTCCATGTCAGATTGTTCCAGGAATCAAGAAATGGGTTTCTTTTCTTGTTTTTGGTCATGAAAAACACATAAAGAGCAGCGAGGAACTCCTGGACGCTGAGATGTACAAAGCTGTACACCTTTCTAGCTGAGACCTTTTCCTCCTGAAACATCAGAGTACATAACCCAGAGAACACTGTCCCTTCACTGATGTCTAGCCCACACTCCTGAAGATCTTCTTTGTAGAAAATCAGATTTCCTTTCTCCAGCTGTTGGAAAGCCAATTTCCCAAGCTTCAGAACAATCTCATCAAAAGACCTGCCATTGACTTTAGGGTCACGACCATGTCTGTATTTTTTTTCCATCAGCTGTTGCTGAGTAAGCAAGAAGTTGGTGTACATCCCTGTGAGAGTTGTAGGTGTTTTTTCAGTGCACTCTCGAGCCAGAAGAGGCTGAAGAACAGTGAGAGAGATCCAGCAGAACACAGGGATGTGGCACATGATGTACAGACTCCTGGATTTCCTGATGTGAGCGATGATGTTTCCAGCAACCTCAGGACTGCTGTTTTTGATGAAGTACTGCTCCTTCTGTTCATCATTGAATCCTCGCACCTCAGTCACCTGATCAATGTAGTCTCGGGGTATCAGACTGGCTGCTGCTGGTCTGGATGTGATCCAGATGAGGGAAGAAGACATCAGGTGTCCCTCTATCAGACTGGTAACTATCTTACCCACTGTTGTTTTTTGACCGACATCTGCAAACTCATCACTGTCTTCAAATCTCAGGGGGAAGCGACATTCATCCAGCCCATCAAAGATAAACATGACCTTACCATCTTCCTCTGGAAGAGAGGGCAATTCTTTGGATCCAGAGAAGAAGTATTTGTGAAGCAGTTCCATGAGACTGTACTCTTCCTTAATCAGATTCAGTCTACGGAATGGCAGTGGAAATATGAAGACTATGTCCTGATTGTCTTTACCCTCCGCCCAGTCAAGGATGAATTTATTGACAGAGAAGGTCTTTCCCACCCCTGCGATTCCCATTGTCAGCACTTTTCTGTTTTGTAGACCTGTATCACGGTGGATTTTGAAAATGTCCTTGCACTGGATTGGTGTGTCTTTGGTAGTAAATCGGTTGTAACTTGATTCAATCTGTCTCACCTCATGCTCACACAATATTCCACCAGTCTCGTTCTCCACCACATATAGATCAGTGTAAATATCACTCAGGTATTCCCGGCGACCTGTCTGTGAATTACCAACTAATATCTTCTTGTAGTCCAGCATTAGTTTCTTCTTTAGTCTGAGGTTGAGGTCTGTGTCATAAACAGATGTTTTACAGTGATCTGGAAAAAAAAAATCAAGAGTTATCAAAGACTAACTGATCATTTAAAAAAGCATAATTAAACTTGCGTGAGAATTGTAACCTGGTCTATACTAAATCCTGCATTAAAATTAATTTTTAATGTAAAAGCTCTCTCTCGTTGGAATTTCAAAATTCTCAACACTAGTCTTAAACAAAGCAAACATAAATGGTAGCCTAAGCAATAAAAAAAAAAACTTCTTAAGATTACATAAAACAAGTAAACGCTCAGCAGTAAACTACGAACACAGAAACAAGCAAAACTAAGAAATGAGAGCTTCAGTAAAGTGAATCTCCCTAATCAGACTTAACTCAACTGCTTAACACATCTAGCTATCCTCGACATATACACAAAATCAATGCTTAAAGTATCTTTCTCTGCTTCTTCATGGTCAATTCAGCCATAGATGTAATTATATGCAAACAAATTATGATCAATGTTTTCTGTGTATAGTCGTTGTCAACACAAGACTTGAGGCTACATCTACACTAATCCGGAAAAATTTGAATTTTGTCTAAAAATGCTTTATGTCCACACTACCATTTCCTGAATTGGATTTGAACTGACGACAATGGAGGTCAAATAATCACATCTGTATGAAGTTTGACAGGGGATTAAACAATACCTTGCTTCTGTGTACTCTCCAGCTGATCAGCCAAGTGATTCTGCTTTATTTTCCTCAGGATGTCCACTGTGATCTTCAAAGCTCTTTTTGGTCCAAAACATGACACCATCTTATCCACTGTCGTCAACCTGTCTGCATTCTCCATTACAGCATTTGTAATATCCCTATGGTCATTCATTAAGTGCCACTGAAACTCCTTTAGTTCAGCTTCTCTCAGTTCATCCAGTGAGTTCTTGAGCAGCTGTTTAACATTGGCCATCGTGCTCCACCCATTCACAGCTTCAGGACAAGAGTAACAACGTCTGAATTAGTTTCACAATTAGCATATGAACGTAAGCATTTATTTATTATTAACCTGTGAGTAGAAACTTGACATTTCACAAAGCTACATTTTGAAAATTGATTGTCACCCTTTTAAGTGGTACTTACTAACCAGGAATAATGTAGATGTTTCTTTATCGTCTACTTGTGTCTTGAGTAGAAGCTCTGTAACTTTCGTTCCTGAATCATCATGCAAGATTGTTACATTAAATGTTCAACTGGTTAAACCACAGAGGTGCGCCAAACTCCTGTAGAGCTTAGCTACAGCTTGCCTAAACATGCCAGCCTGGAAGCTTGTAGAGCTGGATTAGCTGGTTCAGGTGAGTTTAATTAGGTGTGTTGGAGCTAAACTATACAGGACACTGACACTCCAGCACCAGGTTTGGGCACCCCTGCTCTAAAGGTATGCCTTAACTAGAGTTGTACCATATTTGAGAAGGGTCTGGCTGCAGACTGGGCAGCGCACAGGCAAGCTGAGACTGCATGCATGCTTTTTAATGTGTACACCTAACCTCGTCCCTAACCCTACCCCTCACAGTGATGTCACTAGCTCTATTGACTGGATGATTAATGATATTAATGAACTTGTAAATTCCATCCAAGTACTGAAACCGAATCAGACTTGCAAGACGGATATGATCCAGCATTTCCCTAAAGTATCATAAGCTTAGTTTATTGTTGGCTCCATTGGCAGTACAAACGTTGGACAGACCGACAAAATGACATGATCTGCACACCAGTGTTATTTATTTATTTATTCCAGTATTTATTTTAAGCTACTTAAAATTTACCTTAAGTAAAAAATTTGATGTCAACCTTTGAATACGTTAAAGAATCTTAGGGAACAAGCAAACAGCCTGTTGTTATTACAATTGGAAATAGATATTCAGATTTTAATTTAGATTTTTATAGGATATTCTCTACTCTGCTATAGCCACGTTATCGCTCTCGATCACGTTGTCCAACTTGCTGGATATCTCGGAGATTGGATCATGTATTGCCTGTAACTTCTTTTCAAGGACACTGACACCTTTTTTAAAGGCATCAAGGGACATCTCAATCACTTAATCATGGATTAAATACATTTTTAAAACAATTAGTATGACCGTTTTGAACACATTTCGGCTGTAAAATTCTAGCAAACCTTTCAACTGGTCGATGAACACCAATCACAACCTGAAACATCAGCAAGAGTGTATACACTTTTTTGGCATATTGTCCCAGGAGAGAGCCCAGAGCTCATAAGATCCTCGAGCCTGGGGCTCCCTCCCGTTTGAAGGGTGAGAGGGGAGTTTGAGCTCGAGTGGATCTCGAGACCTATACTGTTGAAGTATACTGCTGGCTAGAGCTCGTCTATAGTGCCAATTTGGTTTGTTCAATTCACCTATGTCTTATGTCTTTGTGTAACCCCGTCGGTCCTACACCACTCAACCCTCTCTGAGCTCGGATCGAACCGGCGACTTTCCACATGGGAGTCAGTTTGCCTAACAAGGAGGCTAAAGACCATGGCCTCTAGCGTCTGTCGCTAGAGCACCTTTAGAGGTCAGAGGTTTACCTGCACAGCTTAGTGAGGTTTACCTGCACAGTACTTCACTAGCTGGCCTCTGCTATATTTGGACTGTGGGAGGGATCTGGGGGAAACCCACATGAGCACGAGGAGAAAATGTAAACTCCGCACAGAAATGTCAGCTGGTCTGGTAAGGATTTGAACCAGTGATGTTGTTGCTGTGAGACAACAGTGCTAACCACTGGGCCGCTGTGCCACCCTGTCTAGAAAGGAAGGGGAGTGGGTGGAAGGTGGGATTCTTCAAAACGAAGCTACTGAGGTAAGAAACTCTTTGGAATTGACTGATTGGTGGATCGTTGATTAGCTAATGCTAAACTAGCTGTGTTCAATCATAAGCACACGCTCCTCTCGAAATTAGTTTATTAATAAACCAGTGTGTTACTGGGAGTTATTACAAGATTTTATGACTTAAAAATGATATTGTAATTAACATGAATGTTGTTACCATACATGGTATAGAATCTGGAACCGGCTGTTGCCATGTGAATAAGCACAATTAAACAGGACTTCTCTGGACATGAATGGAATGCTGAATTGGGGACTTCACAAATACTGAAATTTATTTTGTTATTGAAAGGAAAGTGTGCAACATATATTTATATATTAACCTACACACCACTTGAAATGTTGACTACAATATGTCCACTACGGTAAGGGGCAATAATTAGGAATGCAAGTCAACTACTCTACATACAGGTGTAAACAGGGCTAGACGGTTTAAAGTTGTCCACATTTGACCACTTCCAGAGGTGGTCAACAACACAAATCACCACTTTCTCCATCTATTGATCTAATGTGTAAATTTGTGGGAATTCATGTGGTATTTAAGCCCTGAATTATGTTTGAAGCTCTTTCCACAATGACCACACGAAAAGGGTTTCTCTCCGGTGTGAACCCTCATGTGCCTGTTAAGTTCTGATTTCTGGCTGAAACTCTTTCCACATTGGTCGCAGGTGAATTCCTGCTTTTCTCTGTTGTGAATTCTTATGTGGTCATCGAGGCGATGTTTGTGACTGAAACTCCTCTCGCAGTGGGGGCAGGTGTAGACTTCCTCTCCAGTGTGAATCCTCATGTGGTCTTCAAAGTGTTGTTTCTGTCTGAAACTCTTCCCACAGTGAGAGCACGGGAAATGTTTCTCTACAGAGTGAAACCTCTTATGAAGTTTAAACTTTTCCTCTTGATCAAAACTCTTCCCACACTGGTTACAGGTGAACGGCTTCTCGCTATTGTGAATTACAATGTGGATCTTGAAGATTTCTTTTTGGGTGAAAGTTATTCCACACGTTTTGCAGGTGAAAAGCTTCTCTTGAGTGTGAATTGTCATGTGGTCTTTAAGGGTTCCTTTCCGGGTGAAACCCTTTCCACACTGTTGGCAGGTGAAGGGCTTTTCTCCAGTGTGAACTCTCATGTGGAGCTGAAGGTCGCTGTTCCTGTTAAAACTCTTTTCACACTGAGAGCAAGGGTAAGGCTTCTCACCAGTGTGGACTCTCATGTGCATTGTAAAGCTTAATCTATGACTGAAACTCTTTCCACACTGCTGGCAGGAATAAGGTTTCCCTCCGGTGTGAGTCCTCATGTGGACATTTAGTGTTGTCGATTGTCTGAAACTCTTTCCACACTGCTGGCAGGAGTAAGGTTTCTCTCCAGTGTGAATCCTCATGTGGACTTTAAGTGTTCCAGATTGACTGAAACTCCTCCCGCACTCTTGGCAGGTAAAAGAATTTGCACCTTTGTTTTTTTGAGCTCTTTTCTGTGAGGAAGTCATTTCAGTTTCTGAGCTACTTAAAGATTGCTCTTCAGTATTGAAATCAAGATGACTCATATATTGGTCTTTCTCTTCTATTTTATTCTGTACTTCAGTCTCCTCTTTCGGTTCCATCAGCTCTAAAGTGAAAAAAGAACAAAAGTAAACCTCAGTTTAATAACAAGTTCAATAACAGACATGCAAACAGTTAGACATCACTACTGCAACTGAAATCTCAGTGGTACTACTCAATCTTTTTTTGCTGGAGCTGACACTGATGGGCACTCTGGGGTTAAAGCCGACACTGGCACGCGCTCTGGGGCTGGAGCCTGCACTGGTGGGCGCTCTGGGGATGGAGCTGACATTAACGGGCACTCTGGGGCTGGAGCTGACACTGACATCACTCTAGGGCTGGAGCTGACACTGACGGGTGCTCTGGGGCTGGAGCTTACACTAATGGGCACTCTGGGGATGGAGCTGACATTGGCGGGCTCTCTGGGGCTGGAGCTGACACTGGCGGGCACTCTGTGGCTGGAGCCTTCACTGGCGGGCGCTCTGTGGCTGGAGCCTACACCGGCGGGCGCTTTGTGGCAGGAGACTACACTGGCGGGTGCTCTGTGGCTAGAGTTTACACTGGCGGGCGCTCTGTGGCTGGAGCCTACACTGGCGGGCGCTCTGTGGCTGGAGACTACACTGGCGGGCGCTCTGGGGATGGAGCTTACACTGGCGGGCGCTCTGGGGCTGGAGATGACACTAAAGGGAGCTCTGGGTCTGGAGCCGACACTGGCGGGCGCTCTGGGGCTGGAGACTACACTGGCTGGCGTTCTGGGAATGGAGCTTACACTGGCGGGTGCTCTGGGGCTGGAGTCTACACTGGCTGGTGCTCTGGGGCTGGAGCCTGCACTGGCGGGCGCTCTGGGGCTGGAGCCGACACTGATGGGTGCTTTAGGGTTGGAGTCGACATTGACAGGTGCTTTAAGGTTGGGGCCGACATTGACGGCCGCTCTGGGGCTGGAGCCGACACTGACGAGCTGTCTTTGGCTGGAGCCGACACTGGCGGGCGCTCTGGGGCTGGAGTCAATACTAGCGGCGAATTGGGGTTGGAGCCGACACTGAAGGCCGCTCGGGCTGGAGCCGTCACTGACGGGTGCTCTGGGGCTGGAGCCGACACTGGCGGGCACTCTGAGGCTGAAGCCGACACTGGCGGGCGCTCTGGGACTGGAGGACGCTCTGGGGCTGGAGCCTACACTGGCGGGCCCACTGGTGCTGGAGCCTACACTGGCGGGCACTCTGGGACTGGTGGGCATTTTGGGGCTGGAGCCAATACTGAGGGCCCCTCCTCAGTGTCAACAAAACTCTCTGGGGCTACAAGAAGTGGATCTAAGATGCTCTCTGAGAACCAGGATCAGAATTTGACTCAACAGAGCCCTCTGGGGCTATAGATACTGAATCAGGACTTGGGTTAACCAAGGCTCTGGATAATGAATCAGGGCCGTAGTCAACAAAGCCCTCTGGGTCTGCAGGAAGTGGATCTGGACCTTCCAGAATGTAGCAGCAGGATATAAGAGCTTGAATCAGAGACCTTTGGGCCTGTACTAAATATTTAAAAGGATGTAAGAAGTACCATGGAACTCGCAGGGGTAGATGTGGAGGTGTTTGTCACCAGAACAAAGACGACTGGTTTGGTGAAGGGATCCAGTGGTGACTGGATGAGAATTCATGATGTTTGGTATAGGGTCTGGCATATATAGGCGGGAAGTAGTGCAACCTAATATAGTTTATTAAACTGCATTTGATGGTGGATATTTTAGGAGAACAAGGATCACGGGAGGCAAAGAAGACGAGAATGAACTTGAACAGGGTAAACAAAGACTTCTGGGATGACAAGGTAAAGATAAACAAGACGAAAAATAAACACATAGAGGGTAAACAGTTCTGACAATATAACACCTGAAACACATATAAGCTGAGCAACGCAGTAACCCATGCGTAACACATGGAACTATGGATTAGCTTCTCATTAATGTTTATTCCACACGAGTCTCCATGTGCAGTAAAATCACTGTAATGAGACTCTCATATGACATTCTCCAACAACATCCTTCATTAGTGTAGATCTGCAGATCTGAATGACTGAGATGAGCTGTGAGAGTGAAAGCTGACCTGTGTGCTGCTCAGGATCTTCATGTTTGACTCTGAATGTGTCTTCAGTCCTCTCAGGATCTTCTTGTTTCAGTGTGAACACGTCTGCAATCCTGATGTCTTCACTCTCCTGTTTAATAAACGCCATCCCTACAGTCGCTTCAGCAGGAGTTTATCTGTGTGTTTAAGAGGAGAAGAATCAACACAACGAAGAAGAAATCAAGACTACACATAGGTCTGAGTCTCAGTCAAATACTGTAGAGGTCAATGGTTACATGTTTCCAGCTTTTTTTCATTTTTGGGTGAACTATCCCTTATAGCTGACTGGCTAACTATTAAACTGAATGGAATGGCACAGTCTACATCCTGGCCAGTGTTTTTATTTCTGTTGTTCTACTGATCAGGGGTCAGTTCTTCAAACCTCGCCTCAACAATCTGGCAGATCCTGGATATTTTAATCTTGATAACTGATCTCGGAGTAATCTGGCTCTTCAAACAAGCTCATGAATCAGATTAAAGTTAAATGATCAGGATATGGGTTGATGTGAGATCGCTGTGTGTGCTCACGATTAATATTCAGTGATCATCCATGTGACATAAAATCCATGGTGAATGAGATAATGTGCAATAATGTACGGCTTTAAACTTGCATGCGACCAATATTTAGCAACTTATTTAGTGTTACCTTTAGACTGGGTTTCCTTTGTGAAAGTATTCAAGATTCTTAATCCCGTAGCGTAGGGCATAACCGGCTATTTAAATTAATCTGGCTTCAAAATGCAGTTTTTATATTTGAGAAGTGTCTGCATCTCCAGTGCTGCATCAAATACTGACTTATATTATTATCTCATTATTCCTTCATGAAGAAAATGTCTCTCAGGGAATATTGGCCATATTATCACACTCTCTTGCGGTAAAATTGGGCCTCTACCTGTAAAAAGTACACGTTTGCATCTGAAGGGTCAACATTAGGTATGTTAAAAGTTTATATTAGTGCCTAAAGTGATAATATTAGTCATAAAATAGTACAAAATGTTCTCTTTGAGTGTATTGCATAACATTTTAATTAATAAAAAATGATTTAATATATTATTTAAATAAATGTACATCATTGTTATCCCCCATTTAATCCAGTATTCTTGTAAGAAAATATCAGCAGTTATTGTTGAAGCGTCTCAATCTAATGCTGTTTATATGAGCCTGACCTCCAGAGCCACCAGAGCTGTTGCTATGACAACAAGAACCAAACTCTCCTGGGTCGTGTCAGTCATCAAATCCAGCCCAATGAGTGCTCCAGCAGTCAATCTCTGATTTGCTGCAGTTTATTGGTAAAACATACTGCGTCACGGACATAAACCCTATCATTCTACTTTGAGTTATTAATTTGAATGAACAAATGATTAAACCAGGGATTATTAAATGGGTAAGTAAAAACAAATTCATATCGTTTTTTAATTGACCTCCCGATTAATAACTTCATTAATAATAACATTTTGCACCGCGTGAAAACTCTGAAAGTCTGCGTTAGGAGGCTGATTAAACACTTTATATGTGCAAAAACACAAACCTTCCTTCAGCAGAATCACAACAGACGCAGGAGCGCGCCGCCGCCTGATGACGTCGCGGCGCGGGGACAAAATAAAAGTCCCACTCACACACGTTTCTGCTCAGATCGACTTTGGATACTTTTTGCTTAAATTGTTAGTTAATGTTAACAATTTATATAGTACTTAAATCTGACTAATAAAACGGCTTTCTGTTTGTGTTAAAATCTTTCATTACTATACATTCAGTTATAATAAGATAATCTACTGTTATTGCCACAGTCAAATAAGGAGTGTAAAATGCAGGCTATTGCTCCTTCAGAGTATGTTCCTTGCTTTTATTATATATATATATATATATATATATATCCTGTGAAATATTTGTGAAGCAAGTCTTTTTAGGGTCAATATTAGTATTAATATTATTATTAGCCCCCTTAAGCAATATATTTTATTATTTATAGATTACAGAACAAACCACTGTTTTACAATGATTAATTAACCTAGTCAAGCCTTTAAATTGCACTTTAAGGTGTTATTAGTATCTTGAAAAATAGTAAAATGGTAAAATATAATGTGCTGTAATCATGACAAAAACAAAATCAGTTATTAGAAATTAAAACTATTATGTTTTATAGAAATGGGTTTTAAAAATATTTTAACCTAATGCTGAACACATCATCACGTCTAATCTCTTGTCTGTTCAATTTACAGTGTACTGTGAAAACATGTCATTCTCGCTTGTATTCTATGTCTATACTTTAATAGGGTATATGCAGAGCTAGTGTTTCTTTCCATACTGTTAGACTTCCGATGATCGGTTAATGTGACTTTTTTATTTTATTTTATATGGTTCCTTTTACAGCATTGATGCTGTTATGTAATTAAAATACAATCAGTTAAATAGACTTTGGCATTCATTTATTTGTTCAAGCATAAAACGAGATGGGAAGCCGTTTACACTCCACTCACAGAAACTCCATTGCATATACTGAGGTAAAATAAATGTTCATATTTTAAAGACATGGTGTGAAATTAAATGTAATGTAATGCAGTGCTTCTTGTACATTCTGAGACCCACTTTATATCAGAAATCAATCAGGCAGGGGAGATCGTTGATTTTTAAAGAAACAAACCTTAAACGTGCCGATTTTGTAAAGGCATACAGTTCACCGGAAGCGCTTGACCCAGGTTACTGACAAATTAAAAGTCCTTGCACATACCCCATTAACATATAATCATCACCCATAACTCCATTGTTACAACCGGCTCAAAATTGGCAATACGGACCAGGTAAATTGAAAGGAGAAATGATTTAACATAAGCCTAACTAACAAAAGTATTTAAAGCGTTTAAAGTCAGTATAGATGGAAGTCAGTAGTAAAAAGCGAGTGCATGGTAGTGAACTGAGCTTATGATCCAAAACAAACTAAAATAAAAAAAATTTAAAAACGTCTGGCTAATCGAGGTCCCTCTCATGTCAAATGTTGGATTCTTTATAGGCACCACATAACGGGTCTCAGGTGAGATGACCTACCCACCAATCAGCAATCATGCAGGATCTGCAAATCACAAAAAAAAAACCACAACAAACAGGTCCCACCTGGGACCTAACACCATCTATAACAGCGGTGCCCAAACATGGTTCTGGAGGGCCAGTGTCCTGCAGAGTTTAGCTCCAAGCCCAATTATACACACCTGAACCAGCTAATCAAGCTCTTACTCGTTCAGGGGTGTCCAAAGTCGGTCCTGGAGGGCCGGTGACTTGCAAAGTTTAGCTCCAACCCCAATCAGACACACCTGGGCTATAATCAAGCTCTTACTAGGCTTTCTAGAAACATTCGTGCAGGTGTGTTGAGGCAAGTTGGAGCTAAACTCTGCAGGACACCAGCCCTCAAGGACCGAGTTTGGACACCCCTGTACTAGGTCTACTAGAAACTTCCAGGCAGGTGTGTTGAGGCAAGTTGGAGCTAAACTCTGCAGGACACCAGCCCTCCAGGACCGAGTTTGGACACCCCTGTACTAGGTCTACTAGAAACTTCCAGGCAGGTGTGTTGAGTTAAGTTAGAGCTAAACTCTGCAGGACACCAGCCCTCCAGGACCGAGTTTGGACACCCCTGTACTAGGTCTACTAGAAACTTCCAGGCAGGTGTGTTGAGGCAAGTTGGAGCTAAACTCTGCAGGACACCAGCCCTCCAGGACCGAGTTTGGACACCCCTGTACTAGGTCTACTAGAAACTTCCAGGCAGGTGTGTTGAGTTAAGTTAGAACTAAACTCTGCAGGACACCAGCCCTCCAGGACCGAGTTTGGACACCCCTGTACTAGGTCTACTAGAAACTTCCAGGCAGGTGTGTTGAGGCAAGTTGGAGCTAAACTCTGCAGGACACCAGCCCTCCAGGACCGAGTTTGGACACCCCTGTACTAGGTCTACTAGAAACTTCCAGGCAGGTGTGTTGAGGCAAGTTGGAGCTAAACTCTGCAGGACACCAGCCCTCCAGGACCGAGTTTGGACACCCCTGTACTAGGTCTACTAGAAACTTCCAGGCAGGTGTGTTGAGGTAAGTTGGAGCTAAAATCTGCAGGACATCGGCCCTCCAGGACCGAGTTTGGACACCCCTGTACTAGGTCTACTAGAAACTTCCAGGCAGGTGTGTGGAGGTAAGTTGGAGCTAAACTCTGCAGGACACCGGCCCTCCAGGACTGAACTTGACCACTGCTACAAACTCGCTGCATGTACCTTGGTTTAATGTCTCATTCAAAGATCTTCTAGCAGTACATTGTCCTCATTACTACACTAAGCATCAGAACCCACACAGATTGCAGGATATCCACCCCTGCTGGCCTCACTAACACCACTTCCAACAGCAACCTGGTTTTCCCATGTGGTCTCCTATCCAGGTGCTGATCAGGCTCAACTATGCTTGGCTTCAGTGGGCGACCAGACTTGGGCTACACAGTGATATGGCTGATTTCACAACTGCGGTTTAATCACTGCATTTATTGTGTTATTGAATGTAACGTGTGCAAAACACATTTACATACATCTATACACCCAAACAGTCCTCATTTACATTCAGTTCATTTGCAAATTGCTCGAATGATCCAGTCCATATCAAGGGCACTCCTGTCAAACTCAGTTACATTACTTGTCACTGATCGTGTCTCTCAAATTCATTGCACATTGTTGACAACACTTCCCTCATATGTGGAACATCATGTGTTGTTTAAGAACTGATCTGTACTTGAAGCTCTTTCCACAGTGGCCGCATGTAAAGGGTTTCTCTCCGGTGTGAAGCATCATGTGCCTGCTGAGGACACCTTTTCGGCTGAAGCTCTTTCCACATTGGCTGCAGGTGAACGGCTTTTCTCCGGTGTGGATTCTCATGTGATCGCCGATGTGATGTCTGTAACTGAAACTCTTTCCACAATAAGAGCACGTGTAGGGTTCCTCTCCAGTGTGAATCCTCATGTGGTTTTTGAAGTGTCGTTTTTGACTGAAACCATTCCCACAGTGAGAGCATGTGAAGGGTTTCTCCGCGGTGTGAACTCTCATATGTGCCTTAAGACTTTCCTGCTGATCAAAGCTCTTTCCACACTGATCGCAGGTGAACGGCTTCTCGCTATTGTGAACTATAATGTGTTTCTTAAAGCTTAGCTTTTGAGTGAAACTTATTCCACACGGTTTGCAGGTGAAAAGCTTCTCTCCAGAGTGAACTGCCATGTGGCTTCTAAGGTTTCCCTTTTTGCTGAAACTCTTCCCGCACTGTTGGCAGGAGAAGGGCTTTTCTCCAGTGTGCACAGTCATGTGGACTGTGAGACTCCCATTATAAGCGAAGCTCCTTCCACACTGTTTGCAGGTGTACGGCTTTTCTCCATTGTGAGTTTTTACATGTCTATTAAGACTTACTTTATGAGTGAAACTCTTTCCACACTGCTGGCAGGAGTAAGGCCTCTCTCCAGTGTGAATCCTCATGTGGATTTTAAGCAGGGCAGCTCGTCTGAAACTCTTCCCACACTGCTGGCAGCTCAAAGGATTTCCACTTTCAGATATTTGAGCTCCTTTTCTTGAGGAAGTCTTTTCTCTTTCTGAGCATCTAAGATATTCTCCTTCAGTTTTGAAATCAAGACGCTTCTCATATTGATCTTTCTCTTCTTCATCCTCCTGTACTTCAGTCTCCTCTTTCAGTTCCATCAAGTCTAAGGTGAAACAAGAGGTTATTCTCAATTTAACATTGTCCAAAAACAAACATTTCCTGGTTCCTCATACTGTGTTCACACCAGACGCAGCACGCGCCAAATCACGCTATTTGCACATAAATAGACGCGTGAACATTTTGAGTTTACTTGCTTCATTCACGTATTAAATTCGCTTCACAATAGATGTGTATTCGCATCATGGCCAGGGCTGACCCTAGCTTCGTTGCTAAATGGCTAACATGGATGTTATTGAGAGAGTAGCTGTGTTTATGTGCTTTAGGAAGACTGAAAAAGAGCGTAGATTCATTCGGCACCGTGTCTGAGTCCACTAGGTCCTTTCAGAGGTGCAGCAGCTCTGTGAGTTCATCAACTCCTCCAGAAACTGTACCTGGATGATGGAGGCTTTCAGCGGTGCTTCAGACTAAAGCCTGGTTTATACTTCTGCATCAAGTGATCGGCGTAACCCATGGCGCATGCAACGCGCGTAGCTGTGCATTTATACTTCTGCGTGCTGTTTGTGTTGCTCTGCAGTAACACTTCTGAAACACTAGCTGGCAGTAAGTGTTTATGTTCCTCTGTGTCGAGTTTCTTCGCTGGTGTTTTGTTTTTTCTGAAGGATTCCTTAATGTACAAGTGGCTCAAACTCACTAATTTTGAGGCGGGAACTGGCGGACGTGCAACAACTTTAATCATAAGGTAAACACAAAACAAAACTTTTCATCTGGAGCTCATTCACGGGACTCGACACTTGTAAACAGTTGCTTCAACGGACATACGCGGCTCTCGATCCCGCCCACACTTGTCAGTGCTACCAAGCCGACCAATCACAGAGCTTGTGCTACACGTCGTTGCACATTTTTTGAGAGGTTCGCAGAGGTTCACAGCGAGGGCTATGCGTCCACGCATAGGCTGCGCCGTAGCATACGCGTGCGTTTGATGCAGAAGTATCAATCAGGCTTAAGCTCAGCCCAGTTTGATGAGCTGTTGTCCGGTGTCCACAAGAGGATTTCCCCTCGGGACACCAACAACAGGTACTACGTCATAATCACGCCCCTACAAGAGCAAGCTCCTAATTGGTTAACGCGGCCCGAATGTCCTCTGAAGTTCAGAATTTCCAACTCAAGCGAAACACACAAAACGCTCAACTCACTTCACCTCATTCACTCGAATCACGCCGCAGGATGTCTATTCGCGTCTTTGCAATGACTTAACATGTAAATCAGCTGCGCTTGACGCTTCATCTGTGTCTGGTGTGAACGCAGCATCACTCTTTATGGAACGTTTTTATATTTTGAGGGAAGTTTGTTGTAATAAACACATCTATTTATTTCAATCAACACAGTATTTAGTAAACAAGCATTCCAGATCTAGACGATGGCAGGGCCTTTCTCCCTCTCAATCATGCAAAAACTGAGGTAGGGATTAATATGTTGTGGTGAACAGTCCGACAGATCAAGAAAGGACTTCAGATTAGGGTTGTCACAATACTGGAATTCAATACCAATCGACATTTAAAAAACATTCATTTCCTGTGAACTCTTATGCTGTGTTCACACCAGACGCGGAACGTGCGGATAAATCGCACAATTCGCGCAATTTGCATTATTCGCGCCGCGCCATTCGCGTGTATCGCACCGCAGGATGTCTATTCGCGTCTTTGCATTGACTTAACATGTAAATCACTCGCGCTTGATGCTTCTTCCGCGTCTGGTGTGAACGCAGCATTAAACAGCGCTGATTTGCCATCGTGTTCATGTGCTCAACAGAAATGACTGTGATTGGCTGTGAAGGTCATTGATTCACCAAACTCACCGCTGTTTACTGAGTGTAACCACACATACAGGAACACTGGAGCGTTTTAAATGCGCAGATTCAGATTCGTATGTCAGCTTACAGACAAACCAGCTGATCGACGTGACTAAAACACTCCAATGAGTTGAGCTGTGAGAGTGAACGCCAACCTGTTTGCTGCTCAGGATCTTCCTGTTTGACTCTGAATGTGTCTTCAATCTTCAGGTCTTCACTCTCCACTTTAATAAACGCCATCTTTATAATAGTGGAGCTCAGTCGCTTCAGCAGGAGTTTTTCTGTCTGTTTAAGAGGAGAAGAATCAACACAAAGAAGAAGACATCAAGACAAAACCTCTGTCTGGGTCTCAATCACTTCTCTAGGGCACTAGTCAGTGCGCACTGGAGGAGGATCCGTTTTTAGACCTAATGTTTGCAACTAGCAGATCCTGTTGTTCAGATTTGCAATGCTATTACATGGTACACTTTATAAACAGGTTTGTTTAACTGGCGATGAACTTGATGACTTAACTACTTACATATTTAGGATATATCAACATGTTATCATAAGGCCTAAATGAAAAGGTATTTGTCTGTGATTAGCAGTATATCTAGATCCTGCAGATATTAAAGCACTGTTTAAGCTTGTTATGTTGTATTATTACAATGCTGGGTCAATGGGATAGCAGGATTTCCCTGAGCACCGTTAACATTTAAGAGGGATGATGTCTGCTTTTCATCTCATTGGTGTGGACAAATCGATTACTAAAATGCAGTGTGTGTGTGTGTGTATTGATTCCATAAAGGTTTGACTAATGGTGATTGTTGTATGACAATAAATGTATAGACATACAGGTGGCTGTTATGGACATACAGCAAAACATAAGCAAACATTTACTTATTAAGTCATTAAAATCATTGCATTTCTGCTTCCCCAAAGGCCAAACATGACAAAATATTATTACATTATAATATAATATTTTAGTAAAAACTAAAATATTTTACTTTTCATTAATGTTGCATAGTGTTGCAGGAGAGGGGAAATAGTGTGGCCGCTTTAAGAATGCTTTTGTAGTTGTAGTCCATAGCGAGGGGCATTGTGGGTAGTGTAGTTCGACACGCGTGCTGTGTGATGTGAGCTCTCGCTGTGTGTGCTGTGCAGTTTGATTCGGTTTTGTTTTATGTTTATTCCAGTAATTCCACCCGGGAGCTGTTTTGCACTGTGAGACTGAAACACTGAAATAAGAAAAAAGAAGGGCATGCATCGAGTACTTTTGTCCGTCTCATCATTTGCTCGAGCATGAATTAACGAGCTGTTACTCTGCCGCCGGACATTGCGGAGATGTCTAATATTAGGCATTACAAAGTTCAGTAATTCATGTCGTATATACCTTGTAAAAATATGAAGCAGATTTAAAGGTTTGCATACTGTAAATTGTGAAAAACGCCAACCTTTCTTCAGCAGAATCACATCAGATGCAGGAGCGCGACGCAAACTGTTGACGCCATTACACAGTGCTACAATAAAAGTCCCGTTCGCGCGTTCATAACAGTTCTCAACATTTAAAGTGGATTAAAAACGTAAACATTGAGAGACACTAATGAGTGTTGTTCGATGGTTTTAGGAGAATTTGATATAATTCTGAGAAGTATATACGATACAAACACTATAAAAATACCTGAAAATGTGTACAAAATAGGATCATCCAAAATGAAGACAACTCCCCTGTCTGTCTGTAAATTTAGTTCAGTAATTGTTTTATTGGCATGACAAATGTCACACATGTATTGCCAAAGCATTTATAACGTTTACATAAAAAGTAAAATACATATATAATAAAAAGCAAAGTAAACAGTAAATTGTAGTAATAAAAAATATAAAAAGATGATATTTATATATAATAATTAAATAAAATATAAAGAATATATCATATTATCCAATATATCATAATATTATTCAATATATCACATTATTACTCAGCGTATATTATTCATACAAATAAAAGAATAAACTGTACATTTAACAATCAACATTTTAGGATAAAACAGTAATAAAACAATAATAATCAGTATATTTATAATGATTCCTTTATCTTTTTATTATCATTTTATTAATAAAATTAATATTATCATTTTATTATCTGGCTGTCTGTCTGAGTGCAGCGTCTTTTATTTTGGTGTATGACGTCATGTACTTGCCTCTGGTTTGTTATGATTTAAATTCATATTTAAATAAAGCGCTTCAGGTCTCGCAAATCTGCTCTCTTGCAGCACCGTTAAACTTTTTAAACGATGTAAAGCGTTTTGTTTGTTATTGGATGTAACTCTTTATACTTTATACACGTCATATAATGTTTTTGATTGAGATTTAGTTTGAATATACAGCGCGTACTGTCAGGAAACCCGCGCATTTCTCTCCTGTAAGTTATCATCTAATTTAAACACGAACTCAGTCACTGAAAGTAGAAATAAAGACACTGAACTTTTAGAAAATACGAGTCAAGTGAATCAAATGGTGCGTTAAACGATTCAGTAAATCGAATCTCCCGCCGAAGTGACCCGCAGGTAAAACAGTAGCGTTATAATACGCGATAATTTAACGCCTAAATAACAATAGTTGGTCTGACTTTCTGTTATTAATTATTATGTTGTAAGCTTCTCTTTTGTCTGCATTGTATTTACTGAACTAGCGAAGTGATTGAGACGCAGACAGAGGTTTAGTCTTCATTTCTTCTTCTTTCTGTTGATTATTCTCCTCTTAAACACACAGAAAAACATTGATTTATCAGGAAGATGCCGGTCATTAAAGAAGAAAAAGAGGACATCGAGATTACAGAAACATTCAGAGTCAAGCAGGAGAAACCTGAGGAACGGACAGGTTGGTTTTCATTGTGTATTTCAGTGTATTTTGTTCAGGGTTTTGGTGAACATATTCGATTCATCTTTATTTCTATATCACTGTTACAATGTAGATTGTGTCGAAGCAGCTTAACATAGAAGATTATAGTGAATATAAACTGTGTCAGTTCAGTTCAGTGTGGTTTAATCTTCACTGCTGAGAGTCCTAACACTGAAGAGCAAATCCATCCATGAATATACTTCAGAGGGCAGAAACCTCTCAGATTTGATGAAAAAGTTCTTCATTTGTGTTCTGGCGATGAATGAGAGGCATTGAGGTAAAGTTGGTTCTATATAGTGTTTGTTTACCACGCTAATTTGAATATTCAGTCAGAACTAGCATGCAAGTATGACTTCAAAACAACATTAGCACTATCTAATTGACTGTAAACAATGCTGTACTTTGATAATCATTGGCTGCTAATATGATTTCTTTATTTAGAATGTGCAAAGAATACTTTTCTGAAATTATATTATCAAGGAGAATGTCTGAAAATCTGAATATAAAGCCAACTTTACCTCTATATGAGAGGCAGTGAATCGGACTGGTGTGGGCTGAAAGCTTCCCACACTGCAAAAAAAGCCTTTCATAGGCCCCGTTTACACTAATGCGTTTTCGTTTTGAAACGGCGTTTTAGATCAAAAACGATCCGCGTCCACACTAGCGTTTCATCTAGCGTTTCTAAACATACCTCCGTCCACACTACTCCACCAAAAACGTATATCACGTGACCATTCGCGCACTCTGGGCATGCACGTTCAAGTATAAACAGGAAGCATGTGTCTTACTCGGCATTTGGTTATTGTTAGTCAACAAACGCTGGTTGAGCGATAACCGCGAGTGCTGGAACAATAGCTTGCCTCTTGCGAATATATGCAGCTGCTGTAGTAAAAAAGGCAGAGTTTAACGGCACAATGGCACCTAAAACGGACAATAGTGCAAACAACGCTCCCATTTCAGTGTCCATGTTGTTGTTCACAGTGAAGGCTGGTCTGCCGTCTTCCGGTAGCGTTATAGTCATGTGATAGGGGCTTGACGAATAAGGGAAGAATACGCAATGACCCAAAAGCCCCAATCAGGTAGTGAATCTCAGCAGCCACGCCTCCGTTTTCAGATGTCTCCGTTTCCCCCATCCACACTGAGACGGAGCAGCAGCGTTTCAGAATTAAAACAGCCTCTCCAGCGTTTTCAAAACGCTCCGTTTTCGGGGCTCGAAAACTCCGGCGTAGTGTGGACGGATGGCGTAACCGTAGCAAAACTTATGCGTTTTAAAACGAAAACGCATTAGTGTAAACGGGGCCTTACTTAGAGATTTTGTCTTGTTTCCAGTTCAAATATCTCAAAACGCTTAAATCTAGAAGCATTTCATAGACGAGTAAAACATCAGTGGTTAGCACTGTGGCAGCACAGCAAGAAGGTCCCTCGTTCAAGTTCCGGCTGGGTGTGGAGTTTGCATGTTCTCCCCGCGTTGGCGTGGGTTTCCTCCGGGTGCTCCGGTTTCCCCCACAGTCCAAACACATGCGCTATAGGGGAATTGATGAACTAAACTAGCAGTAGTTTGTGAATGTGAGAGTGTATGGGTGTTTCCCATTACAGTACTCGTTGTGTAAAACATATGCTGGATAATTGGCGGTTCATTATGCAATGGCCACTCCTGATGAATAAAGGGACTAAGCTGAAGGACAATGAATGAATGAATGAACAAAATCGTCCCAATCTGCTGGTTCTGTGTTGCCGACCAGTGTTGCCAGATTGAGTTGATGGTTTAATGTCCAAAAACTGTTCAAAATGTCGAATCTTTGCGTTTTATGTCAGCTTTATCTAGCTGATATTGCTGTTTTCAATTTTAGAAATCCTAAAACTTATTAACAATGTTATAAAGAGATATCTAAACAGTCATTCAAACCTAAATAACATTTAACTAAATGACATCATTTCCCAGTACTGCGTTGCAGCTGGAAGGGCATCCTCTGTGTAAAACATGCTGGATAAATTGGCGGTTCATTCCACTGTGGCGACCCCTGATTAATAAAGGGAAATGAATAAATGACTTTAACATGTTTGTTGCATTTTGTTGTTTTATCAGTTTCAGGTTGGTTCAGTTCATTCAGAGTCTGGTATAATCACTTTTTCTTACTCTATGGGCAATAGAATAGAGTAAAATAATGGACATTCTGTCCTCCTCCATTCAGAAATGACTCTACATCACATCAGAGAGGTCATCCGCATCTAAAAACAGTGCAGATTATATGCTTCCTCCTCACTGTATGTGCTGTACACTTATAATAATGCTGTTTGTAGTATTATTAGGTGGGTACATATGTGCTTATATACGTTTATAACTGAATGTCTGCGTCTTTAATTTACAGCAGATTAAAGTTTGTTAGATCTTGCATCCTAAATGATGATTAAAGGAATAGATGGTGAAGTATATGTCCTGAAAATATGTAGTACTATCAATAAAATAATAATCCCAGTTATTATTGCATCCATGAGTGGATATTAAATGTTACACAAGCAACATTTACATTTGTGCTGTAAATAAATACTTAAACTCTCGGAAACAATGGGTAAGCACCTTGATAATTATTTATTATTATTATGTACATTTATTAAAATGCTGTAAAGCAGCTTGAGCAAGATATTTTGTGATTACACGGTGCTTCATGAATAAACTGAATGAGAATGATGATTTGTTGTATTGTCGTTTTAGATGAGCAAATCAGAGCAAGAGTCAAGACGCCACTCACTGAGATCACTAGTAAGTACACAACATGGAGATTATTGGCCATCAGATGAATATTTTAGATTTCAGAGTTTTACAAGCCCAAATCAGGAAATGTTGGGACAGTGTGGAAAATGCTTTGACTTGCGTTTTATTGCAGACAGTATGAACACAATATATTTCATGTTTTGTCTTGTCAACTTCCTTTCATGTGTAAATACACGTCCTTTCCTGGCATTCAGTTTTCAAACCTTTATTCCTCCAAAAAAAAGAGTTAAAGATGATGATTGTGGAGTTTTATGTTAGCTTGTATCTAGCTGTTTTGATATTTTGTTGTTTATACAATGCAGTTAACATACTGAAAATGTTACAGAGATATGTATAAAAGGTGTATAAGATAATCTACAAACGCATTCAAACCTAAATTACTTAATGTTTATTGCATTTTTATTGTTCTACCAATTTTAGTCTCGTCACTGAGACAAGTTTGGCCCGATAACAATTCTATTTGTTTTAGAATTTTGTAGAACCCTGACCTAGATAATTTATTATTATTACTATTATTATTTATATTTAATAATATACTCTTAAGCAGCTTGAGCAGGATATTCTGTTATTACATGGTGCTTCCTGAATGAAATAAATGATAATAATAAATGGTTTTATTCTCATTTTAGATGTAAAGATCGAGCCAGCAGTTGCAACGAGATCCACAGAGATCAGGAGTAAGTCTTTATGTTTCAATTTCAGTCTCAATAATGAGTGTTGTTCAATGGTTTTAGGAGAATTTGATATAATTCTGAGAAGTATATACGATACAAACACTATAAAAATACCTGAAAATGTGTACAAAATAGGATCATCCAAAATGAAGACAACTCCTCTGTCTGTCTGTAAATTTAATTCAGTAATTGTTTATTGGCATGACAAATGTCACACATGTATTGCCAAAGCATTTATAACGTTTACATAAAAAGTAACATACATATGTAATAAAAAAAACTCAGTAAACACAGTAAATTGTAGTAATAAAAAATATAGAAAGATGATATTTATATGTAATAATTAAATAAAATATAAATAATATATCATATTATCCAATATATCACAATATTATTCAATATATCACATTATTCAGTGTATATGATTCATACAAATAAAAGAATAAACTGTACATTTAACAATTAACATTTTAGGATAAAACAGTAATAAAACAATAATAATCAGTATATTTATAATGATTCATTTATAATAATCTTTTTATTATCAATTTAGTCCCTTGTCACTGCGACAACTTTGGCCCGATAACAATTCTAGTTTTTTTTTTTTTTTGAATTTTGTAGAACCCTGACCTAGATCATTTATTACTATTATTATTATTATTATTTAAATATAATAATAAACTCTAAATCAGCTTGAGCAGGATATTCTGTTATTACATGGTGCTTCCTGAATGAAATAAAAGACAATAATAAATGGTTTTATTCTCATTTTAGATGTAAAGATCGAGCCAGCAGTTGTGACGAGACCCACAGAGATCAGGAGTAAGTCCTTATGTTTCAATTTCAGTCTCAATTTTTCAGTCTCAATTTTAGATCATTGCACAATTTTAGAATATTACACAAAAACATCACCCAGACTGCAAAAAAGCTTTTCTTAGTTAGATTTTTTTTGTCTTGTTTCTAGTCCAAATATCTAAAAATTCTTAAATCAAGAAGAATTTTCTAGACAAGCAAAACATGTTGTCTTGTTTTAAGAAATAATATGCCAAAATAAAGAGTTTTTCCTTAAAACAAGCAAAATAATCTGCCAATGGGGTAAGCAAAATAATCTTGTTTTTCCCTTTTGACATAAGATTATTTTGCTCACCCCATTGGCAGATTATTTTGCTTGTTTTAAGGAAAAACTCTTTATTTTGGCATATTATTTCTTAAAACAAGACAACATGTTTTGCTTGTCTAGAAAATTCTTCTTGATTTAAGAATTTTTAGATATTTGGACTAGAAACAAGACAAAAAATCTAACTAAGAAAAGCTTTTTTGCAGTGATCAGAGATGGTCAACTTCAGTCCTGGAGGGCCAGTGTCCTGCAGAGTTCTGCTCCAACACTAATCAAGCACACCTGAACAAGCTAATCAGTGTCTTCAAAATCAACAGTAAGCCACAGGCAGGTGTGTTTGATTAGTGTTGGTGCAAAACTCTGCAGGACAACGGCCATCCAGGACTGAGGCTGCCCAACTCTGACCTAGATAATTTATTATTATTACTATTATTATTTATATTTAATAATATACTCTTAAGCAGCTTGAGCAGGATATTCTGTTATTACATGGTGTTTCCTGATAAAATGAATGATAATAATAAATGGTTTTATTCTCATTTTAGATGTAAAGATCGAGCCAGCAGTTGTGACGAGACCCACAGAGATCAGGAGTAAGTCATTATGTTTGTTTTGTCTGCCCTCAAAGGTTCACTCATAGCTTGATAATATACCCACTGAAGGCATATGGTCTGTTCTGAGGATGTTTTATGGACCTTAAATGAGTCTGGAATGTTGCTGTGTTTTGGATGATCAATGATGAACCACACCTTCACCAGTCTTCACCTCAACAACAGTCAGGAACCTAGGAGTGGTTTTTGATGACCAGCTGAAATTTACAGACCACATTGCTGGAACTGCCTGTTCATGTAGATCCACTCTATATAACATCAGGAAGATCAGACCCTTCCTATCTGAGCATGCTGCTCAACTGCTTGTATAATGTTAATGTTGTTTTTGTGTGTTGACATAGATGAATATGGCCACGGTGTAAATGCACAGTACAGTTATGAGCTTATCGCCACATTATATCATTATGAGAACATCATATCATTGCCTTCAGGGATTTCCTGAAGATAAATACCAAAAAATAATGCAACTAGAATAACTACATCAGTCGTGATCGTACATCTCATATGAAGAAAAATAAATGCAGTTTGAAGTTCCATTTATCAAAACATAGTCTCAATTTTAGATCCTTGTGTCCATGGGTGGATATTAAATATTACACAAGAAACATCACCTAGATCAGAGATGGGCAGCTTCAGTCCTGGAGGACCACTGTCCTGCAGAGTTCTGCTCCAACACCAATCAAGCACACCTGAACAAGCCAATCAGGGTGCTTTCACACCTGTGAATCGATTCAGTTGTTCTGAAACAGGGATTAAAATTGTTACATTGTCGCTCTTTGTTCTTGGTGCGGTTCGCTTTCACACGGCAAAGTTTCTAAATGGACCAAAACAAGCTAAAACAAGTCACGTGTGAGTAAACTCTCCTCTCATTGGTCAGAGCTTAGCTGTCGGAGGTGGTTTGGTGGTGTTAGACAGGGTGCGCGTGACATGTCTGAAGAGCGAGGAGGTATGCGGTGCGGCGGGGTGATGAGAAGGGTGTGCGACATATTTGAGGACCGGGACATTATCGCTTGTTTACGGGCATCCGGGAGTCTCTGTGCATTTGCGGGAGACTCCCGAAACTTCCGGGAGACTTGGGATGTCTGGAATGACCTCCCGCCCTACTCATAATTCTCTCTTCATATAGCCGTATGCCTATTACATATCCATAAAACACTGTGATATGGCCTGGCTCGGATCGTATCGCTTTCTCACTACAATCGATCCGCTCCAGAGTTTGTTTCTATCAAGCCGAGACCACCTCATTCAGGCGATCTCGGAGCGATTGCTTTGGCTTGGATCCGAGCACGATTGCCCTGTTCACATATGCCAAACGAACCGCGCTAACTGGGCAAACGCACCAGGTTCCGGAACAAAAGTCTAAGTGTGAAAGCACCCTCAGCGTCTTCAAGAGCAATAGAAAGCCACAGGCAGGTGTGTTTGATTAATGTTCGTGCAAAACTCTGCAGGACACTGGCCATCCAAGACTGAAGCTGCCCAACCCTGACCTAGATAATTTATTATTATTATTATTATTATTATTATTTATATTTAATAATGTACTTTAATGCTGCTTGAGCAGGATATTCTGTTATTACATGGTGCTTTCTGAATGAAGTGAATGATAATAATAAATGGTTTTATTCTCATTTTAGATGTAAAGATCGAGCCAGCAGTTGTGACGAGACCCAAAGAGATCAGGAGTAAGTCATTATGTTTGTTTTGTCTGCCCTCAAACGTTCACTCATAGCTTGATGATATTCTGATTGAACCACTGAAGGGATATGGTCTGTTCTGAGCATGTTTTATGGACCTTAAACGAGTCTGGAATGTTGCTGTGTTTTGGGTGACCAATGATGAACCACTCCTTCACCATTCTTCACCTCAACAACAGTGAGTGGTTCTTAATGACCAGCTGAAATTTGCAGACCACATTGCCGCAACTTCCTGTTCTTGTAGATCTACTCTATATAACATTAGGAAGATCAGACTCTTCCTATCTGAGCATGCTGCTCAACTGCTTGTCCAAGCTCTTGTCCTGTCCAGACTATTGCAATGCTTTTTGCCTTCCAAGCAACACCATCAACCCTTTACAGCTCATTCAGAATGCAGCATCAAGAGTGGACTTTAATGAACTTTAAAAAGCATGTCACAACTTTATTCATCAGTCTACACTAGCTGCCAATCACCTCTCGAATCAAATTCAAGGCACTGCCACTCACCTACTAAACAACTGCTGGCTCTTCACCCATTTACTTGAGCCCACTACTTCAGGCTTATGTGCCTGGGCAGGACCCTGCGCTTGGCTACCGAATGTCAATTTGTGGTACCGTGCAGGTAAGTGGGCTTTATAAACCACATGCAGATGACGCACTCTTTTCCTCTCCATATGCACCACACACTTTCTTATAAACACCCTTTACCTCTAGAAAAAAATTAGCAATTCTTATTGGGCTTCACAAATCACCTGTAGGACACACACTCTAATCTCTGTATGCATTGTACACTTTCACATCAACACTCCATGTTCCTGGAAAAACATTGTGCAATTCTTAGTGTGCATTACACAAGTGAGTGGGATTGACAAACCATCTTTAGGACAGACTCTCCTCTACATATGCACAACACACGTTCTTATAAGCACCCCTTGTGTATGAGAGACACACTCTCTCATAATTTACCATAAAAAAATAACTTGGACTTGTCATAGTATCTAGATATTGCTACTCTTTAATGATTTTAAGTGCTTTTATCATATTTTGTTAGTCTCTTGATGAACAGCTAAAGGAATAAATGGATGGGAAAGCCTCAGATTTACCCTAAAACATCTTAATTTGTGTTTGAAGATGAAGGGGGTTGAATCATGAGGCTAATTAAGAGGAACTAACCCTTTAAAGAGACATTTCATTTTTGAATCCCTTACAACATATTAAAATAAGGCCTGAAATCATTGTATTTTTCTCAGCCACCCTCCCAACCAGTCTCTTTTAAATGTAATCTGTGCTGTCTTTCATCGTCTCTTGCCTCACACAAATACCTTCTGTTCCACGTTAAGCTCCTGCATAGATGAGATCTGTCCTCTCCCTACCAGGCCAATGCACACTACACCCTTTAACCACTATCCCTCATGTGTTTAGTGAGAACACCGGACACCATTTAGGACAGCAGAGAGAACATGGCATAAATCTAAAGACCCCAGTGACCTATAGCAGATATTAATCCCCAACTTTCTTCATTTGCCACCCAGCTCCATTCAGCCAATCTGCTCTTATCCCAGTTAGGAATCTTGGAGTGATCCTGGGTGATCAGTTGTCCCTCAAAGAGCACATTGCTAACACATCTTGATCATGCAGGTATCCACTTTTCAACATCAGGAAAATTAGACCCTTCCTAACAGATCATGCTGCACAACTTGTCAAGCTCCTGTCATTTCAAGACTGGACTACTGCATTGTGCTTCTAGATGGGCTCCCATCCTGCACCCATAAACCTCTACAGATGATCCAGAACACTTCAGCTAGTCTGTTCTTCAATGAGCCCAAGAGACTCCTCTACTGGAACACCTCTCTTTATCTCTCTACAATGGCTACCGGTCGAAGCTTGGATCAAGTTCAAATCATTGATGCTTGTTTACAGAACAGCCACTGCTTCCTCTTATCTCCACCTGCTTCTGAAGGTCTACATCTCCTCCAGGATGCCCTGATTAGTAAGTGATCGCCATCTTGTCTTGTGGTACCATCACAGAGAGTGTCACTTTCCAAGACCTTTTCATTCACTGTTCCTCACTGGTGGAATGATCTTCCCATTCTAATGGCAACTGAAACTTAACTGAGCACTTAAGAACTTCATAAATAAACTCCCGTCCTTACTGTAGGTCTTATTTCTCTGAGCATTATCAGTTCCTTTGCATAAGTAGCACTTCTTGTGTGTATTGCCTCTTCATGCTGAATCACTGAATGCCTCCTCATTTGTCTGCTAAATAACAATGTAAATGTTGAACTTTTATGGATCAAACACTTTGTAGGCTTTTTGAAACCCCATGTGACCTCCTGTTTATTAAAACGAAGAGCTCCAGGAAAGCTGATGTTGTTTCCCTTTTATGTCTCCATCATCAGATATTGAAATCTACATTATCGGGGACAGCTGCGTTCGCTATGGGGAGAAGCGCGCGAGGGAGACCATCGGGGTCCACCTGGGTCTGGATGCCCGTGTCCAGTGGTTTGGCTTCAGTGATCTGGTGTGGAAAAACCTCCTGTCCTCCTTCCGGCAGTGTCTGAGAATGAGAGCGGTGCCGGATGTGCTGCTCATCCACTGTGGTGGAAATGATCTTGGGATCCTCAAGAGTATAATACTGTTTGCGGCGATGAGGTATGATTTGCTGGAGCTCCACAGCAGTTTCCCTCAGATGAAGATAGTCTTCTCTGCCATCACTCAGAGACTCAAGTGGGGGTCACTCCAGCCCAAAAAAATAGACAGGGCCCGCCGCTTCATTAACAGGGTCATGACAACCTTTGTTTTGTCTATCGGTGGCAGCGTTGTGCAACATCCCCAGATAAAGCATCGCGATACTGACCTTTTTCTCCATGATGGATTTAATTTTAGCGACCGAGGAAATGATATATTTCTGAAAAACCTCACTAAGTGTCTGAAAGACCACATTAACTAATGTGATGATGGATTTTGCCATCTACAGTTCTAGGATTGTTGTAATGCTTTGTTTGGTGAGGTTTTTTTCCCCATAGGTGAATGTAGAGCAGGGGTGTCCAAACTTGGTCCTGCAGGGCCGGTGTTCTGCATAGTTTAGTTCCAACTTCCTCCAACACACCTGCCTGCAAGTTTCTAGTATAGCTAGTAAGAGCTTGACTAGCTGGTTCAGGGGTGTCTAATTAGGGTTGGAACTAAACGTTGCAGGACACCGGCCCTCCAGGACCGAGTTTAGACACCCCTGATGTAGAGGTTTGTTTTTGGTTCAAGACAACTGTTAACAGTGCTGTATGTGTTTTTGACTCTTCTATAGCACAAAATACCTTAACATAAATATGTTTGCAGACATTTAATAAACATGCGAACTGAACATACATGTTTATCTGAAAAACAGCATTAAAGTCAGGTATTCTCCTTTGAACATGAGCGTTTCGTGTCAGAATGTCTGTCTTTGTTTTGATCTCTGTAACTCCGCCCACTGCCAGTTTACCCAATTATATTTCAGCATCCCCGGTTGCCCTGGTGGAAAACGACGTATTTCATTTCAGTCATGCCTCAATGCACGTGGTCGTGGCCAAAAATGTGACCTCCAGGGGACAGTAGCAGTCTTTGAAATTAGACTTAGAAATTAGAAATCTGAACTTCAGCGGACATTCGCACCATATTAACCAATCAGGAGCTTTCTCTTGTAGGGGCGTGATTATGAGGTAGTGCCTGTTGTTGTTGTTGTTCTCTTGCTGACACCAGACAACCGTTCATCAAACTGGGCTGGGCTCAGTCTGAAGCACCGCTGAAAGCTCCATCATCCAGGTACAGTTTCTGGAGGAGTTGATGAGCTGGTGCACATCTGAAAGGATCTAGTGGACTTTGAACGAATGGAGCCGAACGAATCTACGCTGTTTATCAGCCTTCCTAAAGCACAGCTACTCTCTCAATGAAATCCATGTTAGCCATTTAGCAACAAAGCTAGAGTCTCTGGGCAGACAGAAGCCCTGCTCATGAAGCGAATCCGCCTCTATTGTGAAGTGAATTTGACGCGCGAATGAAGCGAGTAAACTCAAACTGTTCACGCGTGAATAGTGCAATTTATTTGCGCGTTCCGCGTCTGGTGTGAACACAGCATAAGGCTCGATATTCAGGCATGCTTACTCCAGTTTTTGGCCAATCTGGCAACCTCTGTGTTGAATCTTGACTGCAATACCTAGTTCAACCACTAGTAAATCCTACACAGTGCATCTTTAATTCCTCTGTTTAGTTTTGATTCAGTGAATTAAAATGAAATCTTCATTTACTCTATTTAGACTAAAAACACTCCAACAACATCCTGATTGGTGTTGTTTTTTTTTTTTCCGTCCACACTTTGAAGCCTAAGGGCATAAAACGTGACCATTCACACTTACATCTTTTGCCAGCATCTGTACTTTCCGTCCACTGGTTGTGTAATGTACAAATGAGAGGACTTAGACGAATCAGGGAACGATATGCAATAGTCCAAAAGACCAGTCAGAGATTGTGGAAAGCTGTGCCTCCGTTTTCAAAAGTCTGCTTTTAGCCCATCTAAACTGAACTAACATGCTCATTTTTCGCAGGTCAGAGATGCCAGAGTAGTGTGCGTGCCAGGTGTAACTAAACTCACACATTTTAAAGTCTGCATGAACCAGAAGTTGCTTAGACGTTCATTTCAGTAGGCTGATGTACTTCCAACTGAAACTGAATATTAGGTAGGGGGCGGGGCTTGTCGTGCATAATTTTTTCGTAGTGGCAAACTAATGTTCAGAGGGGCGTGGCTAAAAGTATTGTGTCTGAAGTGCCAAACTGACGTCAGTCTTTTTTCAGATTGAATAATTTATACGTATTAATTGTTCACCTGCTTTTTAAAGCAAGTAATTTCATATAAAGAAGCCAAGTGTTCGTGTTTATCACATCTGTTTTTATTTGATGAGCATGAATGAAGCATGAAGTTTTTTTTATGTACTTCAGGAACAGACACACAGCAAAATCACCATACGAAAATAATACAGAAATAGAAAAGACTCTGAGCTACACGCTCTCTCATAATTTACTATAAAAAAACTAACTTAGACTTTTCATAGTATCTAGATATTGCTATTCTTTAATGATTTTAAGTGCTTTTATCACAATTTGTTAGTCTCTTTGGATAAAAGCCTCTGCTAAATGAATAAATGGGTGGGCAAGCCTCAGATTTAACCTAACATATCTGAATTTGTGTTTGAAGATGAACAGAGGTCTCGTGTTTGACACATGAGGGTAATTAAGGGGAACTAACCCTTTGAAGAGACATTTCATTTTGATGTTCATCAATTCGGTTCTAAACGTTCCACAATTGTCATGTTGGGGAAATGAATCGACAGTAAAAACATTAACAGTGAGTTTACAAATTAGTGGACAAGTGCTTATTCTCTCTAAAAGAGTCAACTAACAGCAAAGATTACTATTATGGCGTTTGCCTAAACTGAACTAAATCAGTGTTATTTAACTAGAACGACACCAGCATATTTACACCTGCATATCTGACTTGCTGGAATGATCCACAATTAGAAAAGTATGGCTTTTTAGTCTCTATTCTCCATCTCGTTTGAGGTGATTTGACACAATCTACACAGTAAAAAGTGCTACAGAAATAAAGATGAGTTTAATGCATACTATACAAAGCTAGTCTAAAACACAGAAACAAAAACTAGTCCTGATTTCGGTGGGAAGAGAATAAAACCTTCATTTGTAACTTGTAAAATACCAATTTATATATAAGGTTCACTTACAACCCTTGAATCCCTTACAACATATTAAAATAAGGCCTGAAATCATTGTATTTTTCTCAGCCACCCTCCCAACCAGTCTCTTTTAAATGTAATCTGTGCTGTCTTATCGTCTCTTGCCTCACACAAATACCTTCTGTTCCACGTTAAGCTCCTGCATAGATGAGATCTGTCCTCTCCCCACCAGGCCAATGCACACTACACCCTTTAACCACTATCCCTCATGTGTTTAGTGAGAACACCGGACACCATTTAGGACAGCAGAGAGAACATGGCATAAATCTAAAGACCCCAGTGACCTATAGCAGATAATAATCCCCAACTTTCTTCATTTGCCACCCAGCTCCATTCAGCCAATCTACTCTTATCCCAGTTAGGAATCTTGAAGTGATCCTGGGTGATCAGTTGTCCCTCAAAGAGCACATTGCTAACACATCTTGATCATGCAGGTATCCACTTTTCAACATCAGAAAAAATTAGACCCTTCCTAACAGATCATGCTGCACAACTTGTCAAGCTCCTGTCATTTCAAGACTGGACTACTGCATTGTGCTTCTAGATGGACTCCCATCCTGCACCCATAAACCTCTACAGATGATCCAGAACACTTCAGCTAGTCTGTTCTTCAATGAGCCCAAGGGACTCCTCCACTGGAACACCTCTCTTTATCTCTCTACAATGGCTACCGGTCGAAGCTTGGATCAAGTTTAAATCATTGATGCTTGTTTACAGAACAGCCACTGCTTCCTCTGATCTCCACCTGCTTCTAAAGGTCTACATCTCCCCCAGGATGCCCTGATTAGTAAGTGATCACCATCTTGTCTTGTGGTACCATCACAGAGAGGCTCTAAGTCACTTTCCAAGACCTTTTCATTCACTGTTCCTCACTGGTGGAATGATCTTCCCATTCTAATGGCAACTGAAACTCTTCTCTCCTGTGAGCACTTAAGAACTTCATAAATAAACTCCCTGTCCTTACTGTAGGTCTTTTTTCTCTGAGCATTATTAGTTCCTTTGCATAAGTAGCACTTCTTGTGTGTATTGCCTCTTCATGCTGAATCACTGAATGCCTCCTCATTTGTCTGCTAAATAACAATGTAAATGTAGAACTTTTATGAATCAAACACTTTGTAGGCTTTTTGAAACCCCATGTGACCTCCTGTTTATTAAAACGAAGAGCTCCAGGAAAGCTGATGTTGTTTCCCTTTTATGTCTCCATCATCAGATATTGAAATCTACATTATCGGGGACAGCTGCGTTCGCTATGGGGAGAAGCGCGCGAGGGAGACCATCGGGGTCCACCTGGGTCTGGATGCCCGTGTCCAGTGGTTTGGCTTCAGTGATCTGGTGTGGAAAAACCTCCTGTCCTCCTTCCGGCAGTGTCTGAGAACGAGAGCGGTGCCGGATGTGCTGCTCATCCACTGTGGTGGAAATGATCTTGGGATCGTTAAGAGTGTGATGCTGTGTGCGGCGATGAAACGGGATTTGCTGGAGCTCCACAGCAGTTTCCCTCAGATGAAGATAGTCTTCTCCTCCGTCACTCAGAGACTCAAGTGGGGGTCGCTCCAGCCCAGAAAAATAGACAGGGCTCGCCGCTTCATTAACCACGCGATGGCTACCATAGTTTTGTCTGTCCGTGGCACCATTGTGCAACATCACCAGATAAGATATCGCGAGCCTGACCTTTTTCTTTATGATGGAGTTAATTTCAGCGACCGAGGAAATGATATATTTCTGAAAAACATCACTCAGTGTCTGAAAGACCACATTAACTAATGTGATGATGGATTTTGACATCTACGGTTCTAGGATTGTTGTAATGCTTTGTTTGGTGAGGTTTTTCCCCATAGGTGAATGTAGAGCAGGGGTGTCCAAACTCGGCCCTGGAGGGCCGGTGTCCTGTATAGTTTAGTTCCAGCTTCCTCCAACACACCTGCCTGCAAGTTTCTAGTATAGCTAGTAAGAGCTTGACTAGCTGGTTCAGGGGTGTCTAATTAGGGTTGGAACTAAACGTTGCAGGACACCGGCCCTCCAGGACCGAGTTTAGACAACCCTGATGTAGAGGTTTGTTTTTGGTTCAAGACAACTGTTAACAGTGCTGTATGTGTTTTTAACTCTTCTATAGCACAAAATACCTTAACATAAATATGTTTGCAGACATTTAATAAACATGCGAACTGAACATACATGTTTATCTGAAAAACAGCATTAAAGTCAGGTATTCTCCTTTGAACATGAGCGTTTCGTGTCAGAATGTCTGTCTTTGTTTTGATCTCTATAACTCCGCCCACTGCCAGTTCACCCAATTATATTTCAGCATTCCTGGTTGCCCTGGTGGAAAACAACGTATTTCATTTCAGTCATGCCTCAATGCACGTGGTCGTGGACAAAAATGTGACCTCCAGAGGACAGTAGCAGTCTCTGAAATTAGACGCTTTCAGATTTATAAAAATCCACACAGTGTTTTTAATGAGTAAATAATACAAATATAAGAAACATAAACACTAACTGGGCAGCTCACAGTGTAATGCTCCGTTCACACCAGACATGGAGGAAGCGTCAAGCGCGTGTGATTTACATGTCAAGTCAATGCAAAGATGCGAATAGACATCCTGTGACACGATTTGCGCGATTGAGGTGGCGCGACTGATGCTTAAATCGCTTGAGTTAGGAAATCTGAACTACAGCGGGCATTCGCTCCGTATTAACCAATCAGGAGCTTCATTTACTCTATTTAGACTGAAAACACTGTCATTCTGACTGCTGTTATATTATTATTTCTGACCACACTTACAATGCATGATACGTCACCATTTACACTCACTGGGCAAGTGCATATTGCGCTGGCATCTGTACTTTCCGTCTACTGGTTGTGTAATGTACAAATGAGAGGAGTTAGACGAATCAGGGAACGATATGCAATAGTCCAGAAGACCAGTCAGAGTGCTTGTGGAAAACTAACATGCCTATTTTTCACAGGTCAGAGATGCCAGAGTAGTGTGCGTGCCAGGTGTAACTAAACTTATACATTTTAAAATCTGCATGAACCAGAAGTTGCTTAGATGTTCATTTCAATAGGCTGATGTACTTCCAACTGAAACAAAATGTTAAGTAGTGGAAGAAGCATTTTGTGCATGTTTTTTTTTTTTGTGGCAAGCTAATGGTCAGCGGCAGTGGCGCAATTCCCGGGGGGGACAGGGGGGACATGTCCCCCTCACTTTTTGTTCGTCCCAAAATCCCCCTTTACTCCATGCTATAATTTCTCCTCAAGAGTCGAAAAAAGTGATTTTTCAGCCCACGATGTGTGCGCAAATTAAGTTTGCAGTTACTCATAAAAAATCTTTATAACAAAAATTTCTTTGAACACTGAATGGCAGTGGCGGATTTAGGCATGGGCAATATGTGCGATAACCCAGGGCGGCATTTTGCTGGGAGTGGCACGGGGAGACGGTGCGAAATCATCTGCCAGTAAGCTTTGAGGTAGGATTTACTTTATGTGAGTGTATTAATTTAGACTGGTAATACCAGAATAAAGACGTTAGGCGCCATTCACATTTGGCGTCTTTTGCATGCGCAAGGTTGTTATTCTCTATGTGCAACCGAAACAACGCCGATGAAAGCAAACTAACGCGTATGCGCGCAGAAAACCATTCGCGCGCAGCCGCGCTCCTCACACATGCCGCTCCTGCTTGGCCCTGAGACGCTTGACGTGCTGAATCCTGGTTGTTTACATGCATGCAGACAAAATATGCGCCGCTCATGCGCTATGAAACCAGAGTAACAGCCTTTATGTTACTTGTATGACATGAGATGTCGACACGCAGCCAGAACTAAAGTGTATATAATATGATGATGATTATGTTATTTTGACTAAGCATGCCTATAGAGCAGAAAGGAGGGATAAAGAGTCAGGGAGGTAAGACTTAATAACATTAATTCTCGACCTTGAGTTGGGTCTAAGTTGAACAGATAATTCTATAAAAAATATATTTTTTGTATTTTATAAAATTGCCATAATTAATATTCATGCAAAATATTTCTAAAGTGATCTTAGCATATCACTCCAGTTTTGAATCATCTTTGAATAATTTTTTTTGAACATGATTGTCTTTACTTATAAGTAAAATAATATTATAATATTAAACATAATTTTGACCAATGCAATGTAGGGCTGCACAATTTATTGTTTCAGCATCGATATCGCAACGTATGCATCCTCAATAGTCACATCGCATGCAATGTTGAGTTAGGATTATATTTGAGCAAGAGTCAGTTCAGAACACGAGATTTGTGGAGTTTATGTAGAATTTAACCATAATGGAGTGAAATTTTATAATTTGCATGTTTTTAAGGCCCTGCAGAGATTAAAGTTTTCAGGCAGAGGACATTTTATCAATTGAAAGTTTAATAAAGAAAATTTGATTGCTTTATTTATACTGTGCAGTTTAATTTTTACATTTAAAAAAACACAAAAGCATGCACTGCTTATTTCACTTTTATTGTTGCTTTATTGTATTTATCTATGTTTTGTAATTTGTTTAATTACATTTTATGCATGATTCACTCCCCTAAGTTATCCCAATCAATCAAAATTAATTCATTTGATTACACTTTACAAATCCATTCTCACTATTAACTAGTTGCTTATTAACATGCATGTTATTGAGATATTGGCTGCTTTAAATACATATAATCTACACACCCTTCATGATCTTAATCTACATCCCTAACCCAATACCTAAACTACCTTAATATCTATTAATAAGGAGCAAATTTGGAGTTTATTGAAGCAGTCATAGTGAATTGTTTGCTAATAGTGAGAAGTAAACCTTTCTAGTGCTATTTAATCATTTGGTCAAATTGTACAGATACAGTATATCGTACTATATATTGCATAAAAATAAAATTGTAATGTCTTATTTTTGGCAATTGCTAAAAATATATTTGCCAACATAAGACTGGTTTTGTGCTCCAGTTTCACAAATATGGATATTTTAATGGCATGTGTTTTTTTAATCAGTTTAATTCAAGTTATTGAGTCAAATTTTTTGATTACAAGGCAAGATTACAAATCCTTTTAAAACAAATAATCTATTCTAGACTACAGTATTAATATTAATATGATTTTATTAGTGTGTGTAATGGGCATTGGAGTGTATTACATTAACGTCATTGATCTAACATACAAGGGTCAACATTAAAGAGTAAGCTTTCTTTGTCACAGAACAAACAGTAAGCAGAAACAACACAGACAAACACCAACAGAGAGAGACAGAGAAAATCTGCCAACTATTAGTTTTATCAAATGAAAAGAGAAAAAATATATTTAGCTTTTTTTTTACACTTTCTTATGTAAAATCCAAATTTGTTCTTTTATTCTTAAAAACAATTAAATAAATTCTTTACATTATTTAATAAAAATGTATATTCTTTCATTTGTTTTCATAATAATAATTCACTGTATATGTCATGTAAAATTTAAATTGAAATTGAAATTTAGGCTTTTCTACACACAGTTACTTAACATTGCTGCACATTTCCACAACTATCGCCAACGGTCAGGTTTGGTCCCCCCCACCTCTCAGACCAGAATTGCACCCTTGGTCAGCGGGGCATGGCTGAGAGTATTGTGCCTGATCTGAAAATGACTCTGCAACTCAGAGTTTGTTAAGCTGGTTTTGTGCAACAGGCCTCTGGAGTCTCTTCATCACATTAATCCTCCAGCTGAACTTCTGTCTCTGAAGAAGAAATGTGTCAGAAATCCTCATCTAGACAGTATGAGCTCAATAATACAGGAATATCACGCTAATATATATATGGTAACATAACAAATATGTCATTCTTTAATAAAAAATGGGAACTATTTGAGTTCTAACTTGGCTGCATTCCAGTCCAGTTATTTATACTCTTCAATCGCTAACTTCCCTCTGTGTCGTTCACTAACATGTACATCACTGATTACATTACGCAAGTGTCCACTACTGGCAAAACATCTTAATGGGTTTAAATGGAGTGCCCTAAACCCTTGGGCACTTGGGAACTACACTGATGTGACGTCACAGTTGCATTCTGGGACATATAGGTGCTGGAGTATGGATATGAAGGCGACTCACTTCCTCTGTCAAATTCAAGGGATTAAGGGAACGTCCATGTAAACCTCCCTTGTTCACTTGATGAAGTGGAACACACTTTAAAACGGCGTTGGGTATTCTCAGGGAACAAGAGAAGGGAAGATTGTGAGTGTGTGTCAAAAAGTGGACTAGAACGCAGTCCTTGTGTCAGATTGAAATAGTTTTGTGCTCTGCTAAATGTCCACGAGATGGCAGTAGAAGGCAACAGTGATGCAAGCTGAGGAAGTGTGTTAAAGGAGAATAAAGGAGTGTTGTTGTAACAGCAGTGTGTATGTTAGCTGTTGAATACACAGCCAGTCTTGAACAGAGCTTGAGTTCAGTCGTTGTGCTCATCCAGTCAGTCATAACTCTACACTCAGTGTCTGAATCTTCCTCAGCAGATCAGCTTTATCTGTCCTCGTCTGCTTTATCTGAGCGTTCAGCTTCACTTCCTGCACACAGTACAACACAAGTGAAGAGAACATCTGTGCACGCACACTGATCTCCCTTACACACATATTTCAGTAAATGCTGAGTCTGCAGTAATAATCAGCAGCAGTGTAAATCCCAGCGTTCAGCACACGACTCTGTTCATCATATTCTGCTGCATTTTACACTGTTTTATCACTAATGAAGAGCGGGACATTGAGCTGCTGTCGTGTGTCATTAAAGTTGAGTTTTCATTTGTGCTTTCTGCTAGAGGAGCTGCTGAGAAACATGAAGAAACCTGTTGAGGAATGCACAGCACTTACAAAACTGGTTTATTTCTATAACTGCTTCTTCCTTCCACAGAATACTTGTTCCTGAAGCAGTGACAATGCACACTTATGAAGACACAAACATCACAGTATATATAGAGTATATTCAGTGAAATCAGCTGGAGAAAGTCTTTTACTGAGTCCAGCTTAATATGAGCTGCTGTGAATGATATCAGGATCATCAGTGAGCGTTTACTGCACTATTATTCACATCAAACATAATCAATTCTGTCTGATTCCACATCCTCTGAGCTGTAAATATTGCTGTGTGATCTCCAGATCTGTGTTTGTCATATGTCATTATCTCTGCTTCTACAGACACATGATAAGCCATACTGTACTCTGTTATGATCAAATACAGCAGACCATAAGAACAGTTCAGCTGAACTCATTCAGCAGACCAATGCTCAAAAGTACAGTACACGAGTGCATTACAACTGAGGAAAAGGCACTGGTGTCAGCTTGACAGCATTCTGGAGTTTACCTTGAAGGCAGTAGTCATATAATCACTGCTAATGCAGACCATGATCCTCTTGCTTTTCTGCATTGGATGAGGAAATAAATTTAATCAGGATCTGATGAGGATGAATATCCAGTAAACTGTAAAGGATTAAACAGCACGGCTTCTGAGAGACTATTGTGCTGTAGAGTAAACAGATAAACGTGAGTATTTGGTTTGTATAGATAGTGTGTGTGTGTGTGTGTGTGTGTGTATGTGTGTGTTTCACCTGGCTGTTTTTCTTTTTTCATGTTTCAAACAGGTTTGACGTGTTTTCCAGAAGTGAAAGAATGTTCAGATCTGTTGTTCAACTCAACAGTTCAGCGGAGGAACAGAAAGATCTGCAGGCATTATCTGAGGTGAGAGTTTGCTCTTTCTGTGCTTTATATCATCTGTGAGTGTCGTCTTATAATCCGTCGATCATCTCTTTGTGTTTCTGAGACTTTCCTGCTGAGCTGAAGTCATTCTGATGATTTACTTTCCACCTTTTAATGTTGAGTTTCTGGAAGAGGATCACAGAAAGCTGCTCATTCTGATGCTGAAATCTCTGTGATTTATCAGTGATCTGTGTGTTTATGAGTGAGTCTGTGATTCTCAGACTATATTCCTCATCGTATTGCTGTAAACTCTGAGACAGAAACTCACGCGACAGCTTCATTCTGATGTGATATTGTGTCTACATGATTAATTACAGACTCATTCAGTGAGATGAGGAGCTTTTCTACTTCAGACAGGTCATATATTAAGCTCACAGCAAGTGTTGAGTTACAGAAGCTCTTAAATGTAGAAAACGTAAACTGCAAGAGTAGTATCATGAGTGCATTTAGTTTGTTTTATGAGTGTACATTTCTGGAGAAGAAGGGCTGAAGTACAATAACATGAACATTTTTCCCAATGGTTGGAGGTCAAAATGATACAGCCATTGCTGGATTCTGAGCCAAGGGTTCAGATCCCCGTTATTGAACATCTCTAAGTGTTCATGATTGTGCTGTTTGCACTTGCCTCTTTGAAGAACAACTGGTCCTCAAAGATCACCCCAAGATTCCTGACTGAATGGGAAGCTGAAATTGTAGCTGACTCCAGTTTGATCATGAAGATACTGTGACAGACTGAAGAAGGCCAGGAAGCGTTTAACAGGTCGAACTCGTCTTTTGATAAACTTTTGCACATTGCAGACAGAGTAATCCTTGTGCTCGCTGAAAAGCAGAAACTCTCTCACACAAAATAAACCTACCTGTCTCATCCAATGGGAAACTCCCACCAACCCCCCCCCCCTCCCTTCAAGTGCGCAGACTCACTTTTCCCCAAAATCTAGCCCCGTAAAACCCCACATTACAAATACAGATACACCCCAAAATAAAACACAGGAACTGTCTTAAACCTTTCTAGCATGCTACATTATGATGTTTAGTCGGAGTTGCAGCAGGACAAGATGTTCTTAGCTAGATTGAGCTGTAGATGATGGTCTTTCACTCATGTGGAGATGTTCCGGATAATGTGAGCAGGTTGTACATTGCCCTGAGAAAAGTTTGGAAAGTTCTGGCTTTATGAGAGAGGAAGAGAGCAATTTCTCTGCAGTATTAGTGGATCTTAGCAGCTAAATGTGCCACTAATGGCTGCAGTCTTACCAGTAAAGTATTTAGCAACACTGACGATGATGGGGAAGGCAGTGCATTAAATGTCCTGGAGAGTTTCGGATGTCTGAAGTGCTCTTGAGCTTATAGTAGAAGGAAGATTTAGCAGTAATGACTGACAGTCTGATACCTGCTCAAGTCAGCTGGATCCTTGGATTTGCTCCATTTTCTCTCTGCTGCTCTGCGTGTGGCAGATCTTCTGTATGCATGAAGTACCTGGATGACCTGCATTTAGCAGATTCTGGAAAATGTAATGGACCATCCAGGTATTCCATGATTAAATCAGCACACATGCTGCATTTGAATAACACACTATCACACAACTTGTACTACCATCAGGGTAAACTTCAAAATGCTTTAAAACTAACACCAAGGCTAGAGCCACTTTCTCTATCTATCTGCAATGGAGGCCATTGCTCTGCTTTTAATATCAGTGTTGAGAGTAACACGTGACAAAAGTAAAGCAATTACTGTAAAAAAATAGTTTCTGCTGTAATGCAGAAATATAACAGAAATGCAGAAATATAACAAATTACTTTTGCTAGTTTGGTAATGTTGTACTTGTTATAATCTTAGCAACACACGTAACAATGACACTCTTTAGCTCAAGGTTAAGTGGTGTTATTTATATTCAATTCAATTCACCTTTATTTCTATAGCACTTTTACAATGTAGATTGTGTCAAAGCAGCTTCACATAGAAGATTATAGTGAATGTAAACAGTGTCAGTTCAGTTTTCAGAGATTAAGTTCAGTTCAGTTTAGCTCAGTTCAGTGTGGGTTAATAATCACTACTGAGAGTCCAAACACTGAAGAGCAAATCCATCGATGCGCAGCTCTACAGATCCTGAAACATGCAAGGCAGTGGCGACAGCGGCGAGGAAAAAACTTTACTAATCGGCGAAAGTGAAGAATTTTTAAAAACCTGGAGAGAAACCAGGCTCAGTTGTGCACGACCATTTCTCCTCTGGTCAAACGTCTTGTGCAGAGCTGCAGTCTAGGTGCCGGAGGCTGGAGAATGCTGGACCTCAGCGAAGACTCGTCTGTCCTTGGTGCGTCACAGGAGTCAGTCTCATGCTCTCCACTCCTCCATGACCACCACGGCAGCTGCTCAGGATACGGCCTGGTCCAGGATTATGAAGACCTTGGGATCATCTCGTCGCTGGTCTCAGATCGCATCAGTGGCACTGCATATTCTGAGGGCCTCGGGATGAGTACCCCCAGGTGGAAATACAGAATAAGGAGAATAATTAGCGTAGCTGCTGTTCATAGTGTATATAAACAAGAAGCAAAATCCTGTGTGGGGCACATCATGCGTCATACCGCTATGTACTGCACTGAGTGTATGCTTTGCTAAAAAGATAGGTCTTTAATCTAGTTTTGAAGAGCGAGAGTGTGTCTGAGCCTCGGACATTATCAGGAAGGCTATTCCAGAGTTTAGGAGCCATAAATGAGAAGGCTCGACCTCCTTTACTCGACTTTGCTATTCTAAGTACTACCAGAAGCCCTTAGTTTTGAGATTTTAAAGAGCGGGTTGGAGTGTAAACAGGATGTATAAACAGGAACTAGATTATTTAAGGCTCTATACACTCTCAGAAATAAAGGTACGAGTGCTGCAACATATTCAAAGGTTGACATCAAGTTTTCACTTAAGGTGAATTTTAAGTAGCTAAGTAAAATAAATAGAATTAATGAATTATTGAATACATATTACCAGCTTGCAGATCATGTCATTACATCGGTCTGTCCAACTTATGTACTTCTAATAAATCCAACAATAAACTGTGTTGCGAGTCTGATTTGGTTTCAGTACTTGAATTTACAAGTCCATTAATATCCATTATTACCATTAATATCCATTAATCATCCACTAAACAGAGTTAGTGACGTCACTGTATGGGGTAGGTTTAGGGGTGGGGTTTAGCTGTACACATTAAAAAGCATACATGCAGTCTCAGCTTGCCTGTGCACACACTGACTTCAGGAAGCTCGATTTTATTGATGTTTTTCACATAACTACTCCATTATCGAGGTTTAGAGATAACTGACTGCACTTGGTGGATGATACGTGTATTCTCGGGGTGCTGCAATGGTCATCCAGTTCTTTTTCCATGTCTGCATTAAACAGCATAAACTGAGGTCTGTTTCGCCATGTGTGTCACAATAGAAAGACGATTTTGATTCAGAGGATTCTGAGCATGTACAAGTACATCTAATGAGCTTTTATATTATATTAGTCATCAGTTTTTTTTCAGTGTTTTCACTGTTTTACAGTCATTCTTTAACACTGTCAGAAAAAAGTTACCAAAAAGGTCCATTAACTATAACTGTTTGCCAATTGGCCCATATTTTATACCCCATATGAATTATAAGATCTAAACTAGAGGTACAAAAAGGTTCCCTTCAGGTTACCACCTCAGTGATGGCATTTGTACTCAAGAATGTAGTATGCCAGGGTCTTTTAACAGTGGACAAATGTGTGTGATCATTCTCACCTGTCATCTTTTCTAAAACTGGTTTTATTAGTTTTCTAAAATGGTTGTGTTGAACCAGTTGAACACTTAAAAAAACACTCCTGTATGATGATACAGGGACAAAAGTTACAGAGCTTCTGCTCAAGACAAGTTAAGTAGAGGATCGAGAAACATCTACATTATTCTTGGTTAGTAAGTGCTGCTTAAAATAGTGACTATCAGTTTTCAATATTTAGCTTTTTGAAATGTCAAGTCTCTACACACAGGTTAATTTCATTATTCAAATAGTAAATAAATGCTTAGGTCTATATGTTAATTGTGAAACTAATTCATGATGTGGCTCTTGTCCTGTAGCTGTGAATGGGTGAAGCACGATGGCAAGTGTTAAACAGCTGCTCAAGAACTCACTGGATGAACTGAGAGAAGCTGAACTAAAGGTGTTTCAGTGGCACTTAATGAATGACCATAGAGAGATTACAAATTCTGAAATGGAGAATGCAGACAAGTTAAAGACAGTGGATAAGATGGTGTCATGTTTTGGACCAAAAGGAGCTGTGAAGATCACAGTGGACACCCTGAGGAAAATAAACCAGAATCACTTGGCTGAAGAGCTGGAGAATACACAGAAGCAAGGTATTGATTAATTCCCTGTCAACCTTTACAAATGTGATCATTTGATTCACATGTTTATTAGTTCAAATCTTTCATGTTAAAACCCTGTTCTAGCAATGGTTTTTGAGTCAGATGTATTGTCATAACATTTATTGCACAGCCTTTGTGCAATAAATGTAAACATATTTAATATTATGTATATAACTAATGTATGTGAATGTATTGTTCGTCTTCGTTCATCTGAATTTGTCACTTTATATGTGCAATTGTTGTTTTGTGTATTGGGAAGCACAGGACATAACTATGTTTAAGAACAAAGAAGCTTAGAATGAGTTGGACAACAAACATTTCTGAAACAGGAACACATTGTAAAGCCGCCTCACACTGTCCTGGTCTTAAAGCGCATTGAGCACTGAGAAAGGTGCTATATATATGTAATGGATTATTAATAGCGTTATCAGTAATAAAATAGATGTCCTTTAGTAAATAGTATTAATCTTTGTCTCTAATGCAGGTCAGATAGGCAGCAGTGCTCAAACTGAAGTCAGTGCTGATGTGAAAGCTGAAGCAGACTTGGTTGTAAATGTTCCTTTACTCAGTGGAAACACCATCACAGTCCCAGTGAACATCAGCTTAAACCAGGGATGTCAAACTCAATTCCTGGAGGGCCGCAGCCCTGCACAGTTTAGTTCCAACCCTAATTAAACACACCTGATCAAACTAATTGAGTCCTTCAGGCTTGTTTGAAACCTACCAGTAAGCGTGTTGAAGGAGGGCTGCGGCCCTCCAGGAATTGAGTTTGACATCCCTGGCTTAAACCCTGCAGGAACTGGTACATCACTGTACTCTGCTCACTCAGACACACTGCTCATTAACTGGAATTGACATTACGAATACTACTCTCTTTAAAGTGTATGTAAGAACTGGATGTCTGTAAAGTAATAATTTTCTCAGTCATCAGAAGTCTGCATGGCTGTTAAAATAATTGAGCATTAGCAGAATCATAACCCAACTGATCTCTATCAAGCCTTTTATGCTGTGCAAAGAGAGAAGACCTCCATCCCAGAGGCACACAAAGATAAAACCATAAACACAATCATTTATTACTCATTTGCAGAGATGAGTTTGTAGGGATTGTTACAGTTTTAACCCAGAGAATGAGCAGTCTGTCAGATGAAGACGAGCCGGAGTCAGAGAGTCAAATAAATAAATGAAGTTTACTGAAGATAGTTTCAGTTTCATCAGCAGAAGCCAGCTTCAACACTCGCAATGAGTTCCTATTGCTCTGCTTACAATCACAAATCAATATCAGTGATACTCTCACATGACGTCATTATCTGCGTCTTCCATAGAGGTGATCTAACCTGATTGGCTAAAACACAGATAGACTTAGAAGATGTCCACATGGGTGCATGCGAACAATTCTGAACAAGATCTTAAGCATAAACGTCAGACATCCACTAGACTGTTCAGAGCTGACTCCAGACCTGTGAAAACTGATCCACAATCAAATAGAGTGCACACACTTAAAGTACAATCTGCTTCTTACCCAAGGCTGAGTGAACTCTCAGCCGTCTTCATCAAAACTGGTTAAAAACCGCTATAGGCAGTAATAAAGTCTATCTTGAATAAAAAGTAAAATCACTTTAAAAGAATTAACCGTAAAAATAGCAAAATCACTTAATTGGGAAATGAAGCACTCAAGTTTACCTTATTTTGGTCATTGGATTCCACTTTAATGAAAATATATAAACAAACTCGATTAATGTAACCATTTAGCAGAAAACGGCATGTTTTACTATAGATTTTAGACCCAGGGCACCGCCGTGACTGTACATGACTGTAACGGAATAAACACGGAGACTGGACAGCCTAATTTAACCCAATGCATGAAGTTTTGGGTGTGCATCACAGAGCTGACCCAAATACAACAAATACAAGCATTTAAGTGTCTTAAGTTGTGTATTTTTCTTATTTTAATACCTTTAGTTTGATGTGCTTTGATCCACTCTCTCACGCTGCTCCAGCGCTGCCTGATGAGGGGATATACATTCAAACTAGTGCAATGATTAAAATCATACATGACTTTATGCTTTACTAAGTCACGTCTGTGTGGATTATGTCAAGATATATTCCCTCTTCAAGTCGATCAACTCAATCGCTCAACATGTATGAAGGATAAAAACCTGCCATAAGAAACACCGCGGTGATCTTAGTTTGGTTTGAACACGAGCAGAGGCGAGGGGCTGTAGTAGTGAAATGTGAAAGTACCCGCCCACATGACGTCAGTAATTCACTCTCCCAATAGTATGGGTTTCAACTAGGTCCGGTGCTAAAGTCATGTGGGCGGGTACTGTATCTGTTCAGCTGAGAGAACGGAACCAACCCCATGATGTCAGACACAGCGATATTCCAAGATGGCGGTGCCCTAGGTCTAAAATCTATAGTAAAACATGCCGTTTTCTGCTAAATGGTTACTGTAGTAAAGTTTGTTTATAGGATGGGAAGAAGAAGACAGGGTCGGCGATATAAGGTAAGTAAAGTTTTTATTTTTTAATCTATCACACAACACGTGCAGCTGTGGATGTGTGTGCTCTCCTCTCTCCCTCCCGGCTGCTCCTTCTCTCCTTAAGAAGGGTGTCTCTCTGGCCCAATCACTAGAATAAACAGGTGCTCCAGGCTCCGAGCATGCTCTCCCCTCTCATTGGGTGTTTGATCATGCTTACCTCTCCACAGTTACATTAATCGAGTTTGTTTAATATATTTTCATTAAAGTGGAATCCAATGTACAAAATAAGGTAAACTTGACTGAGTGCTTCATTTGCCCTTTAAGACAATTTTAGACAGTATTAACTATAGTATTAGTTGTTTCCAGCCCTCAGCCCTTCAATTCCACTCCAGGTCTCCGTGACCTCTGACCTAGTTTGGTGGTTAGGAAATATTGAGACACCATATGATCAGCAGAATATGAAGTAATCCTAAAAACTGTAATAGGGACACTTTTTTTCTGGAGAATTTTCAGACTAATCCCGCATTATTCTGAGTAATCAACTTTGTTTACATCAATACAATATAAGATTAAGGTCAAATCACCTACCCCTGCTTATTCAAGTTACCATACAAGTTGCCATGCCATTTAAAGGATCAAACAAATTGTTATTTTTTTCATAATGGGAAGCACAGGGCATAATTATGTTTTACTTTGATAAAATAAAAATAAAAACTTTTTCCTCTCTCTTTTGTGAAGGTGCAGCTTCAGAGAACAGTAATTCTCCTCCTGTTGATTACACGAACACCAGCTGTGAACTAAAGAAGAAATTAAAGGAGGACTATAAGCAGATATTGATTGGTAATTCAGAGAAAGGTCATAAGAAGTACCTGGATGAAATTTACACTGATCTATATGTGGTGGAGAACGAGACTGGAGGAAGAGAGAATGATCATGAGGTGATACAGATAGAGTCAAAATACAACCAACAGGATAGACCACTCAAGTGTAATGACATGTTTAAAGTTCAGCCTGACACCGGTCGACAAAACAGAACAGTCCTGACACTGGGGATTGCAGGAGTGGGAAAAACTGTCTCTGTCAGCAAATTCATCCTTGACTGGGCTGAAGGAAAAGACAATCAGGAAATAGTCTTCATATTTCCTCTGCCGTTCCGTACACTGAATCTGATTAAAGAAGAAAAGTACAGTCTCATAGGTCTGCTTAACAAGTACTTCTTTAGTGGATCTGGAGGACTGACCTCTCTTCCTAAACAACAAGGCAAGGTCATGTTCATCTTTGATGGGCTGGATGAATATCGCTTTGACTTGAACTTTAAGGAGAATAATGGATTTACAGATGTCGATAAGAAAATGACAGTGAGTAAGATAATAACAAATCTCTTAAAGAGACAGCTGCTACGCTCCTCCCTCATCTGGATCACATCCAGACCAGCAGCAGCCAGTCTGATACCCCGAAACTACATTGATCAGGTGACTGAGGTGCGAGGATTCAATGATGAACATAAGGAGCAGTACTTCAAAAATAACAGCAGTCCTGAGGTTGGTGGAAACATCATCGCTCACATCAGGAAATCCAGGAGTCTGTACATCATGTGCCACATCCCGGTCTTCTGCTGGATCTGTCTCACTGTTCTTCAGCCTCTGCTGGGTCAAGAGAGCAATGACAAAACACCTACAACTCTCACAGCGATGTACATCAACTTCTTACTGTCTCAAAAGCAGCAGATGAAAGAAAAATACAGCGATGATTCTGAGCCTGAAGCCAATGCCTGGTCTTTTGATGACATTGTTCTGAAGCTTGGGAAACTGGCCTTTAAACAGCTTCAGAAAGGAAAACTGATTTTCTACAAAACAGATCTGCAGAAGTGTGGGGTAGATGTCAACGAAGGGTCTCTGTTCTCTGGCTTATGTACTCGAATGTTTCAGGAGGAAAATCCTAATTCAGAGCAACCGGTTTACAGTTTCGTACATCTCAGTGTTCAGGAGTTCATTGCTGCTCTCTATGTGTTTTATACTTACAAAAACAAGAAAGCAAACCCATTTCTTGATTCCAGGAAAAAGCTGACATGGAAACTCTCTACAAAGTCCCTGTTTAAACTTCATAAGGCTGCAGTCAAGAAGACTTTACAAAGCAAGAATGGACACCTGGACCTTTTCCTCCGGTTCCTACTGGGTCTCTCTTTGGAGTCTAATCAGAGTGACCTGAAGGAGCTTCTGTCAGAACTGGAGCTCAAAACTGAGACCATCAAAGACACGACTGACTATATCAAAGAGAGAATAGAGGAGGAGAAATCAGCAGAGAGGACCATCAACCTCTTCTACTGTCTGAATGAACTGAAGGATGACTTTGTGGAAGAACTCCAGAAGAGTCTGAGGTCTGGAAATCTTACAGCACAGGATCTGTCCTCTGCTCAGTGGTCGGGTCTGGTGTTTGTGCTCCTGATGTCAGAAGAGGCTCAAGAGAAGTTTGAACTGCAGAAATACAGAAGATCTGATGAAGCACTGATGACACTGATACCAGTGGTCAAAAACACCAGAAGAGCACTGTAAGACTTTTCTGTATACACTTATGCCCATTTCACACATCAATTTGCAACACATTTGCAATCCATGAGTAGGACTAGACAGAATCTGCGGACATTTTTGCTATGTTTGCAGAGAATTTTTTAAAAGAAAATCTGTGGATCTATACAAAATGATTTTATGAGTATCATAACTAAAAACTTAATATATGAAATAAAAATAATACCTTAATAACTTTTAACTTTTATTTAATGTTTACAATGGAAATGCATCTAGATCCACTTATTTGGTAAACAAAGCAAGTCTCTCATATAACATATCCACTAAAAGACAGAACATTTTACATTACAACTATTGTAAATAAATTATATGAACATCCATGAGTCATATTCATGCAATCCAGAAACAGCACAGACTATTTGAGCTTTCACATAAATTTGTATTACTGATCACCTGCTGTATACAATATCTGTTCTCCTTATGTTTACTCCATTTTCAGACATTCTTTTCAATATTTAATTATCTTTTTACACAATTATACAATGAAATACTCTCTCCTTTCTGTTAACACATTTAAATGTTTAAATATAGATGGTGTACATTTCAAACTGTGCAGTGTTTTTCATTCATTCATTCATTCATTTTCTTGTCGGCTTTGTCCCTTGCGGGGTCGCCACAGCGGAATGAACCGCCAACTTATTCAGCACGATTTTACGCAGCGGATGCCCTTCCAGCCGCAACCCATCTCTGGGAACTTCCACACACACATTCACACTCATACACTATGGACAATTTAGCCTACCCAATTCACCTGTACTGCATGTCTTTGGACTGTGGGGGAAACCGGAGCACCCGGAGGAAACCCACGCGAACGCAGGGAGAACATGCAAACTCCACACAGAAACACCAACTGACCCAGCCCAGCCGAGGTTCGATCCTGCGACCTAGCGACGTTCTTGCTGTGAGGCAACAGCACTACCTACTGCGCCACTGCGTTACTGTGCAGTGTGATCACTCTAATCTGTTAACATGGGATTGGAAAAGGGGATTTAAAATATAGTTTAAGTATTTCAGTTTTTATTAATGATAATTAATGATTAATTATCATACAAAAATATGAATTGTCAACTAAAGAATACTTTTGTTAATTTTACAGCCTTGTAAAAATTCTGTTTTTACAAAGTACATATAGTGATTTTTACCTTTGCTCAAACTAAAACACAACATTCAAATGTTTTTGTCTCTGCTCTACCCCTGCTAGATAAATGCAAAATCATTATGTCTTGTTTTCCTCACAGGCTACAGTGCTGTAATCTCACTGTTCAGTCCTGTGAGAGTTTGTGTTCAGCTCTACAATCCTCAAACTGTGTCCTGAGAGAACTGGACCTGAGTAACAATGACCTGCAGGATTCAGGAGTGAAGCTTCTCTCTGATGGACTGAAGAGTCCAGACTGTAAACTGGAGACACTGAGGTCTGAGTTCAAACACCTGATTGATTGATTGATTGATTAATTTATTTGTTTATTTTTTTTATCAGATAAGTTAATAAAAATCTCAATGTTAATGTAATCTGTGTTCTTCTTTCTCAGATTGGTCATGTGTAATCTCACTGTTCAGTCTTGTGAGAGTTTGTCTTCAGCTCTGCAATCCTCAAACTGTGTCCTGAGAGAGCTGGAGCTGAGTAACAATGACCTGCAGGATTCAGGAGTGAAGCTTCTCTCTGATGGACTGAAGAATCCAGACTGTCAACTGGAGACACTGAGGTACAATAAATGTTTCCATAAAATAAATGTTGCCGCTATTTACATTTACATTGTGGAATGCCACATTATTCAGTGTGTGTTTCTTATTTCAAGTGTGAAGTGAAATATGAGAAAAGCCTTTTGTTGAAAAGGTCAAGCTTTTGTTGGAATTTTCTGTTTATACAAGATACAATATTGCTCTGAAATTTCTGCTCAAAACATTATTGATTCATGTTCTTTGGGATGTTTGGGGCATGTCCAAAAAGAGCTGTTTTGGCGCTCTCACTTCAAACGAAAATGAACAACGAGCTGAAATGTCGTCATTTTGAACAAAATCCAGCCAAAGTGAAGTTCTTGAATGAAGCTCCTCCAAAAGTTTGCATTTGCTCCTAAACATCTTTGAGCTGCCGTTGGTCTGTGGTGACTGCGCAATAGGTGTGTGTGTGTGTGTTCTGGAGCTCTGCCTTCTTGGACCTGCAATTCCTTCCCCTGATTGATGTCTCATTCCACAGTTATCAGACAGGAGAACAACATCAGCACAACAACACTATTCATATGAATACACTGGAGAGTCACGTAGCAGAGCTAGAGCAGAACCATCTGCACTTATATGATCGCTCCTGGAGGGGGTCACATACCGGCCAAAAGCCCATTTCAGAATGTGCCTTTTCTATGAGTACCAGTGGCGCAATTCCCGGGGGGGACAGGGGGGACATGTCCCCCTCACTTTTTGTTCGTTTTTTTTCGATAAAATAATTTATCTTTCATCGCATATGCGTGCAGAAAACCATTCGCGCGCAGCCGCGCACCTCACACACGCCGCTCCTGCTTGACCCTGAGACGCTTGACGTGCTGAATCCCGGTTGTTTACATGCATGCAGACAAAATATGCGCCGCTCATGCGCTATGAAACCAGAGTAACAGCCTTTATGTTACAGTTATGAACTGCGGTCACGCCATCTGCGGTTCCAAGAGAGACGGGTCACGCTATCTGTGCTTCAAATTGCAGTGTCAGGGTAAAAATCAGGAGAGGAATCAAGTGCAGATAAAATATTTTATTTCTCAGTGGTCTGCAGAGGAGATATAAATGTAACAAAAAATTCCAGCACAGCTGTAGTAAAAGAAACTACTGAAGGCACCAAATCCTGGCAAAAATAAAAATAAAAAGTCACACAGAGAGCGCACAGCGATCCAGGGTCGCCAGACAAGAGGCCAGAAAAGTAGAAAAAAAAAGACAATACTCAATGAGTCCAGCAGGGAGCGCTCGGTAATCCAAATCTCCAGTGAATAAGGGGCAAGAAGAAATAACTTAAGCAAAAGGCAATACTAAGTGCATCCAGCAGGAGGCGCACGGCGGCCCAACCTGGCAGTCAAATAGGGAGGAAATAAGGCGCTGCCGGCGACCAAAAAGAGAGCGCCCAGACGGGATGCAGGACGGCCAGAGAGGGAGCGAGGAGATCGCTGGTGGGCGATATAGCGGGACTGGAGCAGGAAGTGCGGAGGGGTGCGTCTGCTACAACTAGCAACAGGATCGATCTGACGAAAGGGGAGAGAGAAAAAGAGTCCAAACCAAAACAAATCAAAATCAAAACTGGCACTGGAGTCTAAATGGTAACGAGACTGGACAGGACAAGAAACCACAGTGTGAGGTAAGCATACACAGACGATCCGGTACAAGACAATGAGAATGAGAAGAATAAATAGGGAGACTAATAAGGATAAGAGTAGAGACAGGTGGGAATGATGAAATGATAATGACCTAATGGAGTTAACTGACAGGTGGGTGGAGTGAGACAGCGGAGCACATGGCGAGCTGTCAAAACAATGCCATGTGCCCCGAGAAAACAAACACAGATGACCGTGACGACAACATGTAGGTGACAAACCATGACAGTACCCCCCCCCCTTAGGAGCACCACCTGGCGCCTCAGGGGAGGGGCTTACCCAGTCGCCGATGAAAATCCATGATCAACGCCCGATCTAGAACATGCCGAGCCGGAATCCAACTCCTCTCCTCAGGACCATAACCCTCCCAGTCCACCAAATACTGGAAACCCCGGCCCCGGCGTCTGACGTCCAACAACCTCCTGACAGTGTATGCAGGAGAGCCATCTACTAGGAGGGGGGAGGAGGGGCAGGGGAAGAGGTAACGGGGTTAAGACTGGATCTAAACACAGGTTTAACCCTGGATACATGAAAAACAGGGTGTACCCGACCAAGTGTGGGGGGTAACTTGAGCTTAACCGCCACCGGACTCAAGACCTTGGTGATACAGTATGGGCCAATGAACCTGGGTGCCAATTTACGTGAGGCCACCCTGAGAGGCAAGTCCTTGGTGGATAACCATACCTTCTGACCACACACATATTGAGGTGGGGAAGTCCGATGACGGTCGGCTGCTGCTTTGGTTCGTCTGGAAGTCTGGGCCAAGACCTCCTCAGCCCTTATCCAGGTGCGGCGGCACCGTCAGACAAAGGCCAAGGCAGACGGAACTGCAGCATCGGGCTCCTGTGAAGGAAACAAAGGAGGTTGATAACCCATAGAACAGAAGAATGGGGACATACCAGTAGACGATACCGGCAGGGAATTGTGGGCGTACTCTATTCACGAAAGCTGTTGGCTCCAGGAACTAGGATTCTGGGAAATCAGGCAGCGGAGGGCTCTTTCGAGATCCTGGTTGGCTCGCTCGCACTGCCCGTTGGTCTGAGGATGAAAGCCAGAAGACAGACTCGTTGAGGCCCCGATCTGCCGACAGAACTCTCTCCAAAACCGGGAAACAAACTGTGGTCCCCTATCAGAAACCACATCAACCGGAAGACCATGAATCCGGAAGACAGGATCAACCATAGCTTGAGCGGTTTCCTTGGCTGAGGGAAGCTTGGGCAAGGGGATAAAATGGGCCGCTTTAGAAAAACGGTCCACTACAGTCATGATGACAGTGTTCCCTCTTGAGGGGGGGAGGCCAGAAACGAAGTCCAGAGCCAGGTGTGACCAAGGACGAGAGGCAATGGGTAAGGGCTGAAGCAGACCAACAGGTGCTTTGTTAGATGTCTTGTTCTGGGCACATATCGAGCAAGCCAACACAAACTGCCTGACATCCGGGCCCAGAGAGGGCCACCAAAATCGCTGGCGGATGGCACCCAGTGATCTCCAAATTCCTGGGTGACAGACCAGCCTGGATTCATGCCCCCACTGGAGAACCTTAGGACGCAGCGCAGCCGGCACAAACAACCGACCCTCTGGACACCCTTCTGGTACCTCAATCCCCCGACCGGCCTTTATTACCCGCTGTTCAATGCCCCAGGAGAGGTACCCAACCACCACTCCCTCAGGGAGAATAGGCTCAACCGGGGTCTCCCCACTGGGGATCTCAAACAGCCGAGAGAGGGCATCAGGCTTGGTATTCTTGGAGCCTGGCCGGTACGAGAGGACGAAGTTGAATCGACCGAAGAAGAGTGCCCAGCGAGCCTGGCGTGCGCTCAACCTCTTGGCCAACGAATATACTCGAGGTTCTTATGGTCCGTCCAGACCAAGAAGGGGTGCGCTGCTCCCTCCAGCCAGTGGCGCCACTCACCCAAAGCCAGCCTGACTGCCAACAGCTCCCTGTTACCAATGTCGTAATTACGCTCTGCTGGGCTCAGGCGATGAGAGAAAAAGGCACAAGGATGCACCTTCTCATCCTTGGATGAGCGCTGAGACAGGACCGCGCCTACCCCAACATCAGAGGCGTCTACCTCAACAATAAATTGTTGTTCAGGGTCTGGAATAGAAAGCACAGGAGCAGAGATGAAACGGGACTTAAGGGCACCAAAGGCCTCCTGAGCTCGTGTATTCCACTTGAACAATACCTTGGTGGAGGTGAGAGCCGTTAAGGGTGCAGCAATCTGACTGAAGTTCCTGATGAATCGCCTATAAAAATTGGCAAAACCCAGGAAACGCTGCAGAGCCTTGCGGGTGTTGGGGACTGGCCATTTGGCAACGGCCCTTACCTTATCAGGATCAGCTCTGATTCCCTCAGCCGAGATGTTGTACCCCAGGAACGCAACCGACCTAGTGTGGAACTCGCACTTCTCCGCCTTAACAAAGAGTTGATTCTCTAGTAACCGTTGGAGGACCTGACGCACATGCTGAGTGTGTTCCTGTAAGGAGGATGAGAAAATGAGAATATCATCCAGGTACACAAAAACAAACTTGTTTACCATGTCTCTCAGCACGTCGTTAACCAGGGCCTGGAAGACAGCTGGGGCATTTGTCAGACCAAAGGGTAAGACCAGATATTCAAAGTGTCCCGTAGGGGTATTAAAGGCTGTCTTCCACTCATCTCCCTCACGAATGCGTACCAAGTGATAAGCGTTGCGGAGGTCTAACTTGGTGAAGACCTGGGCTCCCTGCAACAACTCAAAAGCAGACGACATAAGAGGTAAGGGGTACCTGTTCTTTATCATGATGTCGTTTAGCCCTCTGTAATCAATACAGGGACGCAGGGAGCCATCCTTCTTCTTGACGAAGAAGAACCCTGCACCTGCAGGAGATGATGAGGGACGGATGAGACCAGTATTAAGTGACTCCTGAATATACCGATCCATAGCCTCTCTTTCAGGACCAGAAAGGGAATACAATCGTCCCTTGGGCGGAGAAGTGCCTGGGAGGAGGTCAATGGCACAGTCATATGGTCGATGAGGAGGGAGAGACCCAGCCCGAGACCTGCTGAAGACCTGACGAAGACCATGGTACTCCACCGGGACCTTAGTTAACTCAGCGGTCTCCTCCTGCAACACAGAACAAAAAGAACCAGGAGACAAGGCAGAACCCAAACAAGATGCAAGACAAGACTGACTCCAGGCCAACACAGAATTCCTGGACCAATCAACGTGAGGATTGTGCTGTGCCAGCCAGGGATGCCCCAGGACTACAGGGGACCCCGGTGAATCAAAAAGGTACAGCTCAATGACCTCACGATGATTGCCAGACACGACAAGACTTACACAGGGTGTGATGTGGGTGATGGTGGAGATGGGCTGACCAGCTAATGACCAGACAGAGATGGGAGAAGGGAGAGGAATGGCGGGAATACCCCACTGTTTGGCGGTGGCACGGTCAAGGAAATTACCCTCGGCCCCGGAATCAAGCAGGGCAGAGGTGGAATTAAGGGATTCTTCATGTTGGATGGTGATGGGCAACAAGGTGCGAGAGCGGGGGGAATTCAGACAGGGAGAAGCGCCCACCAGGATTCCCCGGTTTACTGATGGGCCTTGGCTTTTAAAGGGCACTTCGTGGCAAAATGCCCTGGTTTGCCGCAGTACAGACACAGGCCACGGGCAAGGCGGTCCTTCTTCTCTTGATTAGTGAGGTGCATACGTCCCATCTGCATGGGCTCAGGGTCAGACGGAGAAGGAGTGGAAGAGCTGGCTTGTTGGAGAGAGATGTCGTTAACCCTCCAGGAGGAGTGAACGGATCGCCACTGGCGGCGACGGCGGAGGCGCCCCTCCACATGGAGAGCAAGGTTAATAAGGGTTTCAAGGTGATTGGGAAGCTCATGAGAAGCAATCTCATCCTGGATCTCCTCATTAAGCCCCTCAAAAAATCTAGAACGTAGAGCCCCCTCGTTCCAATCACAGGAAGCAGCTAAAGTTCTAAACTGGATCGCAAAGTCTGTGACGGAGCGACCCTCCTGGGATAGTCGTGCCAGTCGGGCAGCCGCCTCATCCCCCTGCGCCGATCGGTCGAAGAGTTTGATCATCTCCTCCCTGAAGTCCTCGAAAAAATGGCAAAAGGGTGCCCTGGCATCCCAGACTGCAGTCCCCCACTCACGTGCTCTCCCAGTGAGCAGAGTCAAGACGTATGCCACCCTGGACGCCTCAGAGGCATATCGGCGGGGCTGCAGGGCAAAAACTAAAGCACACTGTGACAAGAAAGCCCGGCAGGAATTGGGGTCCCCATCGTAAGGTGGGGGATTATTAGCATGGGGCTCTGGCTCGTGGTGGGGTGTGGTGTGGAGAGAGGAAGCTTGCCTGGGTGTTGTGGCGTTGTGCTGGAGTTCTTCAATTCGGGCATTGAGCTCGACCACCTGTGCAGTGAGCATCTCAACCTCTCTGGAAGTGGCGGTGAGCTGGGTGGCGTGCTGGCCCAAAAGTGCACCCTGTTGGGCGAGTGCATTGCGCATCTGGTCCGAACCTGCTGATTCCATTCTCGGACCGGATCGTTCTGTCAGGGTAAAAATCAGGAGAGGAATCAAGTGCAGATAAAATATTTTATTTCTCAGTGGTCTGCAGAGGAGATATAAATGTAACAAAAAATTCCAGCACAGCTGTAGTAAAAGAAACTACTGAAGGCACCAAATCCTGGCAAAAATAAAAATAAAAAGTCACACAGAGAGCGCACAGCGATCCAGGGTCGCCAGACAAAAGAGGCCAGAAAAGTAGAAAAAAAAAGACAATACTCAATGAGTCCAGCAGGGAGCGCTCGGTAATCCAAATCTCCAGTGAATAAGGGGCAAGAAGAAATAACTTAAGCAAAAGGCAATACTAAGTGCATCCAGCAGGAGGCGCACGGCGGCCCAACCTGGCAGTCAAATAGGGAGGAAATAAGGTGCTGCCGGCGACCAAAAAGAGAGCGCCCAGACGGGATGCAGGACGGCCAGAGAGGGAGCGAGGAGATCGCTGGTGGGCGATATAGCGGGACTGGAGCAGGAAGTGCGGAGGGGTGCGTCTGCTACAACTAGCAACAGGATCGATCTGACGAAAGGGGAGAGAGAAAAAGAGTCCAAACCAAAACAAATCAAAATCAAAACTGGCACTGGAGTCTAAATGGTAACGAGACTGGACAGGACAAGAAACCACAGTGTGAGGTAAGCATACACAGACGATCCGGTTTAAGACAATGAGAATGAGAAGAATAAATAGGGAGACTAATAAGGATAAGAGTAGAGACAGGTGGGAATGATGAAATGATAATGACCTAATGGAGTTAACTGACAGGTAGGTGGAGTGAGACAGCGGAGCACATGGCGAGCTGTCAAAACAATGCCATGTGCCCCGAGAAAACAAACACAGATGACCGTGACGACAACATGTAGGTGACAAACCATGACATGCAGTGTGCGTCTACTCGGTGTTGCGCGGTAGATTAAAGACGCGTGTGTTTAATGCCCTGCAGTTTTAATCTTATTTCACTTTTATTCGCGTATGAATTTAAATGAGATAATCATAAATGGTCACTTTTATTCATGTTTGGATATATAATAATCATGACTTTGCATGTAGGCTATGCTATTTTTTCTTTGTTTTGCTGTAATTGTGTTTTATTTGCGACTTTAAAACAAAATTAATAGCATTTAAAAGTCATTACCCGGCTGTCATAACTATTCACATTCGTTTTCATATTTACAACCTACTATTTAGGTGTTTACTGGATTGTTTTAATGGTTTATTTGGGGTTTTCGGTCAATATTTTCCCTTATTCATGTGGAATGTTGCTAAATATTTTTAAAAAAAAATGTACAATTATGTTACCACTGTGCTCACTTTTCATATATCACTGTTTCATATATTAATAATAGCGTGCTAAACTCATGGAAAATACAGTGTTTTTTACTGTACGGTCAAATTTGAAAAATCATTAAAAAATTAATTGTAGTTGTTTTCTGCCAACTCCACCAGATTATTGTTCTACATGTCCTGATGTACCACTGTACTCACTTTAGGATTATATTTGAGCAAGAGTCAGTTCAGAACACGAAATTTGTGGAGTTTATGTAAAATTTAACCATAATGGAGTGAAATTTTATAATTTGCATGTTTTAAGGCCCTGGAGAGATTAAAGATCAGGCAGAGGACATTTTATCAATTGAAAGTTTAATAAAGAAAATTTGATTGGTTTAATTATACAGTGCAGTTTAATTTTTACATTTACAAAACCACAAACTTTTATTGTTGCTTTATTGTATTTATCTATGTTTTGTAATTTGTTTAATTACATTTTATGCATGATTCACTCCCCTAAGTTATCCCAATCAATCAAAATTCATTCATTTGATTACACTTTACAAATCCATTCTCACTATTAACTAGCTGCTTATTAACATGCATGTTATTGAGATATTGGCTGCTTATTACACTGTAAAAAATAAAAGGTTGAGTTAACTTTAAATTTTAAAGCAACCGGCTGCAAAGAAATTTTGAGTTTATTAAGCTTCAGTGGTTGAAGTTGTGCCAAATTATTTTTTTAAGTTGACCGAAAAGGCTGGTTTAAGTCAAGTATACTTTACAGGATAATTTGGCACAACTTCAAACACTGAAGCTTAATAAACTCAAAATTTATTTGCAGCCGGTTGCTTTAAAATTTAAAGTTAACTTTTTAATTTTTTGAACATATGGAGAAATAAAAATTTAAAGTCTCCTCAACTGAATATTTTACTTTCATTAAACAAACAGTTCCAAACATGCAGTTAAATCATTTTTATGAGTAAATTCAACTCTGAGCTCAAAAATATGTCCACCTAACTTACAATTTTAAACTGAGTTAACTATTTGTAGGTTGGATTTTTAACAGTGTAATACAAATAATCTAGACATCCTTCATGATCTTAATCTACATCCCTAACCCAATACCTAAACTACCTTGATATCTATTAATAAGGAGCAAATTTGGAGTTTATTGAAGCAGTCATAGTGAATTGTTTGCTAATAGTGAGAAGTAAACCTTTCTAGTGCTATTTAATCATTTGGTCAAATTGTACAGATACAATATATCGTTTTATATATTGCAAAAAAATAAAAATAAAATTGTAGTTATATTTTTGGCAATTACTAAGCATATATTTGCCAACATAAGACCAGTTTCACAAATATGGATATTTTAATGGCTTGTGTTTTTTTAATCAGTTTAATCCAAGTTATTGAGTCAAATTTTTTGATTACAAGGCAAGATTACAAATCCTTTTCAAACCAATAATTTATTCTAGACTACAATATTAATATTAATATCATTTTATTAGTGTGTAATGGGCATTGGAGTGTCTAACATGTGTCTAACATGTCACAAGGGTCAACAGAGTAAGCTTTCTTTGTAGCAGAACAAACAGTAAGAAGAAATAGCACAGACAAACACCAACATTGAGAGAGAGACAATAGCAGAAACAACACAGACAAACACCAACAGTGAGAGAGAGACAATAGCAGAAACAACACAGACAAACACCAACAGTGAGAGAGAGACAATAGCAGAAACAACACAGACAAACACCAACAGTGAGAGACAGAGAAAATCTGCCAACAATTAGTTTTATCAAATGAAAAGAGAAAAAATATATTTAGCTTTTTTTATTTATTTATTTATTTATTTTTTTTTTTAGATATTTAGCTTTTTTTTTTACACTTTCTTATGTAAAATCCAAATTTGTTCTTTTATTCTTAAAAACAATTAAATAAATTCTTTACATTATTTAATAAAAATGTATATTCTTTCATTTGTTTTCATAATAATTATTCACTCTATATGTTATGTTAAAATGTAAATTAAAATTGAAATTTAGGCTTTTCTACACACAGTTACATTGCTGCACATTTCCACAACTATCGCCATCAGTCTGATTTGTTCCCCCCACCTGTCAGACCAGAATTGCACCCTTGATGAGTACATACACCGGTGGAGCCATTCTGTGCCTGTATGCAGAAAATATAACACCATGTAACATGTGGTGGTGCATGGAGAAGGCCGTTTGCCAGTGTATGAAACAGTTTGGATCATTTTACGGACTTAGACCTTTGATTCTTGTTCACTGAGATGAATGAATCTTTTTTTGAGTCATTTTGTTAATTTCGTTAAATTTGCCTAAATGTTATTAAAATGATAAGAGAACTCATCTACAACTACAGCAAACGTTGATCACACTACAGACAAGTCAGAACTAGAATGCTATAGGCAAGAGAAAATAATCCTTTATTCTTTACCTTGTCTTTAGTCTATGATTATGTCAGCTCAGCTCTTCTGACAGGTCTTCAAATTTGAGTGGTTCAGTCACATCACACTGACAGTCCCATATACCAAAGCACACAGTCTGAGCCAAAAGGAGCCATGATGAGTTCACCTTTCGAGTTTTCTGTTTTTTTGAGTCATTTGTTCATCACGTGACAGCACGTAAAGAGCAACACAGGATCATTCTGAAAACAGAGTCCTGTGGACTTTTCTGGAGACTGCGAATTATGTAGCCGGAGGTACGTATGGCTGCGTTTTATTTTTTAAGCGAACGCTACAGGGCGGTATGACGCTGTTCCTTTTGGCGCTTACCGGCTGACCGCTTACCTCTGTGTGGAGGCCTTTCCCGCCGCAACCAGTTTGTCCCGTTAGCTCGTTGTGTACGTCGGCGGACTTGAGGCGCAGAGAGGAGTTGACCATGACGACGACGACGACGGGGTTCGAGTCCAGGGAAGAGCGGGTTCCAGAAATCAGGTAAGACAAAAACTGTCAGTCAGACAGACGGACGGACGGACGGTCGGCAGCGGCCTCTGGTGGGTTTACGCGAGAACAGGGCGGGCGCGAATGGCACTCGCGTGAGACATTTGAGATACGAAAAGCTGGCGAACTTTGCGCGGCTTTGCGAAAACAAAAGCTGCAAAAATACGTACCTTCCGGGATGTATTTCATGGTCTCCTGAAACGTCCATGGACTACGTTTTCAGAATGAGCCTGGGTTGGTAAAGAGAGATGACTCAATGCCCAAGGACTAGAGAGATGAACAGATCAAGACCTTTGCCGGCTCTAAATGCATATGATTGGTTTCTGTCTTGCATTTCAAACTGAACGAATCATTCAAGAACAAGCCATCACTAGTTGTGGCCATTTAGTCTGGCCGTAGAAGCATGGTGGTCCACTCACATTTATTGAATCTTCTTGTTTATTTTATAAATCATTTACCGCAAAAAATGCATCAAATTAACCCCCATGGGTCAAAGATCGCGTATACGCGTTTTGAAGCGTCTTCACTTGATAATGCAGAAGAAAACTTACAGTTGAAGTCAGAATTATTCGCCCCTTTTAAATTTTATTTCCTTTTTTTAATATTTCCTAAATTATGTTAAACAGAGCAAGGAAACTTTCACAGTATGTCTGATAATTTTTTTTTCTGGAGAAAGACTTATATGTTTTATTTCGGCTAGAATAAAAACAGTTTTTAATTTTTTTTAAAACAATTTTAAGGTCAATATTATTGGCCCCTTAAGCTAATTTTTTTTCGATAGTCTACAGAACAAACCATCGCTATACAATGACTTGCCAATGTTGGGGTATTTACAGTTTTAACCCAAAGAATGAGCAGTCTGTCAGATGAAGAGATTTAAATAAATAAATAAAGTTTATTGAAGATAGTTTGCAGTTTCATCAGCAGAAGCCAGCTTCAACACTCGCAATGAGTTCCTATAGGCCGCTCTGCTTACAATCACAAATCAATAACAATGATACTCTCACATAACGTCATTATCTGCCTCATACATATAGGTGTTCTAACCTGATTGGTTAAAACACAGATAGACTAGGAAAATTTCCACGTGGGTGCGTGCGTACAATTCTGAACAATATCTTAAGCATAAACGTCAGACATTCAATAGACTGTTTAGAACTGACTCCAGACCTGTTAAAAGTATCTACAATCAAATAGAGCACACACACTTAAAGTACAATCTGTTTCTTATCCAAGGCTGAGTGTACTTCTCAGCCGTCTTTATCAAAACTGGTTGAAAACCGCTATAATCTACATTCAGACAGTTAAATTCTCACTACACCAAGTCTATCTTGACTAAAAAGTAAAGTTACTTTAAAAGAATTAACCGTAAACATAGCAAAATCCCTTAAGACATTTTAGATAGAATTAACTCATAGAAATAACAATAGACACAATAGAGCAATATTGTTTCAAGTCCTCAGCCGTTCATTTCCACTCACGGTCTTCGTGACCTCTGATCTAGTTTGGTGGCTCCTGAAAATAGTTTCAAAGAGACAGGCAATGCACTGAACATTCTTACATAAAGCAGTGTATTTAACTTATTCATTAGTTGAAATCATTTCAAAGTTAAATACTCATTCAAATAATCAAATAATCATATTTAATAAACATAACGAGACATAGGATGATGAGGAAAGGATAAACGTTGATCCATGCTTAGACGAACTGGACGGTAGAAATCCGAATCCTTCACCTAATTACCCTAACCTGCCTAGTTAACGCTTCAGTTACTAAGGTAACGCTCGTTCCCTGAGGGGGGGGGATTACCTTAGTAACCGGAGCGTTCCCCTTCGGTAGAGGAACTTCAATACTATGTGGAAAAACTTCCACTATGGGGAAATGTATGGAAAACGCCCTAATGATTGAACCTTACCTTCGCCCCCAATGAGAGGTTTGCCAGGCAAAAGAGAGCGTGAGCGCACCTGCGTCACCAGAGGCGCGGTCTTCCAACGTGTTCCCTGGCCCTTACTTATCCCACTTCAACAGAAGATTTATGGATTCAGATATATTTTTCGGGAGTCGCAAATGCATCTAGATAATTTCTAGGAATTTAATATGACAGTACGTTGGGAAAGCGTGCAGTCTCGATAGGGAGGATGCTGCGGAGGCCACCTGCTACCCAAGTGAGGAGACTGGTGGCAAGAGAGCATATGGACTAGCCTTGAGAAGGGGGAGTACGCATATGAATGTAAGATGGTTAGGGGTGAGGGAAGACACGGGACGGCCTGTGAGGGGGGACTGCACCGTGGCAGTACAAGCATATGGGATCGCCTAGCGGGCACCTATACCCAGAACGCGGGCTGACCAGCGGGCATACCAACAACATAACGGGCCAGTGCCTGACTCCTCCGCTGAGTCAGATGCTGGGGGCCTCGGAGGAATATCTGCAGGGCTCGCCAAGCGAGGAAGTTTACTGACAGAGCGAAAAAGCGCACGTATCTCCGTGTTAGAGAGAATGGCGCAGCAAGCGTTTTACAACTCCTAACCAAATTTCTCATTCACCGCATAAGGAAATCGGCTCCCCTCAAGATGAATAAATTTTGCAATAGGTGTCACCCAGCCCGCAGCTCTACAATGTCTGTTAGAGAGGCGGCGCGTGCTAACGCCCAAAAGGATGCACACTTCGAGGAGCGCACTCTCACTCCTGGGGGACACGGCTCGCCCTGGCTCAGATGAGCGAGGGAGATGGCATTCACTATTCAGTGGGTATGTTCCAACCTCTGTTTGGATACAGCACTTCCCTTCTGCCGATCGGAGTACAGTCTGTATAATAAGCAAAGCGCGAAGGACGCAGCAAATAATGGGGCTGGGTCTGCCTCCTCAGTGGGCAGCGCTTGCAGGATCACTACGTAGCTGAAAGAACGCTGTAGGAACCTAGGGCACCTAGGTGGGCCGGGGTCTCAGGTAATCTTGAGAGTGGGCCGGCCCAAAGCGCTGGCATATTTCGCTGACCGAAAATGCCTCCACATACCCACCCATTTGGCCGATGCGAACGCGACCAGCAGAGCTGTCTACCTGGACAGAAATCTTAAGATACTGAGTCGATCGAGCAGACCTCTCCTAAGAGAGATCTCCAAGTGGGTATGAGAGGGGAACAGGAAGAATTAATATCCAAGTCTCGCGCCTCTGGGAACTGGATGATTAGACGATACTTCACACCGCGCGGCCATTGTCGCATCCTCAGAGTGGGGATGATCGTAATGCCAACCCCTCAGAGCGGAGGGGACAGCCTTAGCTCCAGTCAACTGAAGGAGGATAGCATCACTCTGATCTGGCATGTTCGGGGTTTTCTTCTCGGGGAAAAGGTAACCACACAGCGAATAGACTCCACTTCAGGGCGTGGGCATGCCTCGTAGAGGATGCTCAGCCTGAGTGACAGTGTTAACCACCTAATCAGTAGGTCACCTAAGTCCTCCACGCTCCATTTATGAACCATACGTGAGGCACGAATCTCTGAGTTAGAGAAAGGCGCAGCCCATAACAGCTGGCCAGTCGGGGGTGGAGTCTCCATTTTCCCAGGTGAAACTGCCGTGAGAGCGCATGGACTGCACGGTTGAGCTCTGTGGGGAAGAAATGGAATGCAGCGATTGCGCCGCGTATGACTCCGGGGGAGCAGATGGTGAGCGAGCTGAGACATGTGGCGAGAGTGAATACCCCCCATACGGTTGATATACGCCACCACCGCCGTGCTGTCTGTCCTGACCAGCATGTGTTTTCGCTCCAGCACCGGTAAAAAAACGGCGGAGAGCGAGGGACACTGCCAACAGCTCTAGGCGATTGATATGCCAATGCAACTGGGTTCCTTTCCACAAGCCCGCAGCTGCATGCCCGCAACACACGGCCCCCCAGCCAGTGCTGGAAGCATCTGTCAAAACGACAATATGTCTGGACGCCTGTCCTAGAGGCCTGTAGGAACGAGGGGTCATTCCAAGGTCTGAGGGCGCGGCGACACATCATAGTGACAGTCACCTGGTGTGTGCCCGCGTGCCATGCGCGTCTGGGGACTCGACCGTGAAGCCAGTGCTGAAGTGGTCTCATATGGAGAAATCCGAGCGGCGTGACAGCGGCTGCGGATGCCATATGCCCCAGGAGCCTCTGAAAGATTTCAGTGGAACCACTACTTTGCTGTTGAACTCTCTCAGACAGTTCAGCATTAGCTGAGCGTGCTCCCTGGAGAGGCGAGCTGTCATGGTGAGCGAGTCCAGCTCCAACTCGCGAAAAGAGATCTTTTGTACAGGGGCGAGTTTGCTCTTTTCTTGGTTGACCTGAAATCCCAATAGGTGGAGGTGCTGGAGCACCTTGTCTCTGTGCATAATCAATTGCTCCCGAGATCGGGCTAAAATCAGTCAGTCGCCGAGATAATTGAGTATGTGGATGCCCGCGAGCCGAAGGGGCGCTAGGGCACCCTCCATGAGCTTGGTGAAGACCCGCGGAGACAGAGAGAACCTGAAGGTGAGGACTTGTACTGCCAGGCTCAACCTTAACGCAGACCTCAGAAACTGACGGTGGCGTGGAGTATGGAGACATGAAGTACGCGTCCTTCAGGTCTATTGCTGCAGACCAATCCCGAGGACGAACGGCAGCTTGTGCAGACAGCGGTTCAAAACGCGCAGATCTAGGATTGGCCATAGCCCACCGCTCTTTTAGGTACAATAAAGTACAGGCTGTAGACATGCTCTCCATCTTGGCTAGAGGGATCGGGGGAAACACCCCCGTGAACTTGGGAGGCCGTTCGCGAGTTAAATCGCGTAGCCGAGTCTGATCGTGTGTATGAGCCACCGCGAAGGGCTGGCCAGCGCTAACCAGGCAGGCAGAGCTCTCGCTAATAGACTCATCGTTACAATCACTGACCTACCAGCAGTGGTGCAGCGCGGAGCGGGAGTGCTAAACCAGGGAGCGTTGGGGTCCCGCGGAAGAGCTGGAGGCGAGAGATTCACTCTCACCTTGCACCCAGACTCCGGAGGGGAGGGCTGGAGGTGTGAGAGAAAGAAGTGTCGTATTTCACGTAGGTTGTCATTTGTCGAGTTTGTCAAGCCCCACTTTGGGGCCTTTTGTCGTAAGCTCCCCGGCGGTTGTCATTTGTCGTGATTGACGACCTTCTCATCAATGAGGCACTATCAGACTGGAGGTTTTTGGATACCAGAAATAAAGACTTTATTCTCACATAATAAAGCCTGAGAAAGTGCAGAGCAGACCACAAAGCATTGCATCCCCACTCTCTTCCCACTTTCTCTCACACTTTCTCCCCCACACTTTTTAAAGTCTCTGTGCTTTTACAATACAATTTATACAGATTTCTTTGACACACCCCTAGGTGCCTTATTTTAAACATCTGACCATCATTGGAGATGTCTTACTCAGGTGGCTCTGTTATTTTTGGTTTTCTGCCAGCTGGCTAATGTCACCAGAGATGTCACAGGTCTATGTCAGCTACTGCTTTGACACCAGAGCATAGATGCAAAAGAACTAATTGGTTACATACATTGTCATGATAACTTCATAATATGTTACTCTCCTGAATGCTTCTCACACATATAACTTCATATAAGTAGTTACCATATATAATCAGTACTTTACATATTCAGAATCAGTCAGCTCAGAATCAGTTATTTCTTCAGCATAGCCTTCTGTGCAAACGTACTCAACTTACACATTCCTCAAAGTACTTTTACTCACTGGCATGTTGAAAACACCACTAGAAGACCCTTAAAGAATAAACTGCTTTCACACTGAGAGAATAAATAAAATCTTAAAATCTTCTTCAGAAGAACGTCCTCCCAGACCTCGTGAGCCATTGGCGAAGTGCGCCGATCCTGCGAGCTGGAAGGCTTTTCATTGCGTCCCAAACTGGCAGTATTCGGGCTATCACATCCAGGGAAGGGAAAAATGCTCTCTCTCTGAGGAGCCCGGCCCCCCACCGGGGAGAGAGCAGGTTCCCTCTTCTCCAGATGGCCCGTCTCAGGAACGCTCGGACTTAACGGCACCCTGGGACAGGGAGCGCTGGTTGCCTGTGAGGAGCTCGGCGCTGCTGCTGGCCGGAGGCGCAGGCGGGGGCGGAGCAACACTCGTAGACAGGCGCTTTTGCAAGAGCTAACCACGATCTTAACTGCGCAACAAACATGCCACCGCAGTGATGGCATGCACTGCCCGCGAGCACCGCATTAACATGCTGGACCCCCAGACTTGAAATGCAGTGCTCGTGCCCATCATCTGAGGACAGGAAACCACCGCATCCAGAAATGCACAGTCGGAGGGACGTCTTGAAAAAGACGCGCTGCACGACCGTGTTGCTCTTAACCGTTCGGGAGGATCGGACCCAAAGGACGCCAGGCAAGGGAGAAACCCAGCTCGACCATCTGCCGCTGCGTGTCACACACTCTGGACCGGGAGATCGCTCTCGTTTACTCTCTGTCTGAAACTCAGCTCGAGGAACCCTCATCGACTCTCTCAAAAGGCTGTTAAAGTCTCTGAAGCAAAAATTATGCTTTGGCTTTGCTCGCACTGTGCTCTTATAGCCAAATTATTTGCAACGTGCATCAGGTGCGCAAGCTGAAGCTGCCAACTCATTGGCATTTCATTGGCCCGTTTACATACTCTTTCAGATAATTGGCTTTCTGAATGAAATCCCCATAGTGAAAGTTTTTCCACATAGCATTGAAGTTCCCCTCCCGAAGGGGAACCTAATTAACCTAGTTAAGCCTTTAAATGTCACTTTAAGCTGTATAGAAGTGTCTTGAAGAATATCTAGTCTAATATTATTTACTGTCATCATGACAAAGAGAAAATAAATCAGTTATTAGAGATGAGTTATTAAAACTATTATGATTAGAAATGTGTTGAAGAAATCTGCTCTCTGTTAAACAGAAATTGGGGGAAAAAATAAACGGGGGCTATTACGCCACAGGTCTAGGGGAAAACAACATGGGCATAATAAATTAAAAAAACAAAGGTGTTGGGGTGGTGGATTTCCCAAACAAAACAAAAACTTAAGACAAAAGATCCCCTTCGGTCGACAACCAAACTCGGACACTCAGTTGAGAGTAATTGAATAGATTTATTGTAGAAAAATGGTCAGTTTTAAGTGAGCATCTCTTCAGGGTGACCCCAGGCCAAAATAACAAACAAAAGAATCTGTAAAGTAAATTAACTAAATTACCTATAAATATTTAAAGAAAAATACAGGAAGCTTACCTTTCTCCCGAATCATAAACATAGTCAAAAGTAATCAAATAAATAGGCAAGCCACCACTACAAGCTCAAAACTCTCAAAAAGATTAAATGTATGAACAAAGGTAACAAGATTGAATATTGGCCGGAGGGGTAAGGGAAATCCAGGAGCTCCACTCCCAGCAACGGTCGCAACACGAATGAGCTCCCCGAACCCTGCCGGATGTTCCTTTTTATACAGGCCTCCAAGACCAGCAGCCAATCAGAGCGCGAAATCACGCTAGTATGGGAACCTATGGGAGGACACAAAAACAAGGAGGCGGGACAAGGAAAAAGGCATATACAATGCGCAATAAAGAAAAGAAATAATAATAAGAATAACATTTTTCGTAACAGGGGCTAATAATTCTGAATTCAACTGTAAATGACACTTTCAGTTTTGATCGTACAGATATGAGCAATACATCATACGAATCTGTTAGGTGTCTAGTTTTTTTTGTGTACACTCACAATAACAAAAGTGTGTGCTTTTGCAAAATAAGGAAAATAAACAGTGTAGGCACTTTCTCTTTTCTCTCTTCGTGAACTGTTTTTAGAAACACATCAGTAAAATGCACTGATACTCCGCGAAAACTAAACACACAGACATGAGACACATATCTATAGAAAGCTTGAAGTGTCTACTTTTAAATGCAGCAATTGCATGTTGAAAACAAACATTTCTTGATAAAGTAATCAGTATGAAACCAACGCGATGTCTAGTTTCTCTATCGGAGCTCATTATTTTTAATGCGACCACGCCCACGAGGCTTTGTTATAACAATCGTCCACGTGAGGGGGCTCCTTGTAAACTATGGTCAGAAAAAAAGGCAGAATCTCCACGAATACATGAGACATACACATGACAGACATACCTGCATAAAGCTTGGAGGGTGAACTTTCCAACTCATTTTGAAAGCAAATGTTGTCTCGCTAGGTAATCGCTAGGTAATTCTCCCGGCAGAGCGCGCATCACGCCGGCTCTTCCCACTTCCGCCATTAATACAAACAATGACGTAGGCTGACCACACGCCCACAGCGCGCTGGCTAGAACGTGACGCATGTTATACGTGTTATTAATTTAATTTTTATTTATTTTACCGTAGTTGAACCTGTTAAAGTTTGGGAAAAGTTAACTAAGGCTGCAACTATTTGGGCAAAATATATATAAAAGGTCTTAAAATATGATTTTGATTATTCTTGTGTTTTGTCATTATGCCAGAGTCATTCAGAAATTGTTATTAAATGCTGGATTAATGCACAAGAAAGTTTTTATTACAACAGTTTTGCAAACACATTTTATACCATTAAAAATATTTTACTCCATTTGTCAGTGAATATAGGCAATGTATTTTGATGCATTTAAACAAAACAGATTTATTAAACATATATTCATTAAAATATTTTTTTAGTCACCAAACATACAGTTGCAATCAGAATTATTAAACCCCCTGAATTATTCGCCCTGTTTATTTTTTCCCCCAATTTCTGTTTAACAGAGAGCAGATTTCTCCAACACATCTCTAATCATAATAGTTTTAATAACTCATCTCTAATAACTGATTTATTTTCTCTTTGTCATGATGACAGTAAATAATATTAGACTAGATATTCTTCAAGACACTTCTATACAGCTTAAAGTGACATTTAAAGGCTTCACTAGGTTAATTAGGTTAACTAGGCAGGTTAGGCAAGTTATTGTATAATGGTGGTTTGTTCTGTAGACCATCAAAAATAAATATAGCTTATAATTTTGACCTTAAAATGTTTTTTAAAAAATAAAAAACTGCTTTTATTTTAGCCGAAATAAAACAAATAAGACTTTCTCCAGAAGAAAAAATATTATAGGAAATACTGTGAAAATGGCGACGCAGTGGCGCAGTAGGTAGTGCTGTCGCCTCACAGCAAGAATGTCACTGGGTCGCAGGTTCTAACCTCGGCTGGGTCAGTTGCCATTTCTGTGTGAAGTTTGCATATTCTCCCTGCGTTTGCGTGGGTTTCCTCCGGGTGCTCCGGTTTCCCCCACAGTCCAAAGACATGCAGTACAGGTGAATTGGGTGGGCTAAATTGTCCGTAGTCTATGAGTGTGAATGAGTGTGTGGATGTTTCCCAGAGATGGGTTGCGGCTGGAAGGGCATCCGCTGCGTAAAAACGTGCTGGATAAGTTGGCGGTTCATTCCGCTGTGGTGACCCCAGATTAATAGAGGGACCAAGCCGACAAGAAAATGAATGAATGAATACTGTGAAATTTTCCTTGCTCTGTTAAACATCATTTGGGAAATATTTAAAAAAGAAAAAAAAATCAATAGGGGTTTAAGAATTCTGATTGCAACTCTATTCAGAAATTGAAAGATAATACAATAAAATTCAAGCAAAATATTGAAAAAAAATTACAACCTACAAAATTTAAACTAAATGTAACAAGCATTAGTTTGGGCTAGCTTTAGCAGATGGACATTGCTTTACAATGCCCTTGATGGGTGAGTGGGGGAGTGTCTTTAGTCTCTCAGGTGTGAATTATTCATGACCATTGTCACTCACGTATACTGCTGAGATCACCCAAATCAACCTTAACAAATTGTAAATCATTGTAATTTTTTCTTTGAGTGAGAGAACAGAAAAATTTTCACATAACTGGGAAGTAAATATTCTAGTCTACAAGACTGGTTACTCAAAAGTCTTGTTCAGGCCCATTCATTGTGCTTTTTGGACCTTATTTCAGCTACATTTTTTTTCTCCAAATCCTACTTTAAGAATCCACCCACTGGCTCAATGACGGAATCCAGTGTCGTGGTCGAAGGAATCTGCGTGTATGTCTTTTCAGACGCTTCTGGAAAAGTTATGTTACTTCATTAAAATTTATTGATCGTTCATGTTTTAGCTGATCATATTTGCAGTTGTGAGGTAATTTAGAATTTGATATCTTCTTGGGTCTGATATTCTAATTGTACGTTCATTAGGGACCAAACGCTGCTCAGAGTTTCACGCCCCGGGTTTGCGTGTCTTCTTATTTACTGGAGCAAGATGGCGCCGTTGTGTATGGCTTGCCGTCTACGTCTGTCGGGATTGTTGCTGTTTATTATGTCTATTTTGTTCTTCGTCCACAATGTGTCATCGTTGCTGGTGTATGATCGCCTGTCACTGTTAAAAATACGGGATATTGTGATAAACTTGCCTGAACGGGCATACAGTGGTCATTCAAAGTCGCCGCCACCTCTCCTAACATCTGTGCCAGCTGATCTACGGCGTCCCCTCTGTGTGTTGCCTCGCAACAGGCGAACTCGCAAACGCGGAAAGAGAGGAGGGCTCCTCGTCAAACTCCGAGCCTACCTGTTTTCCTCATCTGTGGATTTGTATAATCTCACTCGAACAACGAAGGAATACAGACGTTTTGACCTGCGCCGTTCGCTGGAGTACAAATATCGGTGGCTACAACCGGCTGTCCCAAACGCCGGGTGTCTGTTTCCGTGTCGCCGGCTTGCAATGATTCAGGCCCGGGGCTGCGTGATGGGGAATCTCCGCCTGCTCAGCCGTGCTACGGAGCAAAATGTGAGTAGAACAGTACGTACAGCTCTGTTGAACACACGATCGCTCACGAATAAGACATTTATCCTAAATGATCTGATCTCGACCCATGATCTGGATTTTCTTTTACTCACAGAGACCTGGCTGAAACCAGGTGATACCAGCCCTTTCTCCGAGCTCCTTCCGCCGGGCTATTCCTTCTTGAGCACCCCGCGATCGTCTACTCGCGGTGGTGGTCTGGCTTCTGTTTTCAGGCAAGATTTCAGTTGCCGCTTACTCCCATCGGAAAGTTTTAGTAGCTTTGAGCTACAACTATTCATTGTACAATCTGCTTATCCTGTGTTGTGCGCTGTTATTTATCGCCCACCCAAATACAACAAGGATTTTATACCAGAGTTCTCAGAGTTTCTGGCTAAAATAATGGCAAATTATGATAGTGTTCTGATTTGTGGTGATTTTAACATTCATATTTGCTGTCCTTCCAGTTAGATGGCAAGTGAGTTTCAAAGCCTATTGACTTCTTTTGACCTCACACAGTCAGTAAATGGCCCCACTCATCAGCATGGCCATACATTGGACCTTATTATTTCTCATGGACTTCTCGTTTCTGTCTCTGAGATACGTGACACTTGTATTTCAGACCATTTTCCTATAATGTTTGAATATCCAGTCCCACTATCTGGTACCAGATCCTCATCTTTGGCCTATCAGCGCTGCATTATTACTTCTACCACAGCTGGTGAATTTGCTGCTGCTTTTCTGGATAGCGGTTTTTACACTCAGGACAAAATGATTTCTCCCCTGGGCCCAGAGGACTTTTTATCTGACTTTCACTCCACCTGCTCTGGGATTCTGGACTGTGTTGCTCCATTCAGGAGCATATCCACTAAACCCAAACCAGACCCCTGGTTAAATGACCACTTTCTGACCACTTATCTGTGTTTAATGTATTTGAACCAGTATCTCTGCCTGTCCTCTCAGACGTGGTCCAGCAGCTGACTCCAACAAACTGTCCATTGGACATTATTCCTGCTAGGGTGCTAATACAGGTTTTTAGCACAGTAGGACCTTGTCTTTTATCCTTTATTAATAACTGCCTTCATTTGGGGATTGTCCCAACAGTTTTTAAGCATGCTGTGGTCAGGCCTCTTCTCAAAAAACCCAATCTTGATCCTACAGTTTTATCTAATTTTAGACCGGTGTCTCACCTACCTTTTTTATCTAAAGTTTTAGAAAAAGTTGTTTTTATTCAGCTGCACTCTTTTCTTGAAAGAAATCACATTTTTGAGAAATTCCAATCGTCACAGCACTGAATCTGCTCTGTTAAAAGTTCAAAATGATATTCTCCTGTCCCTTGATGCTAAAAAACCTGTATTGTTAGTCATGCTGGACCTTACTGCTGCTTTTGACACTGTGGATCATTCAGTCCTCCTGTCGCGATTGGCCCAGCAGGTTGGGCTTCAGGGGGCTGTGTTAGACTGGTTTACCTCATATTTAACTGGTCGCAGTTTTTCAGTTATGGTTGGTGACTTCTCTTCATCTCCTGCCCCTTTGACTTGTGGTGTGCCTCAGGGATCCATTCTGGGCCCTGTTTTGTTCTCCTTGTACATGCTGCCATTAGGGTCACTTATTTTAAATCACAATGTCTCTTTTCATTTATATGCTGACGATGTGCAGCTTTATATTCCTGTTACACCAAACGTTTTAGATACACTTGATTCTTTTAACAAATGTTTTAATGATATTAAGACATGGCTGTCACAAAATTTTCTCTGCCTAAATGAAGGCAAAACTGAGTGTATTCTGTTTGATAATCCTAAGAGGTCAGCCATTTCATCTCCAGTGCATCTGGCTCAGTTTCCTCACCTCAGCCATGTGGTCAAAAACTTGGGTGTGAGACTAGACAGTAGTCTAAAATTTGATAAGCAGATTGATTCAGTGATTAAAGCAAGCTTTTTTCAGCTTTGCCTTCTCTCTAAAGTCAAGCCCTTCCTGAGCAAGCCTGATCTTGAGAAAGCCATCCATGCTTTTGTTAGTTCGCGTTTGGACTACTGTAATGCACTTTATGTTGGAGTTAATCAGTCATGTCTTCATCGTTTGCAGCTTGTGCAAAATGCTGCTGCTCGCATGCTGACTAACAGTAGGAAGAGTGAGCATATTACACCAATTCTCTACTCCCTCAACTGGCTCCCTGTTAAGTTCCGAATTGATTTGAAACTTTTGATGTTTGTTTTTAATGCCGTCAATGGCCTTGCTCCTATTTATTTATGTGAAATGTTGCACACGCACAAACCCAGCAGAGCTCTGCGATCTGCTGACCAACTTCTGCTTGAAGTCCCGCGGTCAAGATATAAGCAGTGGGGTGATCGCTCTTTTGCAGTGGCAGGTCCTAAACTCTGGAATACCCTTCCTATTGAGCTTCGCACAATCACTGACCTGCCACTTTTTAAAGCCAAGCTTAAGACCCACTTGTTTAAATTGGCTTTTAATGCACAACACTGACACTTTATGTTTTAATGTTGGTTGGATTTTATGGATGTGTATATATGTGTGTATATATATATATATATATATATATATATATATATATATATATATATATATATATATATATATATATATATATATATATATATTAAGGGTGTAACGATACGCGTATTCGTATCGAACCGTTCGGTACGAGGCTTTCGGTTCGGTACGCATACGAACCGAACGATTCAGACAAATATCTAAAAAGATAAAAGAGAATAAATTTACAGAATATAATGTTTTCAGTGCAACAAGGCATCCCATGACGTGGCAGGCAACATCTGCCTTCCCCGCCCACCTCCAAACACTACTCTAGTCAGGCACACACTGCACTCAGGGTCGGAGTAAGCTCAACTGGCGCTCAAACCGAAAGTTATGCCGCTTTCAATCCGAAAAAGCCGGCGGAGCTGGGTGTTGAGATGATGCTGGGTTTGTCCCGGACGAAAGCGAAGCCCGAGGGGCGCTGAGATGATGCAGGGTTTATTGCGGACGAAAGCGAAAGGGTGGAAACGCGCCGCGGACTGACTGCACTATAGCTAGCTAAATGGCTAGGAACATTAATGTAATCCTCCTATAACCAACAGCGGGTCTGGCGTTTGGGAGCACTTTGCTTATTCCTGCTTTCAGGTCCACTGAAATGGCAGGTGACGGTCAAAACAAGCAGGTCTCGGTTGTATCCCCATGTGCTGCCGTTAATCCGTGAGTCAGGTAATCAAAAAATAGGTCGCATGATATTAGAGGATATCGTGTATTGAGGAGGATATAGGCAAAGATATTGCAGAGAGCTGAGACCTATAACGACTTGCAAGACGATATTTAGCTTGTTTCGCATTAATGTAGATATATTACATGTTTTAATTACATTATTGAATAAAATGAATAGCATTATTATTTTTAATCATCATCATTAATAATAAATAAACTAAAAATAATTTGACAGCTTCAGCTGTTCACATCAACATGACCGGCACTTTCAGACTTCAGCACCACGTGTCTTTAGCATGAATTGAAATAGACTTTCCCTCCTAAAGGAAAAAATACAATAATTTTTAAAATTGCAATGCGATTATAGTCATGTATTCGCAATTTCACATAAATCAGCATGCGAAAATTTAATTATTTCCATTGCGCTCTCTCTCTCTCTCTCAGCAGCAGTTCACGCGCTCTGGATAAGCCCACTACCATACACAGCCACATCTCGTAGCAAATTAATTTGCAACTTTGTTGCATAAAAAATAGGCTAAATAACAAAATTTAATTAACAAACAAATGAAATAAAATTATTTGTAAAAATGAAACTACAGAAAAAAGAAAATAAAAAGAACTGAAACTAGCTCAAATGTTCTGTTCTGGAATAACAGGTGTTGCGATCAAATTAATTCGATGGAATAATTAACACAGACAGGGGCATTTTTCAGAAAATAGCCTATTTTATTTTATTTAAAAATATGTTAGGCCTATATTTATTATATATATATATATTTTAAATAGCCTATATTAAATTACCATTCATTTTGGCTTTAACAAATTATTGAACAGATTATTAATAACTTATCAAAAACATTTTACTGAGCTCAGTGTCGGCCGTCACCGGATAAAGTCCAATCTTTCTTTAATTTTTTGGACTTTTGTTTGGAAGCTAAGTGGCATTGTAGAGGTCCAATTTACTGTTGTTTGATTTAAATTATAGCCTATATATGCGCCAATAAACAAGTCAAAGGAATGAGTGAATTAATAAAATTATTCTTAAATGTCGATATTGTTTTTACTCAAAAAAATAACAAATGTTTTATAAAAATAAAATGAGCAATTTTCATCATTTATACGATTCAGTTAAATATAAGTTGGACATTTATGGGGCCATGTAACATGTTTTTGTGTTTGTTTGTTTGTTCTAGTGATCTTTAATATATACTGGGTAGCTACGCAAAATATTTTCTAAAATGTCAAGCAGGAATTTGTCGATTAGCTTTGATTATGAAGACAAAGAAATATTAAAAATAACAAAAATAAAATGATAAAAAAATACAAAGATAAAAAGAGCAGCATTTTGCTAAATATAATAGTCCTTTATATGCTTTAAATCCTGCTATGTGTTGTTTCATTTTCGTTTTTTATTTCACTTGATGCATTAGTTATTTAATGTTTGAAAGCTGAAAGAAATAACAGCCGTCCTTTAAATCATTATTTTACCATCAAAATGTAGTATATTTTATATTAATATCAACTTTTGATATAAAACCGCTGTGTAATTTAATTGATTGTTAAAAATGAAATAATTTTATGGCATAACAGTGTTTAGTAGTTGCTTTCGCTTTCGTTCTTCACGGAAGCTTTAACAGAAGCGTGTGCCGCATTCACCTCTGACGTGGCTACTCAGCCTGTAGCCTAGTTTGGGATTTTTTCGTTGTGACGATTAAGCAAGAATCATAATGCATTGCATATTCGGCTCATTCTTCAGTAGCCTCAACACAGGCTGGTAGCCTAGATTTAAACGGATCGTTTATAAGAATGAGCGATTAATAGATTAATTGATCGTTAATTTAAATGATTATTGATCATGGGATTTTGTAGAAACTGACATCCCTAGTTCAAAGTAAAAAAAAAGAAGAGAGATCATGCTTTTATGATGTTAGTTTTCATACACTAAAAAGATTTCAATCAGAGAAATCCTCTGGCTTTTTTCCTTTTTTTTTTTTTTTTTTTTTTTTTTTGCTGTATCGAAAACATACCGAACCGTGACACCACTGTGTCGTATCGAACCGAACCGTGATTTTTGTGAACCGCTACACCCCTATTATATATATATATATACTGTATATATTTTGTTATTGCATAGTCTACTTTTCTGTTGGGTTGTATAATTTGCTTTTACTTGTGTAAAGCACTTTGGTTAACCAAGGTTGTTTTAAAGTGCTATATAAATAAAAGTTGATTGATTGATTGATTCTCACAGACAGAATGCCGACACTCTGAAATTAGTCAGAGGGTGCAGGATGAACTAATATTCAAATAGGCTGGTTGCAAACTGCTCACGCATCCTAAAAAAATAGCTCACTAAGTCAAGCCCTGCATCTTGCTAGCTTCAGTGATTAAATAATTAAAAGATCTCCATACTATCATGCCAACTGCTTCGTATAGACTATGTGTCTAATAATCAAATAATTATGCCGCCATAAAGGTAGCGAAAGACTCCACGTAATCTACTGGATACAATGAATTCAGAATACTCCAGAATTAATCAAAAGGGTTAACATTTATTTTGCCAGGCAGGTAAAAACATCATTTAAAGTGAATCAAAATGAATATAAAACACAACTGATCAGCATAACATATAAACACAAGTACAAATACAAGGTTAAATATAACTTGATAAAGTCAGCATACCTGGCAATAGAAGAGACACACAAAGGCTGTGCGGGAAGTCAGGATACAGAAGCTTCCCCAAGTGGTTTTCCAAAACTCCTTAAATACCCACTAACATCTGTGAAACAGTCATGATTTTTTAGCACCCAAATATTTGACTCGGCTTTCAGAGTTAATTAACCACCAAAAATCACATATTTGTTTGGGGTGAAAAAGTTTATCAAGAGATCTTTATTATGGGTTGTCATCCCTAGGAGAGACAAGCCCTTCACCAGTTTATCTTTTCTTTAACATCTGTGAACACAGGAATGTCCTTCGTTCTCTGAGTTAAGTAACTACAAAGGTTTATCAATTAGTTTGGGTAAATAGTGTAAGAAGAGTTCACCAGTTTATCTTTCTATTAACATCTGTAAACACAAGAATGTTTTCTGTTCTCTGGGTTAACTCCCTAAACAAAGGTTTATCAATTTGTTTGGGGTAAATAAAGTTGAAAGAGTTCACCAGTTTGCCAATCACACCTGAATGATTATAATTAAAAAACAACACCAGTAGGGGAGAGGGATGAGGGCGAGAAGGATGTTTTGAGGGTGTTCTCGCGTCCCCTTGTCCAGATTCCAGAGTTTTTATGACTTCATTGCAAGAGATGTTTGTTTGAGTAAAATCCAGTTTTACACTACTAACCACACATAATATTTTTTTTCTAAAAAAACACAAGCATGTACATCAATAATTGTCACATATTATTGTAGCAAAGTTTGTGCTAAATACAAATAAAATACATGTTGGCCAATACTATGTAATAAGTAGCTGAAATAAGCACAAATGTCAGGGCATGTCAAAACATGTCAGGGGCCCCAAAATCACCTCAGACCCCTGAGGGTTAAATTATAAATGATATAAAATGAAATCCGTTGCAAAAACAAGAATCTCCCAACACAAATGTATGAAGCAGTCAAAACTGGGACACTTCCTGCATTTACTTTCATTCCATTTCTTTTGGTGTACTGCCATGCTGCACACCTTTATGAGTTTCCCAACCAGCAAATTCAAAAATAAATACAAAACTAATATTTAAACTAAATAAAAGTACATTTTCAAAAAATGGCTACAGCACTGTTCTTCTCTTTCAGCCTCCATCATTGTAGTGTTGAGCAGTGCGACAGCTTCTTTTTGCCATCAGACAAAGAATGAAATATAACTTAATTTGAAGTATACCGGGCCCTTCACTCATTACCAGGGCCAGACGTAATCTGCGGACGTTTTTTGCTATTTCTGCGGAGATTTTTGGAATTATTTTGGGAGTATCATAACCAAAACCTTAATATGTGAAATAAAAAATAATATCTTTTTAACTTGTATTTAATGTTTAAAATGCAAATCCAATTAGATTAACTGTAAATAGTTAACTGTAAAAAAATAAACAGAATTAATGATGGGCTAAAAATCTGCGGAAATCTGCGGAAAATCTGTGGAAAATCTGCGGAATTCTGCGCGCGCAGATTCCGTGTGGGCCTACTCATTACTCACTCACTCACTCACTTAGGCTACGTTCACACTGCGAGGCTTAGTGCTCAAATCTGATTTGTTCTCAGATCTGATGTTTTTGCCTCGCTGTTCACACTGCTGTTATAAATGTGGCCAATATCAGATTTGAAGTGTGAACAGATCATGGTCCTAAACTGACCCGCATGCGCAGAAATATAGTTACGGACCACACAAAATGTCTAATTATGCACACAATGTGTCTACTGTATGTGTCTACTGTTGTCAGATTATGCTTAATATGATTATTGCCCTTTTCACAGACAACCGTGGTGTATTACATGAACTGTAAAGGGTTGTTCTGCTACCACTAATGTGTATTTCTGCATTTGAAACCTAAAATAAGTCCCTTGTGATTGAAAACACTGATCATTTGTGATTTATGACAACCGCGGCGCGCGTCTGTCTGACCACCGGTGTAGTGAACTCATCAAGGGTTAATGAGCAGCCGCAGACTGAACTGTGAAGGCGGAGTTGGTTTATCTTCGTTTGCAGTTATTTTATTTTACTTCGTTATTGTAATAAGGTTGAGACGCTTCAACGGGGTGAGGATCCGTATGCAGGTCTTTATTAGAAGGGTCAGGCAAGCAGTGGTCAAAACAGGAACAAACAGATGTATTAGGGCAATCCAGAGTCATAGTCGTTATATCAGGCAGATGGTCACAAGACAGGTGGCACACAGGGATAATCAACACAAAACAAAGCAAAGGTCAAACACAGAAGGCAAGGCAAGGAGAAACGCGTCGTAATGTTCACTTACACAGGATACAAGACTCAGCCACAACGTGTGTTAGTGATGTGTACTTATAGTCCATGTAATCAGTGTATGAGAGGCTTTAGCTGTCGGTGTAATCAAATGGTGACTTGGATCAGGTGTGTGCATGTGGCATGACTGGATGTGTAGTCCATGAACTGGCGGATTTGTAGTCCATATGAAAGTGTGTGTGTGTGTGTTTACCAGCGATCTCTGGCTGACGATCGCTGGTGATCGTGACATAGCCCCCCTCTACGGAGCAGCTTCCAGACGCTCCTAAAACAGTTCAGGCGGGAGGTGGAGCGGAGGCGGGCCAGGGGGAGGGATGGAGGGCCAGGACCATGCAGCGGAGGTCTAGCTGGAGCGTGGAGCTGCGGAGGGCCTGGAGCGTGGAGCTGCGGAGGACCTGGAGCGTTGACTGCGGAGGGCCTGGAGCGTGGAGCTGCGGAGGGCCTGGAGAGTGGAGCTGTGGAGGGCCTGGAGAGTGGAGCTGCGGAGGGCCTGGAGCGTGGAGCTGCGGAGGGCCTGGAGCGTGGAGCTGCGGAGGGCCTGGAGCGTGGAGCTGCGGAGGACCTGGAGAGTGGAGCTGCGGAGGGCCTGAGCGTGGAGCTGCGGAGGGCCTGGAGCGTGGAGCTGCGGAGGGCCTGGAGCGTGGAGCTGCGGAGGGCCTGGAGCGTGGAGCTGCGGAGGACCTGGAGAGTGGAGCTGCGGAGGGCCTGGAGCGTGGAGCTGCGGAGGGCCTGGAGCGTGGAGCTGCGGAGGGCCTGGAGTGTGGAGCTGCGGAGGGCCTGGAGAGTGGAGCTGCAGTATGTCTGGGGGCTTTGGTTCAGCAGGTATAGATGGTTCGTACAACCCCAGTGGGTCAGGAGGCTTGGGTTCGAGGAGCACTGGCAGTTTATATAACCCCAGTGAGTCAGGAGGCTTGGGTTCAGGAGGCACTGGCAGTTTCTTTAACCCCAGTGGGTCAGGAGGCTTGGGTTCGAGGAGCACTAACAGTTCATATAACCCCAATGTGTCAGGAGGCTTGGGTTCAGGAGGCACTGGCAGTTCTTTTAACCCCAGTGGGTCAGGAGGCTTTGAGAAGTCACTCGGCTCTAGTGACTCTGAGAAATCACACGGCTCTGGCCATTCATGGAACTCAGGTGGCGGCTTCGGCCATTCGTGGGACCGAGGTGGCAGCTCTGGCCATTTGTGGAACTTAGTTGGCGGCTCTGGCCATTCGTGGGACTGAGGTGGCAGCTCTGGCCTTTCGTGGAACTCAGGTGGCGGCTCTGGCCATTCGTAGAACTCAGGTGGCGGCTCTGGCCATTCTTGGAACTCAGGTGGCGGCTCTGGCCATTCGTGGGACTGAGGTGGCGGCTCTGGCCATTCGTGGAACTCAAGGGGATCTGGCGCCCGCCATTCGAGGACTTCAAGGGACTCTGGAGTTTGCCATTCGAGGGATTCAGAGGGATTCAGCGCTTGCCATTCGAGGGATTCAAGGGGATCTGGCGCCCGCCATTCGAGGGATTCAAGGGGATCTGGCGCCCGCCAATCGAGGGATTCAAGGGGATCTGGCGCCTGCCATTCGAGGGATTCAAGGGGATCTGGCGCCCGCCATTCGGGAAGCTCAGGCAGCGGCGACCATTCGGGAAACTCAGGCGATGGCGGCCATTCAGGAAACTCAGGCGGTGGCAGCAGCTCTGGCGGCGGCAGTAGTTCTGGCAGCACTGGCGGCAGTGGCTCTGGCAGCGGCGACGGCTCTGGTAGCTCTGGCGGCGGCAGCTCTCGCAGCACTGGCGGCGGTGGCAGTGGCTCTGACAGCTCTATTGGCAGCAGCTCTGGCAGCTCTGATGGCAGCGGCTCTGATAGCACTGGCGGTGGCAGCTCTGGAGGATCTAGAAGCTCTGGAGGTGGCGGTGGCAGCTCTGGAGGATCTGGAAGCTCTGGTAGTGACTGGGGATCTGGCAGCTCTGGTGGTGGTGGTGGCAGCTCTGGCAGTAATAGCTCTGATGGTGGTAGCAGTTCAGGTAACTCAGGTGGTGGAGGCCATTCTGGTGGCTCAGGTGATGGCTTTTCAGGAACAAGAACGAGAACATGAACTATGGCAGGAACAGACTTAGAACAAGAAGCCATCTGGGTCACCGGCAGTTTGGCAGTGACCACCTTGTGAGTTTGCCTCTTAACTGTAACCATTTTGGGAGCTTTTATTTTGAAGTCCGCCATCTTGTGAGTGGCGCCTCCCGCAGCCGGCGACTCTTGCTGTTGGCTAGCGTTGGCGGCCATTTTGTGCATGGCAAATCCCGCACCCCGCGGGTGTTGCTGCTGTGTGGACAGGATTATCGTGATGCCAGCATGATCGTTGTGGTGGACTGTTCAGCAAGCCCCGTTGCCAGCGGGTCTTGCTGTACACAGCCGCCCCCCAAAACATTTAGGAAAATCCTCCTTCATTCTGCCAACCGTGAAGAAAGAGCCTACAGCCAGTGCGAGGTCAAGGAATTCCTGTAATGTGAGCGTCCCTCGAGAATCAACAGCGGTGAGTTTGCTTTTCAGGGGCTCGTTCAAACCATATATAAAAAAGTCATTGAGCATACATTCTGGCAACTTTGTTTTGTTAGCAATGTTCAGATAATCTTGGATATGATTTTCGAGGGAGTTTTTACCTTGCTGGAGATGAACTAATAAAACCGCTGGATCCATAGTGTGGCTGAGTCTTCTGTAATAAGGTTGAGACGCTTCAACGGGGTGAGGATCCATATGCAGGTCTTTATTAGAAGGGTCAGGCAAGCAGTGGTCAAAACAGGAACAAACAGATGTATTAGGGCAATCCAGAGTCATAGTCGTTATATCAGGCAGATGGTCACAAGGCAGGTGGCACACAGGGATAATCAACACAAAACAAAGCAAAGGTCAAACACAGAAGGCAAGGCAAGGAGAAACGCGTCGTAATGTTCACTTACACAGGATACAAGACTCAGCCACAACGTGTGTTAGTGATGTGTACTTATAGTCCATGTAATCAGTGTATGAGAGGCTTTAGCTGTCGGTGTAATCAAATGGTGACTTGGATCAGGTGTGTGCGTGTGGCATGACTGGATGTGTAGTCCATATGAATGTGTGTGTGTGTGTTTACCAGCGATCTCTGGCTGACGATCGCTGGTGATCGTGACAGTTATAAACAACAGACACGTGCAGATGGGGGGTTTGGGTGCTTGAGCTCCTGCCCTTTATTGGCTCGGAGATAATGTTCGTCCTTAAAATGAAAATGCCCCCTCCTTTGTGCACGGATCCCCTTTCCGCAACATCCCCGACGCTCTTTGGCATCGCGATCATCCCGTGCCCCGATCGTTAACCAGAGTGGTTTACAAGCACCAGTTTTGCCTTCAAAATCTTTTTCAAAATGAACAACCAACTTTCTGTGGTAATCGCCCTGTGTGTTTGTTCTACTATGCTGCAGAGGTGTAGATGATGTTTGCAGCACAGAATGATGATGTATGTCACTCGAAGATTATGTAAGTCACATGAAATCCGACATAACCGTTTACACTGCGGTCGCATTGCAAAACATCAGATCTGTGTCTGATTTAAGACTACATATGAAAGTGGCACAAATCTGAAGTGAAAAGATCAGATTCCATGCGGTTTGGGTTGTTCACACTATCAAGACCTGAGTCACATATAGGCGAAAAGATCAGATTCGGGCCACATTTGCCTGCAGTGTGAACGTAGCCTTAGTGACGTCTGTCTGTCAGACTAATGTGACGTGTGCTGTTTGTGTGTGTGTTTGTAGATTGTCTGGCTGTATGGTGACAGAGGAAGGCTGTGGTTTTCTGTCTTCAGCTCTGAGTTCAAACCCCTCGCACCTGAGAGAGCTGGATCTGAGCTACAATCATCCAGGAGATTCAGGAGTCAAGCTGCTCTCTGAAAAACTGGAGGATCCAAACTACACACTGGACAAACTCAAGTATGTGGAGCAGACACATGTTTCTGTTTGGATGATTTCTGCTTAGAGACAGATAGTGAATAATCTGATGTATATTTCTAGATTCAGGAGGCAGTTTTAGTGTTAGGATTTTAACTCTTTAATTGCCAAATTCATAAATGATGTCAGTGATTTGGTGAAAAAGATACACAAAATGACGTATTTTCAATATAAAAAGTATTTGTGGACTGGATGTTTTTAAACTTTTATCATAGTCTTGGACACTTGAAAGATCAGTAACAACATTGCCTTTGATGTATTGTTAGTTTTTGTGCAGAATAATATTTTTTTTCTCTCTAATTTACTGTCTGTGGCTGTTTTTGCCCTATTGACCTCAATATAACCACATTTTATGATTGCAAAACCATGACAGCATAAAATGATGCATTCTTGATTGTTGCTGGTTTTCCTTCTTATAAAGGAGAAATTTGTCAAATTTGTAATATTTACTGTTGATCATCAGTTGGCACCATTAACCCTTTAGACAGGCCTGTGCAAAAAAAACAGCTTAGTTTTCGGGTTTTACATGAAGTATAACAGCAAATTCAGTGTGTGTTGGAGTGATCCTTGTGCACTTACCCTGATACGTCTGAGAAAATCAAATATGCTCCCCAGCTTTCAGAGCTACATGGAGTAAACGAAAACAAAGACTGTGTATTTCTGCACTGACTGCCTTTTGATGTTGAGAAGTACAGCCTAAACAAAAGCAAGCTAAGTGGATTTGCATGCCATTCTGCTGGTCACTTGCTGGTGAGAAGAACAGCAAGCAACATGATAAAGGGCTTTACTTGTACCTAAGTCCTAAGTGGAGTCCACACGTAGACTGTGGAATCATGGTGGTGCAGTTTTCAGAGCCACAAGGTCCCTCATAAGATTTTATTAAATCCACAAAGCTCTGCAGAGACCAGCTCATCATAGAGAGGACATGCTTGCCCCATCAGATTCCTGTGGGAAATGTGAATGCATCATCTTCTCCACCTACTCAACCCTGGCAATAAATGTCACAGTGGATGAATAACTTGTGTTATTCAACAGTCAATTATGAACTTAAAATTTGGGTGAAAATAGGATGTTGCCACATCCTATGCCTGGAGGTGTGACATTTACCTGGGTACACCAGCAGGTCCGGAATGAAAAGGGCAACATGCAAGTGGTGTCAGGGAGAAACCACAGATTTAGTTTGCAGGTGAAGATTTATTATAATCTCAAGAACCAAAAAACACCTCAGTCTGAGGATCAAAAATATAAAAAGAAAAAGCACTGAGTCAAAAGATCATTCAGGCAGTAGTAGATAATACTGGATAGCAGTTCTGGGAAATGCTTCGTGATCCAAGCTTTGTGGGTGGAGCGGCAGAAAGACCTCGAGCAGATGCTGGTGAGCAGGCGGCTGCAGGTGGTGGAGTCCGAGCGTCCAATCTGACACCAAATGGTTCATCTGACAGGGCAGAAGAAAGATGACCAGAGAGGGCGAGAATGAAACAGAAACTAAAATCTTTGGAGTCAAAGTGATCAACAAGACAAGACAGAACAAAACACAGATCTAGAGCGAGTGAGCTGGAGAAACACACAAGACGGTCTGACAAAAGACAAGAGGGAAGAGGGAACTAAATAGAGAAAAAAAATAAGGAACTACAGGTGACAATAAGATAATAAGATAATAACTAGGATAACAAGAAGGCGGGGAAAAAAACACGCTGACATGGCGAGCTGTCAAAACAAAGAGCATGTGCTCCAAGATGAAACATGAAGACGACACGTAAGGACAACAATCAGAAACAGGTAGGTCTGGACACCCTCTTAACAGTAACCGATAAACAAACGGGTGACACCTCCCGGGCACCCCTTCGGTGTTTCCCCTCCTCGACCGATCTCCCTCACCCGCTGCTCGACGTCCCAGGAGAGAGACCCCACCACCACCCCACTTAAAAGGATGGCTACAGGGGTAACATCCTATCCAGGAACCTCGAACGGCCAGGAGAGTGCATCAGGTTTGACGTTCTCTTACCCAGGCCGGTACAACAGCGAAAAGGTGAATCGACCAAAGAAGAGTGCCCAGCGAGCCTGACACAAATTCAATCTTTCCAAATTCCAAATTTTTATGATCCGCCAGACCAAAAATGGCTGTGCTGTTCCTTCCAACCAGTGGCGCCACTCCCCCAGAGCCAGTCTGACAGCCAGCAACTCTCTGTTACCTATGTCATAGTTTTGTTCGGCTGGGCTCAGGCGGTGGGAGAAGAAGACAGAAGGATGCACCTTCCCATCCCTAGACGAGAAAAGACCGCGCCAACCCCCACTTCCGAGGCACTGAACAGCCTGATGACCTGGTTTCCCACAGTTCAGGCACAGGCCCCTAGCCAGCCAATATTGTTTTTCCTAAGTGGTTAGTCACAGATGTCCTAACTGCATCGGCTCCTGATCAGGAGTGGGTGGAGAAGTGTGAAGCAAACTTGAGAAACCCTCTTCAGCCCTCCAGGAGGAACGGGTAACTTGTTAATGTTGACGGCAAAGAAGGTGACCGTCAACATGAAAAGCAAGGTCAATCAGGGCGTCAAAAACATGAGGGAGATCATGGGTGACGATTTCATCCTGGATCTCGTCATCTAGACCGTCCCGAAACCTCACTTGAAGAGCTGCTTTGTTCCAAGCAGAGGCTGCTGCCAGGGTCCTGAATTGCCATCTTGTGATCACAAGATGGCGCCGAGCATGGCCGCCATGTTGCGAGCTCCCAGCAAACTTTGTTGTGTTTTGTATGTCTTACTTGTATTTTTGTTGTTTTTCGTGCTAGATGTACACACTCTTATTGCCTACGACAGACACGCAATTTGGGAAATTGGCTCCCTCGTCGCACACCGAAGACCGGACTTTGAGTTCTCCAACGACGCTCTACAAACACAACAACAGAGCCCTTTGTCTGGGCCACACAACCGAGGCGGCGACGCAAACGCAGGCGGAAAAGAGGAAAAAGAGCCGGCGTCCTGGTCAGACTGAGACGCGGTGGATTTCGACCTCCGCTCCCCACCATTCTGCTGGCTAACGTTCAGTCACTGGACAACAAACTTTGCGAGCTACGGGCGCGCATTTCCTTCCAACGGGAAACAAGAAACTGCTGCATTATCTGTCTTACAGAAACCTGGCTATCTGCGGAGGTACCAGACAAAGCTGCTGAACTTTCAGGGTTCTCCGTGCACCGCGCGGATAGAACGAAGGAACTCACAGGGAAAAGCAAAGGAGGAGGTGTTTGTTTCTTTATTAACAACTTTTGGTGTGATGAGAGAAACATACACTCAGTTAGATCATTTTGTTCTCCTGATCTGGAATACCTTATGCTTCGGTGTCGACCATAGTGGCTACCAAGGGAATTCACATCGGTGATTATTACGGCTGTCTACATCCATCCTCAAGCCAACACAGAGCAGGCGCTCAGGGAACTGTATGGGAGCATAAACGAGCAGGAAACCGCACACCCGGAGGCAGCGTTTATTGTTACAGGGGACTTTAACAACGCCAATCTCAGGAAAATCGCTCCAAAGTACTTTCAACATATCACCACAAACACGCGTGGTGATCGTATTTTGGACCACTGCTACTCTCCGTTCCGGGATGCTTACAAATCCCTCCCCCGCCCACCGTTTGGCAAATCAGATCACTCTTCTGTTCTGCTCTTGCCTGCTTACAGGCAGAAACTGAAACGGGAACCACCCACCCTCAGGACGTTTCAGAGCTGGTCAGACCAATCGGATTCCATACTTCAAGACTGTTTTGATGACGTTGACTGGGAGATGTTCCGGGCAGCTTCTGATGACGACATCGAAGTGTACTCAGACACCGTTACATCCTTCATCAGAAAGTGCATAGAAGACGTAGTCCCAACAAAAACTGTCCGTATCTACCCTAACCAAAAACCATGGATCAATTGCGAGGTTCGAACAGCCCTATCAGTGCGAACTTCCGCCTATAAATCCAGAAATGCTGAGGAACTAAAACAAGCAAACTACAACCTCAGGAAAACGATCAAAGCAGCAAAACGTCAATACAAAGACAAGGTAGAGGGTCAATTTAACACCAATAACGCAAGGAGCATGTGGCAGGGACTTAATTACATCACGGACTTTAAAAGTAACAAATCCGCCACTGTGAACATTGCTGCGTCTCTCCCAGACGAGCTCAACTCGTTCTACGCCCGCTTTGAAGCACAGGACAGCGCACACACGCAGCGCGCTCCCGCGGCCGACACAGAAACCCCCAGCACACTCTCTGTTTCTGTAGCGGATGTAACGAGATCTTTTTCGTCGCGTGAACATCCGAAAAGCTACGGGCCCAGATGGCATCCCTGGACGTGTACTTAAAGCATGCGCACACCAGCTAGCAGGGGTTTTCACGGACATCTTTAACCTCTCGCTATCTCGGTCTGTGGTTCCTACATGCTTTAAGACAGCTTCTATTGTGCCAATACCGAAATCAGCTAAAACCACATGCTTGAATGACTGGCGTCCGGTTGCACTGACACCCATCTTCAGCAAGTGCTTTGAGAAGCTGATTAAAAACCACATCTGCTCTGTACTGCCCGCTAACACTGACCCTCTGCAATTTGCATACAGAAACAACCGCTCCACTGATGATGCAATTGCTTTCACCTTGCACACTGCTCTGTCTCACCTGGAAAACAAAAACACATATGTGAGAATGCTGTTTGTGGACTACAGCTCAGTATTCAACACCATAGAGCCGGCCAAGCTGGTGGTGAAGCTCCAGGCTCTGGGCCTACACAGCTCTCTGTGCAACTGGATCCTGGACTTCCTGTCAAGCAGACGCCAGGTGGTCAGAATGAACAACATCACCTCATCCACACTGATCCTCAACACTGGTGCTCCACAGGGCTGTGTTCTCAGCCCACCCCTGTACTCCCTGTACACACATGACTGTAGATCTAAACACAGCTCCAATGTCATCGTTAAATTTGCTGATAACACAACGGTAGTGGGCCTAATCACAGATAATGATGAGACGGCCTACAGAGAGGAGGTGCACGCTCTGACGCAGTGGTGTCAGGAAAACCACCTCTCACTCAACATCAGCAAAACCAAGGAGCTGGTGGTGGATTTCAGGAGAGAGAAGAAAGAACACACTCCCATCACCATCAACGGGACGCCAGTGGAGAGAGTCAGCACTTTCAAGTTTCTTGGAGTACACCTCGCTGAGAATCTGACATGGACTGCCCACACAGACGCAGTGCTGAGGAAGGCACAACAACACCTCTTCTTCCTCAGGCGTCTCAGGAGGTTTGGAATGAGCCCCCACATCCTCCGCTCGTTCTACACCTGCACTGTGGAGTGCATTCTGACTGGCTGCATCACCACCTGGTACGGAAACAGCACCAGCAGCAATCGCAAAGGTCTACATAGGATAGTGCGAACTGCTGGACGCGTAGTAGGAGGTGAGTTTCCCTCCCTCCAGGACATCTACACCAGGAGGTGCATGAGGAAAGCCAAGAGAATCATCAGCGACTCCAGCCACCCAAGCCATAGACTTTTCTCTTTGCTACCCTCAGGCAGACGTTTCCGCAGCATCCGGTCACGCACCAGCCGACTGAAGGAAAGTTTCTTCCCTCAGACTATCAGGCTGATGAACACTTAACACACCCCCACACAAACTCTTCCATACCCCGCACTGCACACCATCAAGATGTAGCATGCACTGCACTTTAACAAATCCATACTTAAAACAATACTGCCTACGTATCGCTGTCAACACTGCCAATTTTACATTGTCTTGTTTTTTTGTGAGTATGTTGTTGTATTTTGCACTGTCTGTATTTTGCACTGTCTGTATTTTGCACTGTCTGTATTTCGCACTGTCGTTGTATTTACACTGTCTGTATCCTGCACTGTCTGTATTCTGCACTGTCGTTGTATTTGCACTGTCTGTATTTTGCACTGTCTGGAGCCAGTACCTAAGCTTTTCACTCATCATAGCACACGTGCTGCTGATGATGTGACAATAAAAGTGATTTGATTTGATTTGGACAGAGTAGTCTCAGCTAAGCGGAAAAAGGAAGCCGCCTCATCCCCCTGAGCTGACCGATCGAACAGCTTGGTCATCTCATTTTGAAAGTCATCAAAAGTGGCACAAAAAGGGGCACGTGCATCCCACATAGCAGTGGCCCAGTCACGGGCTCTGCCCTTAAGGAGAGTTCTCACAAAAGCCACTCTGGATTTCTCAGTGGCGTAACGATGTGGCTGGAGAGCGAAGACAAGAGAACACTGTGACAAGAAGGACTGACAGGAGCTGGGGCACCCGTCATAGGGTGGTGGACAATTTGCATGCAGCTAAAGATCAGGATAGAAAGAAATGGCTGCCTGCCTGCCTGCCCGCTCTGACATTCAGCTGCAGGTCCTGGACTAGAGCTTTGAGTTCCGCAACACAAGCCGTCAGGAACTCAACTTCTTGTGAAGTGGCAGATAATTGAGAGGCCTGTTGTGTCAGGAGAATGCCCTGCTGGGTTACCGCATTTCTGACTTGACAGCGGAGCACATGGCGAGCTGTCAAAACAAAGTGCGTGTGGTCTGAGATGAAACATGAATACGACACGTAAGGACAACAATCACAAACAGGTAGGTCCGGACACACTCTTAACAAGTGGTGCACAGGAGAGAAAAGAAGAACAATGAGCACTTACATCTGTTGTGGTGGACACTTTTGCAAAGACCACCAGGTTATATGCTGCAAGTCCAGCTGGAAAGACTGTTTACTCCATGTAGTTCTGAGAGCTGAGGTGCATACTTAAATTTTCTCAGACACATCAAGGTAAGTGCACAAAGGTCACTTTCACACACACATGCACTACAGATCTGCGTGGGACAGAATTTTTAGCCTCGTTCCCACCCACTCCCGCCAGGTTTTATTCTGCACCCAACCGCTCCCACTGTATATTCAGCCTTTGTTGCCGCTGCCCATCCCGCCCTCTTTTCTACCCAACCCAACTCATCCTGCTAAATTTGGATCTGGATTCCAAAATCCCATGTTTTGTTTGCCCCTTTGTGACATGAGTGCCGCATAACGTGCGGTGAGGTTTGTGGCTGGTGAGGCACTGACCCTTTCAAAGTCAGATTTACAAACATATCCACTCAATATATTTGCCAACTACCGATTGTGTTTCATATATCATATCAGCATTATTTCGATACGCATAGCAGGTACATATTGGGCCAAGAAAGAATGTAAAATTTATAGTGATTAAATATGCCTTCCAAAAGACCGGAGGAAACCCATGCCAACACGGGGAGAACATGCAAACTCCACACAGAAACGCCAACTGACCCAGCCGAGGCTCAAACCAGAGACCTTCTTGCTGTGAGGCCATCGTGCTACTCATTGCGCCACCATGACCACCGCATCAAGATACAGACATGGTATATTTTGAATTGATCCACAAGTGAAGTTTATTTATAGGTGCATTTTTTTAACTAAATTCGAGAGGATCACATGCTTATTATTGAACACAGCTGGTCCCGCATAAACTCTGTATATGGCACCAATCAGATGAATACTGACTCACTATAAAGAACCAGAGTTTTCCCACTCCAGTCATCTTCGTCTTGAAGAATCTTTCCCGCTACAAAACGCTTAAGCTCCAAAAGCTTTTAGAGTATTGCACTGTAGCAAAATTAGCTCAGTTCATGAATATTAATGATCAATAATAACAAGTTATTATTAATTATTAATATTCTGCATTAACTTACAGTAATTTGACTAAATAAATATAACAATGACTTCGCCCGCTCGTATTCATTTATTTAGAAAGGGAATTATACCTACTTCTTGTGAAGTAGGTTAATAATTTACAAGTTTTGGTAAACTTAAATCAGCGTGTAACGAAATCTATCATTTAAGTGACTTTTTCTGTGAGGCAAAATAAAAACAATCCAAAGTGGTTTTAGCATGATTTATTTGACTAGTCTAACATATAACAAACAAACGTACAAAACATAACAACAAAAACATAGAAAAGAAAGCTAGCGAGGAAGTAACAGATTTTAGATAAAAGAATGGCAATTCTCGCTCAGTTCCACACAACTATTAAGGACCACTAAGATTATAAACGCCTTTTTATAAAGGGGCACGGCTTTAATGCACAACTAAATACCTGGATTTAGTGGGTCTCTTTCTCTCAATTCAATTCAATTCAATTCATCTTTATTTGTATAGCGCTTATACAATGTAGATTGTGTCAAAGCAGCTTCACATAGAAGATTATAGTGAATTGAAACAGTGTCAGTTCAGTTCTAAGAGATCAAGTTCAGTTCAGTTCAGTGTGGGTTAATAATCACTACTGAGAGTCCAAACACTGAGGAGCAAATCCATCGATGCGCAGCTCTACAGATCCCGAACCATGCAAGCCAATGGCGACAGCGGCGAGGCAAAAAAACTTCACCAATTGGCGAAAGCGAAGATTTAAAAAACCTCGAGAGAAACCAGGCTCAGTTGGGCACGACCATTTCCCCTATGGCCAAACGTCTTGTGCAGAGCTGCAGTCTAGGCGCAGCACGGTGGACCTCGGCGAAGACTCGTCTGTCCTTGGAGCATCACAGGAATCAGTCTCATGCTCTCACTCCACGATGACCACCACAGCAGGATACGGCCTGGTCCAGAATACCTTGGGATCATCTCGTCGCTGGTCTTGGATCGCATCAGTGGCGCTGCATAGTCTGAGGGCCTCAAGATGAGTACCCCCAGGTGGATTTCTCTTGTTGTTTCTCTGATGTGTGGAAGATGGGGTCCTTTCTTGATGCATGGAGTTTTGCAGTGCAGATCGGAGGATACAGTACAGAAATGAGGTTTGCCCCCTCAGGGGCTCTCCTGTGAAGACTCTCTCTTCGGAACCTTTCTGCCCTGATTCTGGGGAGAGAATGGGTTTTAACTATGGGTCAAGTCCCACCCATTTTCTACTGACTGACCAATGGTTTCATGGCGAAGTTTTGAGTGGGAGATTCTCTTTGTCTCTGGACTGCTGATATGCATAATGAGGATCCTCCCGAAACATACGAAGAGACATTAACTCAGAGCATTAAAGATTTTAAGCCGTATAAATTATGATCAAGCCTCCTAGGTCATGAGCTGTAAAATAGCAGGAGAAACGTAATGATACTAAACACGACACTCTAAACACACATTAGATAGCATCTAGGCATTTCTATACTATATATACGATCAAAAAGGACTTCATTAGTGCATGCATATACTATTTTAACTACTTTTGATATAGGGCAGAGCATATAGATTACAAACACACATTACATATTATTTGGAGTGAGTTTTTGGGTTCTGATAGTTCTTTTCAATAGTGTGTGTCTTGGGTTGCAAACGGTGTCCACAAAGGGAGGTTTTCTCCCTTCTCATCCCATCTGTAATACAGATTATGGACTAAAGAATAGCTCCCCAGGGCCAACCAAGCAACCTGGCCAAACTCAAAATGTCACGCACAGATTTTTTCGACGCCAGAAGCCCTGGCACCTACGGTTATGAATGTCACACCAATAAGAAATTTGGTATTTTAGGGAATCTATTTCTTCAGCTGCGGCCCATATGTAAAAGCACCATTAAACCTATTGACATGGACAAGAACCACCAAACAACAACAACTTCAGCAAAAGCTCCCGCTATCCCCAAGAGGGGAGAGGGGGTAGTTAACCCAGCCCTGCCAGGATGACAAATCAAGCCTAAGATCCCATCATTTAACCACAATGCTGTCAATATAATCTCCTTCTCCATCCACTTCAAATGCCTCACCCTACACATCCGCCGTGTTTTCAACTCAAATTCCAGCAAGATCACAGTCTACAAAATCCACCTGCCCTCGCAAACGCTGGTATCCATGCCCCAAGCCATTGCCATGAAGCCCTTAAAGTTACCGTTCCACCCGTGGTCATGTTACATAGCATGCTTTAGGGCAAATAAATAATGATTCTCTAACCTAGACAAAATATTTTATATATCTTCAAAAGCTGAGACTCACTTCACTAGAACGATTTCAATCATTTTAAGGCACGAACAAAGCAGACATTAATGTTCTCTGTCAAACTGCCAAGAACCAAAGAAGAGCATAAACCAAAGAAACTCACCTCACAAGCCTCCCGTCTGTTCACAGATCCATAACATTCTAACAGCATGGAGTAATTTGACTGCAAAAGGTCCAGGAAATCCAATTCCATAAAACATCAGTCCACAGTTTTAAACAGATTTATATGTCGATAAACATCCAGGGGATGCAGTACTATCATCCGCTACTGTCATACACTACAGCATCTTCAGACATAAACATTTCATCATCAAAATGGCCGCCAACCTGTGACCCTTTGATTGACATTTCATTGAACCAATAGCTGATTAATTTAATCTGTTAGGTGTCTACTTTTTTGTGCACACTCACAATAACAACAAACGTGTGTGATTTTGCAAAATAAGGAAAACAAACAGTGTAGGCATTTTTTCCTTTCTGTCTCCGCAAACTGTTTTTAGAAATGCGTCAGTAAAATGCACTGACACTTTGCGAAAACAAAACACAGACATGAGACACATATCTATAGAAAGATTAAAGTGTCTACTTTTAAATGCAGTGAGTGCATGTTGAAAACAAACATTGTTTGATAAAGTAATCAGTATGAAACCAACACTGTCTAGTTTCTCAATCCACGAGTCCACACGCTGCTTGAATACATTAATACATGAGAGAGAAACATAGAGATAGAAAGGTCGTTTCATTTTTATTCCCAGGAATAAATTGAAATTGTGACCCAATTAACCTCACGGGTTCATCATCGGGTATTTGGGCAAATATTTATATAAAAGGTCTTAAATGTTATTCTTGAGCTTGATTAGCTGGTTCAGGTGTGTTTAATTGGGGTTGGAACTAAAATATGCAGGACACTGGCCCGAGTGTGGACACCCCTGATTTAAAGTAATTGTTTTTCATGTTTAAAATATTTTTCATTCTTATGTATAAAACTTTTGTCATTACGCTACTTCAGTGTCTCAGAGTCATTCAGAAATGATTATTAAATGCTGGATTAATGCACAAGAGAGTTTTCAATACAACAGTTTTGCAAACACGTTTTATACCATTTCAAATACATATTTTGTGCACGCTGTATATGTGCACATACAGTGCTCAGCATAATTGAGTACAGCCCATTTTGAAAATGAATACTTTTATCCATTTCTCATTGAATATAGGCAATGTATTTTGGTGCATCAGGGCCAGCCATCGGCTGACTTCTTTATGCAGCTCAAAGGACAGAGCTGTCCAGGGAGACGCTTGCTAATACCTAGAGTTAGACCACCAGCAGATGTCCATTCAAGCCAGGCGTAGACCTGGCCAGTCTTGTCCAGCCTAGCACCTACTTGTGCTGCAAATGGGATCATTTGTCCCGATGAGCATTTAACCAAAGCCGAACCTGGACACTGGCGTCCCATGCAACACTTTTAACACACGAGAGAGGGATCCTTTGTCCCGATTAAAGCCATTTTTAACACACAGATACCGGAATAATGACCAGCCCATCCCAATAAAGACACTGCATGGCGATAAATGTCTGAACACCATATGACCTTTATTGTCTTAGAAAATTGTGTATTATTTAATCAGGAAGATTCAGAGTCTTCTGTTGGTTGGCGTGGGCATGCCCCCTGGCTTTTCTCCTTTTCAGACCGCCATGGCAGCGTCCTCCTGCTTATTCCCTCCTGCAAAAGAGAGACATTAAGGGCAGTTAGGTGTTCACATCCATGCTTTGGCTAGCCAAAGAGGAACTGACTTACCAGGGGTGACTCGGGACTGTTTGCCCTCTTGCGCCCCTTCCATGGGTGGCTTTCTCTGCCTCCCGCTGCCACCGCCTCCTCCTCTTCTTCCACCAAGGCCCTCTCGAGTCTGCAGTGCTCACGTGCTTGCAGAGGGCGGAGGTGAAGTGCGTAGAATTTAGTCGAGACACAACGGGTGAGTGGCCTGCTACCACAACAGTTCCTGGGTTACATTCCGGCAATTTGCTCTCCCCATGGCTTCCTTCCGGGCCGAGAGCTCCGTGTGCTGCTTCAGTTGCCTGTCTAGCCGGGCCGGCGTGCTCCGACATCCGTGCACCGGACACGGCGTCTTCCACATGGCCAGCGGCGAGTGAGAGCAAAAGGCTCTTCTCGTCCGAGTTCATCACCTTGTGAACCGATGACAGGTGCGGGGAGAGCCGGCTGTAGACATTAAGCAGAGTGCACATTCGTCGAATGTCCATCAAACACGCACAGTTTTGGGCAGCTTCACTGCGCCAGCCGTGGGAGTTTTTGCACGGCTTTTTCCTTTTTCCCTTTCAAAGGGATCAGTAGTGTATGAGCCACATCGAACACGCACCAATTTCGGGGCAGCCTCACTGGGCCAGCCGGCTTTCTCTTTCTTTTCACAAAGGAACCAACATAGAACCATCGAACGGGTACCAACACAGAAGGGGGGGCCGGAGCCAGCCTAGACCCGTAGCCTGCACCGCTTGCCTTGGCGTTTAACCCCGGCGGAGACTCTAATAAGCCCCAGGGGGGGCCGAGAGGCAGCGGGGATAAACCCAGGGGGTGGGCGGGCTTGCAAACTGGCGGGTCGGACGCAGCAGACACAGGGGCTAAGGGACCCAGCCAGAGAGTAGCCTGCAACACTGGCCCTGGCGTTTCACCCCACCGGAGACTCTAATAAGTCCCCGGGGGGCCGAGAGGCAGCGTGGATAAACCCAGGGGGTGGGCGTGCTTGCGAACGGGCGGGTCAAACAAGGCACATACAGGGGCTGGGAGCCGGCGCTAGACTGTAACCCACAACTGCCCCTACTGAGAAGCTGAGCCCACCAACCCATCCCCCTTCCCCCCCGGGTGAGGGAGGGGGCCAGGGGTAGAGCCGCGGGCCGAGAACCAGCAAGAAGAGGGGTAAAACCCAGGAGATCGGGCAGGCGGGCAGAGCGGCGGACATGCTCGGTCAAAACCAGACGGGCCATCTGGGTTCTTCTCACACAGATAGAGGCGGGAAGGGGGTGGGGGTTGTGTGCAGAGGGAACCCCCATCACCTCCCCTCCCCTGAAAGCACGCCCAAGACTGGGAAGGAAACAATCACACCCATAGAGGCCGACCCACCTCGACACACCTTAGAGAGTGGGCCAGGGTGGGGGCCGGGGTGGGAGCCTTCCCTAAGGGCATTACGAGCTCCTATCGGCCAGATGGTGGGTCCAGGCACAAAGTCGTCAGAACCAAAGCCCACGAATTTACGTGCCTCCCGTAAACCTGATGGGAGGTCAGAGACAATTGGGGGTGGGCACGTACCTCCAGGCGTGGGACATACCAACATGTAAGCTGGGAAAGGTGGTCTTTCGTCGGGCAAGGCCTGGTGGTCTAAATAATGCTACCGGTGAGCGTTTCCAACTCGTTCCCACTGGTTGTTCCAGAGACTTACCGTCCTCCAAATGCACTCAATCCAGACACTCGCTACAAAGACCCACCATACCCCAGACTCGCTACAAAGACCCACCATACCCCAGACTCGCTCCACTAGCTCTCAGTTGAACAAAGCTTGCCCAGGGATGGGCCACTTAACCAAACACTCTTATCCGGGCAGCAGACCTTGCCAAAGTCCCCTTGGCTTAGGTCTCTCTACACCAGACGCATGCGAAAACGGATGCTCTTACCTGGGCAGCGGACCTGGCCAAAGACCCCTTGGCATAGGTCTCTCCATGCCAGACGCGCGGCCAACAGCTTGCGGGAAATGAACACTCTTACCCGGGCAGCGGACCTGGCCAAAGACCCCTTGGCATAGGTCTCTCTGCGCCAGACGCGTACGGGAAACGGACGCTCTTACCCAGGCAGCGGACCTGGCTAAAGACCCCTTGGCTTAGGTCTCTCCACGCCAGACGCGCGCCCAACAGCTTGCGGGAAACAGACGCTCTTACCTGGGCAGCGGACCTAGCAAAAGACCCCTTGGCTTAGGTCTCTCCGCGCCAGACGCATACGGGAAACGGACACTCTTGCCTGGGCAGCGGACCTGGCCAAAGACCCCTTGGCTTGGGTCTCTCCACGCCAGACGCGTACGAGAAACGGATGCTCTTACCCGGGTAGCGGACATGGCCAAAGACCCCTTGGCTTGGGTCTCTCCACGCCAGACGCGCGTCAGACCAACTGTCTTCCTACCGGACCTTGGTTGTTTCAGGTGCTCGCTAGAAAGACTCCCCATCCCCCAAGTTGAGTTTTCCCCACATAACAAGAAAGACTTACCATCCCCCAAATGGACTTAGTCGATTCAGAGACCCCCCCCCCCAACCCCAATTCCCCCCAAAAGACCCCCATCCCCCAGAGATTTGTGAGGGGTGCACTTATATATACACATGGTCATACAAGCATATAGTTTGGGCTAGCTTTAGCACATGGACATTGCTTTACAATGCCCTTGATGGGTGAGTGGGGGTGTGTCTTTTGTCTTTCCAGGTGTGATTTATTCATGACCATTGTCACTCACACATGCAGTTGAGATCACCCAAATCACCCTTAACAAATTGTAATTCGTTGTAATGTTTTCTTTGAGTGAGAGAACAGAAAAATTTTCACATAATTGTGAAGTAAATATTCTAGTCTACAAGACTGGTTACTCAAAAGTCTTGTTCAGGCCCATTCATTGTGCTTTTTTGGACCTTATTTCAGCTACATTATTTTCTCCAAATCCTACTAATCACGCATAATATTTTTTTCTATAAACACAAGCATGTTCATCAATATTTCTCACATATTATTGTAGCACAGTTTGTGCTGAATACAAATAAAATAAAACACATGTTGGCCAATACTATGTAATAAGTAGCTGAAATACGCACAAATGTCAGGGCATGTCAAAACATGTTAGGGACCCCAAAACGTTTCATCCATCAACTGGGCGGCAGATACATTTGCCTTTTAAGCAAGTTACAAGATTACTAAGATGTTAAAACTCTACTTCACCATCACTTCACCTACTCCACCTTCAAGAGAAACTTTCAGGACCACCAGCCAAGCCATGCCCCATATTCCCAAACTCACCATATGACAGCTGTACACGCATCATGTTGTAAAAATGAAAATGCTGACTCTCTCTCTCGTTTCTCATTGCAGAGTTTGGCTTTTGGCCTCAGAAGCGGGTCCTCATCCAACACTGGTCCCACCTTATTCAGAAATGATATTGCCATAAACCACTCCCTCCCCACATAACCTTCGCCAAATTTCTATATCCCTCATCTTACAACCAGTAGCCCCTAGAACCCTCCAGTCATATCTTACAGCACGGAATGCATTTAAACACTTTTACACCCTATACAAACACCTTTCCTTGATTTTTCCATCCTCACCATCACTTTATTCATATCCCACCTTCACTCTTCTAAAAATATACAAGCCAGCTCCATTAGAAGCTACTAGAAGTGGGATCCAATTTTTCCCATAAATTAATCCATGGATCATGCTCCTGTTTTCTGGACAGAATGAAGGAATTGTCTGATCATCTCCACACTTCTGTTATTCTGAACACAACCCTCTCTCAGCCCACAGCTGAACTGTTCACCACTACACCACTACAGTCACCAGGACATCAGTAGCAGAGCACAGAGAGCACTAGTGCTGTGTGTGTGTGTGTGTGTGTGTGTGTGTGTGTGTTATAAGCTGATGTTTGTTTACTGACTGAATGTAAATCTGTGTGTGTTTACAGTCTGGATCATGGAGGAGAGAAGAGGATTACAGCAGGACCACGCAAACGTAGGACCACACACACACAATCACACACACACACACACACACACACACACACACACACACACACACACACACACACACGCACACGCACACACACAGCTGTAGTGAGTGTTGGTGTGTTATAAATGTGTCTTTTCTTGTGTTCAGATGGCTGTTTCCTCACACTGGATCTAAACACAGCAAACAATCATCTCATTCTGTCTGAGAAGAACAGAGAGGTGAAGTGTGTGAGAGAGAATCAGCCGTATCCTGATCATCCAGACAGATTTAATGATCTTCCTCAGGTGTTGTGCAGAGAGAGTGTGTGTGGACGCTGTTACTGGGAGATTGACTGGAGTGGACATGATGTGGATATTGGAGTGTTGTATAAGAGCATCAGGAGGAAGGGAAGAGATGAGTGTGTGTTTGGATGTGATGCTCAGTCCTGGAGTTTGATCTGCTCCTCCTCCAGTTTCTCATTCAGACACAATAACACACACACTGATCTCCCGGTAAAGCCGATTAGACATATAGTAGGAGTGTTTGTGGATCACAGTGCAGGAACTCTGAGCTTCTACAACATTGATGGAGACACAATGAGCCTCATCCACTCAGTCCAGACCACATTCACTGAGCCGCTCTGTGCTGGGTTTAGGGTTGAGCGTGGATCATCAGTGAAACTGAGCTGAAGACTGACGAGAGATTTACCCAGAATCCTCTGCAGGAGCAGTCAGCTCCTGACATGATCTGGAGTCTCTTCTGTGTGTGTCCACAATGTGTGTGCACGTGTTCACTGCTGTGTGTGTGTGTGTGTGTGTGTGTGTGTGTGTGTGTGTGTGGTGTGTGTGCTCGTTTTAAGCCGCCTCTCCAGTTGACAAGTGGCAGATGAGGAAATCCTCCATTTCCAGTGGACGGCAGAGCAGGACAAGGTTATTTTAGTTCAAGAAGATTAAAACTGTTGGTCAGAAACATTTTTAACCAAAACAAAATCCCAATAAATGAAGAACTAAAACTAAACTAACATCAGTGCCTGAACCAGTGTTTCTCAACTGGTGGGTCGCGACCCAAAAGTGGGTCGCGGGAACATTTTCAGTGGGTCGCGGAGTGTGTGGTCAAAAAAACAACAAAAGTTTCATTTTTTAACTTATTTTGCTTATACCGGACTTTTATTTTGAAATGCGCGCGCGACAACCGTACCGACTACTTCCCGATAAACATTATGATGATCCGTGGATGAGCAATCCCTTTGGAATCGACGTGGAAAGCGTCACGTTGCCGAGCAACAAAGGGAATCAGCTTGTGGAGCCGTCATGTGATAAGACGCTGAAAAAGAAATTCAGTGAAGTAAAGCCTCTCCCAGTTTTGGTGCCGCAAAGTGCTTTCTGAGTATTCGTCCCTTGCCATTCGTGCGATCAAATCCATCCTACCATTCAGCACTACGTATTTGTGTGAAAGTGGCTTCTCTTCCTTGGTGCAGCTTAAGTCAAAGCAAAGGAACAGGTTGGACATAGAGCACGATCTTCGGGTCTACCATCACCCCAGACTTTGAAACTCTTATCACGAGTAAAGCACATCCTCAGTTATCTCATTAGCTTCCCAAATTACTGTTAAGTGAAACAGATGTTTGTAATTGCAGTTATATTAGATGTAAAAATGGTTATGATTGTTTTAATAATTTTACTGTAATTTGCTGATTTGTTCTGTTCAACAGGATCAGTGTTAATGTTTTATTAACAGTTCAGTTTAGTTCATGGTAACTGAACTTTTCCTTACCCTTACTTTGTAATATTTCTATAATTTGATACATTTAGTTAAATGACAGCAATAAAATATTGTTTATTTGTAAATATTGGTGACTTGTGATTTATCTGTCACTATTTGTGTATGTTAACAAATAAATACAAATTAATTATAATTCCTAAAATTATATTATATTTCCTAAAAGTGTGGGTCGCGGCTTGATGACCATGTAAAAATGTGGGTCCCATGGCCAAACCAGTTGAGAACCACTGGCCTGAACTACTGAGCAAATCAGTCAAGAGCAGGATTATATTGATTGATCATCTTAAACAGGACAGCTGTTCCAGCTTTTCCTCATCTGCCAGCAAATCTAAACTACTACATTGATTATCTTTAATGTGTAGAAGTTTCCTCATTTCTCTATAATGCTTCAGTTTCGTTTGTTAGTTTATGTTGCATTTGTGCAGTTTTTGATCAGATTCTTATCTTATTTTCATCACTAAAGTGTTTCGCATGTGTTAGAGAACCCAACAGAGACACTGGTGTCTTTCAATATACAATCTGTTTACTATTGTTGAGTCATGGCCTGAGGAGAGTGTGTACTTCCCCACTTGATCTCCTCAGCTTTGCTGTCATGTTTTGGCTTTGGGGTTTGGTTTTCACTCATGTTTGGTAATGCTTTGCTCAGGGTATAATAAGGAAAGATAACTGTTGATGTAGGAGAATGGCTTTTACTCTGCAGTGTGTAGCCTCATGTGCTAACAAAGTTTCACTGTCTTTGTTGCTCTGCAGTTCATATGCTACAGCTGTTTCTCTATACAGTGTCTCTGTTTCATTCTGCTGTCTGTATATTTAAACATGTTACTTAATAAACAACTTTGCCTGCTTTATGGCGTTAAGATTCTCTTTATCAGTGATGATAACATCCCAGATAGCAAAATGACATCATTTCAACCTAAAATCAATGTTTCTTTTGACATCGATTCAACGTCGTTTTGCTCATCGGGGTAATGTTGAAACGACGTCAGGCACTCCATTCAAATCTAACCTGAAATCGACACAATTGGTTACTTACCCAACGTTGAATCGATGTTGATATTCAGTCGATCGAAACGACGTTATAGAATCCACACATTTTCAACATGTAATCAACCTAATTGGTTTGTCCACCTGACGTTGAAATGATGTTGATTTATAGTTGATTGGAACAACGTAGAATCCACACATTTTCAACATATAATCGACCTAATTGGTTTGTCTATCTGATGTTGAAATGATGTTGATTTATAATCGATTGGAACAACGTAGAATCCACACATATTCAACATAAAATCTATCTAAATGATTTAACGTTGAAATGAATGCTTAAACATTTTCAACACTAAACCAATCCATATGACCTAATCACCTTTTTTTTTTACAAGAATAGCCTACATAATATAATTTATTCTGTATATATAACAAAACACACCACAATCTGTCATCATTTTTTATTGATACAAACACACAGCTGTGAATATCTGTTAAGAGCATGAATTCATTCAAACCTTCTACACTTAAACAAACAGAGAACATTTAAATTACTGACTAAAATAGTCAAAACCATTTACTCAAAAAGTAAAACTGTAGAATATTAAATACATTTGTCTATTTGTGTTCTATTTCAACATGTATTTTTCATTAGAGTAAAAAATGCATTTTATTTCAGATGTGCATAATAACAAAATCAACTATTAGGGTCAAAACACAGGTTTAAATCACAATGTTCAAGCTGTTTAAAGAACAACATTTATTTAATGAATTAAGAAAGATACAATCACAGAAACTAAAATTCAGATGCAACCATAGAAAAAATATTCTTGCTGGATTAACAAGGTCAATAAATAAATAAATAAAAACAAATTATTTTAGGTGGTGTGAAACTATCGGGAAGCCATTCGTCTACAGTGCCACCATTTACTAGAATTCCATCCCGGAGTTTCCAGAAATACGAAGTATTAGTGACCCAGACACTTGTCTGAGAACAAGCTTCAAATATTACAACAACCGGGAAGAATTGCAAGCTTGTTTATTAATTACAATTTTTTTTTTTTTTTTTCAAAATATCATTGTTTAATGACTAAGTGCAATAAATAAAATACAGTGCTGCGACCAATGAATGTAACGTATACTGAATAATCATATGCCATGCACATGATCCTATTATAACGATCACTGCGAACAATAAGCTAAGCGTTCATTTTATATACAAACTGTAAATATAAAAACATTAAAATAATTTAAAGCAATGAAAATCTATATGTAAAAAAACAAAACTTCTTTAAACTGCGTCTCGTCAGAGCTGAGCATACATTTTATTTCAGTAAAAAACGGTCCTCTTCATAATATTTCTATTTATTTCTTCTTTGTAATATGGTATGAATTTAAAAAATACGGACTTTCCTTTACGTCTCCTATTCAGTTTTTTTACTTCCTGCTCTCCATCTTAATTTCAATTTTAAATTCCACACCAGGCCAGTAAAAAAATCCTAAGTGTTGAGCCCTGTTGGGTAATTCTCCTTCTCATTAAAACTCAAATGTGCATTGTGTTGTGACAATTACTTATGATTTTTGTAACAATAAAGATGTATTCAATACAACCATAAAAACGCTAAAAGATTGTCAGTACACTGTACTATAGGCACAACCAGTCGTTTGGTCTGTTTGTGTGAGAGAGGAAAAAAAACATTTGCAACTTGTTTAAAAAAAAAAAACTTTCTCAGACTTCAAATATACTGGTCACTAACAGAAACTTCAGTCATGGGTGCTGTTCTTTTGCTCCAGTAATACCTTCAGAGAACATAATAGTCAGTGATCCATACATAGGCAGAGAGATTAGTGTGCTGTAGGCAGAACTGGAATAGACGTCTGTCCAGGCACAGGTTACAGATCTTGATGTCTTCAACTGGAGATTTCAGAGAAACTGCCATTAAAAAAATTGTAAGAAAAAAAAAACATGTTACTCAGTAGGAAAATCTCACCAGGTACAGTATCTACTATTACAAAGTACAATTCCAAGGTAAATTTTCAGTTCAACCCACAGTATTGGTACCATAAAATTGCCACAATTTTTGACTCCTCACACAGAATATTAAGTTAACATGGTATACTGTGAGAAATTAAATGATCTTGGATTTCATTTTCTTGTGAAATTCTAAAAAGCTTAATGATATAAAATATTTTTCAAAATAAATGCATTTAAACATTTGTTTAGATACTTGTACAAGTAAACTGCAGTAACCTCAAGAGAAAAGCTTGTTGACAAAATAAATTTTAATAAACAGGAAAATAAAAAATGCACACCAGAACATAGCACTACAATCAGAAAAAAACAGACAAGCATGGTTTGTGAACAATTGAGGTAAAGTTGGTTTTATATTCGGATATTCAGACATTCTCCTCAATAATATAATGTCAGAAAAGTATTCTTTGGGGGCGCTACTGAGCAAGCAATGGAGTAAGGTAAAAGTTGGGTGAGCTCTGCAAAAAACGTAATATAACTCATAAATTTAAGGCGCTTTCATCGAAAATATGAGATGCTACATCTGTCTAAGACTTTACTACTCTACATAAAACGGCTGGATTCTTTATAAATGGCGGGCAAACTACGCAAATATAAGTACACGGGGAAAACCGCTGCTAATCAAGAGGATGCTAATACACCTAGCATGATGTCCGAGCCAGCTGAACACACTGACATTTCGGAGATTAAAGCCGAGCTAATCTCGTCTATCAAAACGGAAATAACCTCGCTCTTTCAAACAGAACTGAAAAATGCACTTTCAAACGAATTTGAAATGGTCAAAGCTGAATTGCAAGCAGTTAAATCCGAGATAGCAAGCAACGCTTCGGCTGTTCGCTCAGATCTTGAGGCAATTAAAACGACAGTGGCAGACATGGAACGAGGCTTATCCAGTTGCTCAGACGATGTTACTGAACTGCAAAACACCGTGCGCAAACTGGAGAAAAACGTGGAAAGCCTACAAGAGAAATGTTTGGACATGGAAGGACGAATGAGGAGATCAAACATTAAAATACTGAATGTATCCGAGGATCCAGGCGCATGCACTCCAGCCTCAGTGTCGAAGCTGCTCAAAGATACCCTCAAAATGGATAAAGATATACTGATCGATAGATCTCATCGCACTCTTCAGGCAAACCGTGCAGATGGTAAACCCAGGGCCATTGTTGCAAAATTGCATTACTACCAAGACTGTGTAGAGATTCTACGCCGGGCTCGTGAAGCCGGAACCCTTCATCATAACGGCGCAACTATATTCATCTTCCCCGACTACCCGCCGAGCGTGGCCCGTGCAAGATCGGCTTTTAACGAAGTCCGAAAACTACTACGAGGAAAGGCAGGCGTTCGTTATGGCATTCTTCACCCGGCCAGGCTCCGAATCACACACAATGGGACGGAAAAGCAGTTCCAAGATGCATCAGAAGCCATGACTTATGTTAAAAATAATATTCTTTAAGACGGCTCGACCGTCTCTGATTGAGTAGTACCAAGCCACTTTGGGTTTATTTTTGTTGGTTTTTTTTTTTTTCACACATTCACACTCCCATCTAAATGATCAAGTTTGAGTGAGTATATGAACATTACATCTATGCAAACTGATCGAATTCCAATTTCATGGATGAGGAGTGAAAAACAATATTACTGATACAAAATTACTTAATTGATATTTTCAGTTAAACCTAAAAGCAGGAAAATATAATTGGGACAATACGATTACTGTTTTTATTATTATTGTTACTATGCTGTTATGTAACTGTCATACTTGTATTAACAGGTGGTTGTTGATAATATGCGCCAATTTAATTTATTATTTTTTCATTTCATTTTTGTTTTTCTTCTTTGATAATGTGCAGAGCAACTTGTGAGGTTAAAACTCCCCAAGTAAGCACTTTATGTGCGGATATTGTTGCGAGGGGTTAAAGTTGCACCATGTTCTATTTGGTGTTAGGGAATGGGTAACTGTCGCACTTCATTTTATACTTCTACTTCTTGTTTTATTTTCCACAGTCTTATTGGAGGGGTCTTTTCTGTTATATTTAAACAAAGCCTTTATATGTAAGTTCACATTTTTAAAAACGTATGGTTAAACCACTCAATGTTAACGCATCAGGCATTTGTCAGGTGAATCTTGTAAGCTGGAATGTTAAATCTTTGAATCATCCAGTGAAACGTGGAAAGGTTCTCTCACACTTAAAACAGTTAAATACAGATATCGCTTTCCTACAAGAAACCCACCTGAAAACTTTTGATCACTTTAGATTAAGAGGAGGATGGGTGGGACAACTCTTTCACTCTACTTTTCACTCCAAATCCAGAGGAACAGCAATTCTCATTAGTAAAACGGTTTCATTTAAGGCATCAAAAATTGAAGCTGATCCAGCAGGCCGTTATATAATGGTAGTGGGTAGACTAAATAATACTCCGGTTGTTATGGTAAACGTATATGCACCTAATTGGGATGACAGTGCATTCTTCACGGGTCTCTTCTCACGAATACCTAATATAGATAATCATCATCTTATATTAGGAGGAGATATTAATTGCGTATTATCACCTTCACTAGATCGCAGCTCTCTTAAACCAATGATACCAAGTCGTACAACTCAAGTTATGAACCAACTTCTTAAAACCTATGGAATGATTGATGTTTGGAGATTCCAAAATCCTGGTTGTAGAGGTTATTCATTTTATTCACCAGTTCATAAGACATATTCACGTATAGATTATTTTTTTCTAGACAGTGAACTACTTCCTCTAGTTAGTGAATGCAAATATAATGCAATAGTGATATCAGATCATGCGCCATTATTAATCACTCTAGATATGCCAATTATATCTAATAACTATCGGCCATGGCGATTTAATACATTACTTCTCTCTGATGTAGAGTTTGTTAAATTTATATCATCAGAAATAAGTGAATATCTAGTGCATAATCAGACTCCAGGAATATCTTTTAGTCTTATCTGGGAATCTCTGAAAGCCTATCTTCGGGGCCAAATTATTTCATATAATGCTAGATTAAAGAAAAAGCAACATGAACGACTTAAAAAAATTGAAAATGATATTTTAGAACTGGATGAAATTCTGGCACATTCTGCTACACCTGACATGTTTAGACAGCGTTTGGCTCTTCAGTCTGAATTTAATTTGTTATGTACAAAACAAACAGAAAATCTTTTAATTAAATCCAGGCATAAGGTGTATGAACATGGTGAAAAGATAGGGAAGATCTTAACTCACCAACTTCGACAACAAAATGCAGCACGTTCCATTATGTCAATTAATGATAACACTGGTACTAAATTGACAAATCCCTTAGAGATCAACCAGCGGTTTAGAGAATACTATTCACAATTATATACTTCGGAGTCTTGTAAAGATGAGTCATTATTTGACTCTTTTTTAAAAAAAATTAATCTACCCACTATTGATCAAGAGTTCGCCCTAGACATGGAGAGTCCAATTTCAAAAGACGAATTTATGAGAGCAGTGTCCTCTATGCAAAATGGAAAATCACCAGGCCCAGACGGTTTTCCAAGTGAATTCTTTAAAAAATTCTCTAGTGATCTTGCCCCAATTTTACTTTCCTTATATGACGAATGCTCAGTCATAGGATACTTGCCAGAGACTATGAATCAAGCAGTTATTTCTCTAATCTATAAAAAAGATAAAAATCCATTAGAATGCAGCTCTTATCGGCCAATCTCATTGCTGAATGTTGACAGCAAGATATTTGCCAAAATATTAGCGCATCGGCTGGAAATAGTGCTACCTACAATAGTTTCTGATGACCAGACAGGCTTTATTAAAAATCGATACTCATTTTATAATATACGCAGACTTCTAAATATCCTCCATCATCCCACTCCATCCGATGTCCCGGAAGTCCTTCTGTCACTTGATGCTGAGAAGGCTTTTGATCGGGTGGAGTGGGACTACCTCTTTTACATTCTTAAAAAATTTGGATTCGGCACAAAGTTCATTTCATGGATTAAAATCTTATACTCATCACCTATGGCAGCAGTTCGTACAAATAGTCACATTTCTACCTTCTTTTCGTTAGAAAGGGGAACCAGACAAGGTTGCCCCCTATCCCCCATATTATTTGCATTGGTAATTGAACCTCTGTCTATTGCGATACGAAATGATATCAGTATCAAGGGTATACAGAGGGACAACTCCGAACATAAAATCTCTCTCTATGCAGATGACACCCTCCTATACATTTCGGAACCACTAACAACTTTACCACAAATTATGACACTACTGACTGCCTTTGGGAAAATATCAGGTTATAAAATAAATATGCAAAAAAGTGAGCTTATGCCTATTAATAATGCTGGCAGAAAGATTATTTTCACCTCACTACCATTTAAAATAACTAAAGACAAACTCAAATATTTAGGTATATGGATCACTAATAAATATAAACATCTGTACAAAGCTAATTTTCCTCAACTGATAGAGTCCATAAAAAAAGACTTTGAACGTTGGAATCCATTACCATTGTCACTGGGAGGCAGAATAAACACTATAAAAATGAATATATTACCTAGATGTTTATATCTTTTTCAGTGCATACCCGTATTTTTAACAAAATCATTTTTCTTACTTTTAGATAAATTAATATCATCTTTTATATGGAATGGAAAAAATGCACGTATCCATAAAAATATTTTACAGCGACACCGAGACCACGGAGGATTGTCATTACCCAACATTCAGCATTATTACTGGGCAGCTAATATTCGAGCAATGTTATACTGGTCAAATTTATCAAATGACAGCGGCCCTAATTGGTTATCCTTAGAAAACGCATCAAGTCGTTTAACCTCTCTCCATGCTCTGCTTTGCTCAAATTTTCCGACACTTGAACCTTTATCTAAATATTCCTTAAACCCAGTTGTCAAACACTCACTCAAAATATGGGCACAATTTAGAAGAAGCTTTGCACTTAAAGAACTATCAGCCTGTGCCCCCATAGCAAGAAATCATATGTTCATCCCCTCTACTACAGACAAAACGTTTGATATCTGGTCTATGAAAGGTCTCAAGACATTAAAAGACATGTTTATTGATGGACAATTTGCCTCATTCCAAGAAGTAAAAGTTAAGTTTTAAATTCCAAATTCTCATTTTTTTAGATACCTCCAGCTGCAAAGTTTTATGTCCTCCTCAATGAGCCACTATCCATCACTGCCTCCCTCCTCTCTGCTTGACTCTATTATGGAGCTAAGCCCATACTCAAAGGGACTTATTGGCAAAATATATTCTATAGTTAATTCTTACAATCTGGAACCCCTTGTACAATTAAAAAGAAAATGGGAGATGGAACTAGAGATAGAACTATCAGAAGATATGTGGCAATCCGTTTTAGACAATATCCACTCATCTTCAATTTGTTTAAAACATAGAGTTATACAATTTAAAGTAGTACATAGATTACATTGGTCCAAAGTGAAACTAGCCAAATTTAAACCAAATATAGAGCCTAATTGTGACCGATGTAATATTGAGCTAGCTACTCTATCTCATATGTTTTGGGCTTGTTCAAAATTAAAGGATTTCTGGCAGCTAATATTTAAATTTCTCTCTGACGCATTAAATCTCTATATAGAACCTGAGGCCATAATTTCAATTTTTGGGATCACACCACAGTCCTTATGTTTTAACAAAAGCAAGATAAATGTGATTGCCTTTGCTACGCTTTTAGCTAGAAGATTAATATTGCTGAAATGGAAGGAAAAACTCCCTCCGACCTTTAAACAATGGCTTATAGAACTCATACACCACCTGACCTTAGAAAAAATACGATATACTGTAGGAGGCCGTACTGATATGTTCTTTCTCATCTGGCAACCTGTTTTAGATCACATAAAGAAGATGGACCCTTCAGTTATTTTAGAAGAGTAGAACCTTTCCTTTTCCTTTTTATTTTTTTTATTTTTATTTTTATTTTATTTTTATTTATTTATTTATTTATTTATTTTTTCCTTATATATGAAAGTAAAATATGTTTTACTTAATATCATTATTTAATTTGTATTTTATCTTAATTTCATTTATATATTTTTATAGAACCTAAATGTATATATGTGCGACGGGTTTTTGTTTGTTTGTTGTGTAAAAAAAGAAAAAGTGAAAAGCTATTTGTACTGTATATTTCTTATCTAATATGTTCAATAAAAATACTCTTGGGGAAAAAAAAAGAAAAGTATTCTTTGCAAATTCTAAATAGGGAAATCATATTAGCAGCAAATGACTATCAAAGTACAACATTGTTTACAGTCAACTAAACAGTGTTTATGTTGTTTTGAAGTCATACTTGCATGCTAATTTCGATCGAATATTCAAAGTAACATGGTAAACAATATAGAGACTTCTAAATGAACGAATGTGCGAATATAAAACCAACTTTACCTCTATAAGCTTTTCCCATTCAATGCTGTGGAGCGTCTCTGGCGAGGAGTTCGTCACTAAATGTAGAAAAAAATAGAGCAAAAAAACAGTAAACTGACAGCGATTCACTTCGCTAGCGTAATAACGTGTTAAAAAATCTCGTTTAACGTTAGCTCGATGATGCGTAATGTTATTTGCGAACCGTTTCTCATAACTTAGCCTATACGTTAGCTAGAGCAACATTAACTTACATATGTTTTTTATGCTCATTCCAAATCGATTTGACAGATCATCTTATATTTTTACACAGGTTAAAAAGCATTGAAGTCATAAAGTGAAGTTAATCGTGTTGAAATCGAAAATTAAATAACCAAAACAGCTTTTCATTTACCTTAACGTTACCTTTATAGATCAGCTGCAGTTAATAGCCTGGGTACGCACAGGGCGACATGGGCTTACTAAAAAACGTATAGGAAGTGGTAAAGTGTTAATTTACACATCTAAAAAGTTACATTTTAACATACATTCTTGGGAAAACGACAAATAAAACATGTGAAACGTCGAATACAACGTGCTTACCTTACAGTTCCGTCCACTGCCTTCGGTTTGTTAGTTGATTCAAATGATGAGCAGCACCTGCGCCTCACGCTGACTCGCGCAGAAGAACCGACTCAGAGTCCACCAATCAAGATTCAACATCGAACCAGTGTTATGATTTCGACCAGATGCGTCGGGTAGCCTATATGTTGAAGAGTCAACTTCATTTCGACATTGAACCAGTGTTATGATTTCGACCAGATGCGTCGGGTAGCCTATATGTTGAAGAGTCAACTTCATTTGGACATTGAACCAGTGTTATGATTTCGACCAGATGCGTCGGGTAGCCTATATGTTGAAGAGTCAACTTCATTTGGACATTGAACCAGTGTTATGATTTCGACCAGATGCGTCGGGTAGCCTATATGTTGAAGAGTCAACTTCATTTCGACATTGAACCAATGTTATGATTTCGACCAGATGCGTCGGGTAGCCTATATGTTGAAGAGTCAACTTCATTTCGACATCGAACCAATGTTATGATTTCGACCAGATGCGTCGGGTAGCCTATATGTTGAAGAGTCAACTTCATTTCGACATTGAATCAATGTTATGATTTCGACCAGATGCGTCGGGTAGCCTATGTTGAAGAGTCAACTTCATTTCGACATTGAATCAATGTTTTATTCTCGATGTAATAACCTTCCGACGTACCGACCAAATAAAGAACGTTGATTCAATGTCGAAATTTGATCGACGACTGATACTGACGCTTATAACCAATAATCGACATTGATTCAATGTTGGCTTGCTATCTGGGATACTTCCTCCTTCTGCAACCCTTCTCTGCATACCAGAACTGAACAGTTAAGTGACCTTCAACATATTTCACAACTTCTACAAGCACCAAGCTCCTTGTGACATGTCTAGACTTCTTATTAAACAGAAGTCTGGAACAAGGGCCCCCGCACTATATCTATTCTTATTCTGCTATTTCTCGCTTGTCAGCAGTTGCTTCTAAGTATGCAACACAGTAAGAAAGAAGAAGTGTGCTTGGTCAATATACTGTATGGTATCATACAAAAGTAAAAGATTGATTAATCTGTTGTTAGTCTTAATAAAAGTTGTAATAAAACATAAAGACATAAATGTAATAAAAATAAATTCCTCTTTTCCCACAATGCACAAATAAATCAATAATATTAATACTGCAGTCAGTGTTTGTGTGTGAGAAACACTGCCTGTCCTGTAGAAAAGTCTCAGCGAGTATCACTGTTTACTATTTAAAGTCCATCTATTAGCCCAATGACGAAACTAACAGCATGGTTGAAGGTTAAATGCACGTAAGCCTTTTGTAGAGCTTCTGAAAAGAATTCTGCTATTTATTAGAATTTATTTATATTCGTTTTAGCTCCAAATTTAATCTGACTCCAATTTTAGGTGAACGTAATATTTAGACTGTATTTCTAATTATAGGAACAGATCACATTCATCATATATGACTTAATTTAGAGTTTTAATATATCTGTTCCCATACTCTTCAGTTTATACGTTCATTAGGGACCAAACGCCGCTCAACACGTTCTTCACCCCGGGTTTGAGTGTCTTCTCACGGACAGGATGTCGACACTCTGAAGTTAATCAGAGGGTGCTGGATTAACTAATATTCAAATAGACTGGTTGCCAACTGCTCACTCATCCTAAAAGAATAGCTCACTTACCTAAACCATGCATCTTGCTAAAATCAGCAGTTAGATGATAAAAGATCTCCATGCTATCGTGACAAAACATCTACGTATAGTCAAATGTGTCTTAAAATCATAAAACGATGCCGCAACATAAAGGTAGCGCAGAATCCACGTAATCTACTGGATATACTACTCTACTGGACCACTCTACCAATCACACAGAGACATTTAAAATGATACCAAACATGAATATAGTGCTACAAGATATACCATATTAAAAGTCAAGAGGGAGCTTGAGGTGAAAGGAAAAGGGTGAACTTTCTCGCATATCCCCCTGGTGAGGTAGCTCTGTGTTTCCAACCTATGTTTGCATTGTCAACAGTGATTCGAATAGAACAGTTGAACAGCTGGTTTCCTGATTTTTTTCTCAGACCTGAAAGTTAGTTGTGTTATTGCATCTCATGAAATTCCATATCAGCTCTCAGGATCTGACATTCTGGATGTCACAATCACCAGCGATCTTCTCCCCTTAGATCGCTGGTTTACATGCACAAACACCCATGGACTACAAATCCACCATCATATGGACTACATCCCCCATACATGCATACTCTGACATCACACTCAACCGGTTCCAGATCTTCACTGATTACACCCACAGCTGAAGCCACTCAACAACTGATTACACACACTACATAAGCAGCACACACACTCATTCCATTGCCGAGTCTTGTTCATCTGTTCACAGTGTCAATTCTAAGCGTTTCCTTGTTTTGTCTTTGTCGTGTTTGGACCCTCGCCTTGATTCTCTGTTTCTGCCTGTCTGCTGCCATCCCTGTGACCTTTTGCCTGTTATATTGACTACGACTCTGGATTGTCCTCATACATCTGTTTGCTCCTGTACTGATCATTGCTTGTCTGACCATCCCTTTAAATAAACCTGCATTTGGATCCGCATCCTGTTGTCAGCATCCATCGTTGGTTACAGAAGACTCGGCCACAACATGGATCCAGCGGGTGTCAAGATCATGCGTCTCCGTCAGGAAGCCAAGTCAATCGAGGAGTATGTGGAGGACTTTATCCAGGTAGCTCATTTAACATCTATGAACAATTCATGCCTAATGATTTTCTTCCGTGGAGGACTTTCTGAGCCATTTTATTCATACATGCCATTTCCTGAACCCCATTGGACACTAGAGTTTTACATTGACCTTGTACTCAAACTCAGTGGGTCCCCCTTCACCGTAGGCGAGGTGGAGGAAACCCCTAAATGTTTTTTGGGGGGGGGGCAATAGACAGCGAGACCCGCCGGCAACGGGGCTGGCTGTTCCCTCCAGTAAAACCATTATGCTGGCATCTCCTATACTCCTGTCCCCTGTTCACCAGCCTAGACCACAGCCAGATAACAAGATGGCTGCCGCCAGTCCTCCATGTAACAAAATGGCCACCCCCAGTTCTCCAGCTCACAAAATGGCCACTTCCAGTCCTCCAGCTAACAAGATGGTCACCTCCAGTCCTTCAGTTGACAAAATGGCCGCCTCCAGTTCTCTAGCCAACAAAATGGCCTCTTCCAGTCCTCATGTTCACAAGATGGCCACCTCCAGTTCCTCAGCTCACAAGATGGCTGTCTCCAGTCCTTCAGTTGACAAAATGGCCGCTTCCAGTCTTCCAGCTCACAAGATGGTCGCCTCCAGTCTTCCAGCTCACAAGATGGCTGTCTCCAGTCCTTTAGTTCACAAAATGGCTGCCTCCAGTCCTCCAGCTCACAAAGTGGCCACAACCAGCCCTCCAGCTCACGCAGAGGTAAGCGCCAATCTGCAAATAGCTCAAAAGATGGTTTCCTGTTCCGAGTCTGTTCCTGCCATAGTTCCTGTTCCTGTTCTTGAAATGCCATCACCTGAGCCACCAGAATGGCCACCACCACCTGAGTTGCCAGAGCTGCTGCCACCACCAGAGCTGTTACTGCCAGAGCTGCCACCGCCACCTCCAGAGCTGCCAGATCCTCAGTCACGGCCAGAGCTGCCAGATCCTCAGTCACGGCCAGAGCTGCCAGATCCTCAGTCATTGCCAGAGCTGCCAGATCCTCAATCACCCGCCAGAGCTGCCAGATCCTCAGTCACCGCCAGAGCTGCCAGATCCTCAGTCGCCGCCAGAGCTGCCAGATCCTCAGTCGCCGCCAGAGCTGCCAGAGTCGCCGCCGCCAGAGCTGCCAGAGTCGCCGCCGCCAGAGCTGCCAGAGTCGCCGCCGCCAGAGCTGCCAGAGTCGCCGCCGCCAGAGCTGCCAGAGTCGCCGCCGCCAGAGCTGCCAGAGTCGCCGCCGCCAGAACCCTTTGTATTCCCCGAATGGTGGGCACCAGATATCTCTGAATCCCTCGAATGGCGGGCGCCAGAAACCTCTGAATCCCTCAAATGGCGGGCGCCAGAAACCTCTGAATCCCTCGAATGGCGGGCGCCAGAAACCTCTGAATTCCCCGAATGGTGGGCACCAGAAACCTCTGAATCCCTCGAATGGCGGGCGCCAGAAACCTCTGAATCTCTTGAATGGCGAGCATCAGATTCTCCTGAATTCCCCGAAGGGCGGGCGCCAGATCCTCCTGAATTCCTTGAAAGGCCCGAGCAGTCACCTGAGTCCCACGAAAGGCCCGAGCTGTCACCTGAGTCCCACGAAAGGCCAGAGCAGTCACCTGAGTCCCACGAAAGGCCAGAGCAGTCACCTGAGTCCCACGAAAGGCCAGAGCAGTCACCTGAGTCCCACGAAAGGCCAGAGCCGTCACCTGAGTTCCACGAAAGGCCAGAGCCGCCACCTGAGTTCCACGAATGGCCAGAGCCGCCACCTGAGTTCCACGAATGGCCAGAGCCGCCACCTGAGTTCCATGACTGGTCAGAGCCGCCACCTCAGTCCCACGAAGGACTGCCAAAGCCGTATAATTTCCAAGAGTCACTAGAGCCGAGTGACTTCTCTAAGCCTCCAGACCCACTGGGGTTATATGAACTGCCAGTGCTCCTTGAACCCAAGCCTCCTGACCCACTGGGGTTGAAAGAACTGCCAGTGCTCCTTGAACCCAAGCCTCCTGACCCACTGGGGTTATATGAACTGCCAGTGCTCCTTGAACCCAAGCCTCCTGACCCACTGGGGTTATACGAACTGCCAGTGCTCCTTGAACCTAAGCCTCCTGACCCACTGGGGTTATACGAACTGCCAGTGCTCCTTGAACCCAAGCCTCCTGACCCACTGGGGTTATATGAACTGCCAGTGCTCCTTGAACCTAAGCCTCCTGACCCACTGGGGTTATACGAACTGCCAGTGCTCCTTGAACCCAAGCCTCCTGACCCACTGGAGTTAAATGAACTGCCAGTATCTCCTGAACCCAAGCCTCCAGACCCACTGGGGTTAAACGAACTGCCAGTGTCTCCTGAACCCAAACCTCCAGACCCACTCGGGTTAAATGAAATGCCTGTATCTCCTGAACCCAAGCCTCCTGACCCACTGGAGTTTAATGAATTGCCAGTGCCCCTTGAACCAAAACCTCCTGATCCATGGGGGTTATATGAACTGCCTGTGCCTGCTGAACCTAAGCCCCAGACCAACTTCAGCTCCATGCTCCAGGCCTTTTGCAACTCCACACTCCAGGCCTTCAGCAGCTTCACTCTTCAGGCCTTACGCAGCTCCAGCTCCATTCTCCGGGCCTTCCACACTCCAGGCCCTCAGCAGCTTCACTCTTCAGGCCTTACGCAGCTCCACGCTCCAGGCCCTCAGCAGCTTCACTCTTTAGGCCTTACGCAGCTCCAACTCCATGCTCCAGGCCCTCTGCAGCTCCAACTCCACGCTCCAGGCCCTCTGCAGCTCCATACTCCAGGCCTTGTACAGCTCCACTCTCCAGGCCTTCTGCAGCTCCACGCTCCGGGCCTTCCGCAACTCCAAGCTCTAGTCCCTCTGCAACTCTACGCTCCAGGCCTTCTGCAGCCCCATACTCCAGGCCTTGTACAGCTCCATGCTCCAGGCCCTCCACAGCTCCACTCTCCAGACCTTCTGCAGCTCCACGCTCCGGGCCTTCCGCAGCTCCACGCTCCAGGCCCTCCGCAGTTCCACTCTCCGGGCCTTCCGCAGCCCCACGCTCCAGGCCCTCCGCAACTCCATTCTCCGGGCCTTCCGCAGCTCCACGCTCCAGGCCCTCCGCAGTTCCACTCTCCGGGCCTTCCGCAGCTCCACGCTCCAGGCCCTTCGCAGTTCCACTCTCCGGGCCTTCCGCAGCTCCACGCTCCAGGCCCTCCGCAGCTCCACTCTCTGGGCCTACTGCCGCTTCATGCTTCAGACACTCCTCAGCTGCATGGTCCTGGCCCTCCATCCCTCCCCCTGTTCCGCCTCCGCTCCACCTCCCGCCTGAACTATGATAGGAGTGTCTGGAAGCCACTCCTTAAAGGGGGGGCTCTGTCACAATCACCAGCGATCTTCTCCCCTTAGATCGCTGGTTTACATGCACAAACACCCATGGACTACAAATCCACCATCATATGGACTACATCCCCCATACATGCATACTCTGACATCACACTCAACCGGTTCCAGATCTTCACTGATTACACCCACAGCTGAAGCCACTCAACAACTGATTACACACACTACATAAGCAGCACACACACTCATTCCATTGCCGAGTCTTGTTCATCTGTTCACAGTGTCAATTCTAAGCGTTTCCTTGTTTTGTCTTTGTCGTGTTTGGACCCTCGCCTTGATTCTCTGTTTCTGCCTGTCTGCTGCCATCCCTGTGACCTTTTGCCTGTTATATTGACTACGACTCTGGATTGTCCTCATACATCTGTTTGCTCCTGTACTGATCATTGCTTGTCTGACCATCCCTTTAAATAAACCTGCATTTGGATCCGCATCCTGTTGTCAGCATCCATCCTTGGTTACACTGGAGAGATTTAGCCATCTTACAGCTACTCGAGATGCACATTATGAGGAATTATAGATGTCATGAAAACATCACAAAGCATGTTAAATAAAGTAAAAAATTTAAAGATATATATATATATATATATATCAAGAACCAGCAGGAAGGTCGCTGGTTTGAGTCTCGGCTGGGTCAGTTGGTGTTTCTGTGTGGAGTTTGCATGTTCTCCCCGTGTTGGTGTGGGTTTCCTCCGGGTGCTCCGGTTTCCCCCACAGTCCAAACACATGCGCTATAGGGGAATTGATCAACTAAATTGGCCGTAGTGTATGAGTGTGTATGGGTGTTTCCCAGTGTTGGGTTGCAGCTGGAAGGGCATCCGCTGTGTAAAACATATGCTGGATAAGTTGGTGGTTCATTCAGCTGTGGCGACCCCAGATTAATAAAGAGACTAAGCTGAATTATTATATCATTGCATTACATTATTTTTTATTTTATATTATCTCAGTATGTTCAGAATATGTATTTATTTACAATTAAAAGAAGTGTAAGTGTGTAATATGGTGACAGAAAAGCATCACGTGGTGTGAAAATGTAAAATGGTGAAAGCAGATGACATAACGTCACAGTGAATGATGTTGTGCTCAGTTCAGCTCATCTCTCTGATAACTAAAAACAGCAGCTTATATTCAGCATGTACATCACCAGATGACGACAGTGATGCTCATGAATGAATCAGTCAGATTAGTGAAAGTGTTTAATGTTTCTGTAAATCACGTCACAGCAGAAGCCAGAAAACATCTGACACAGAGCTGTTCAATCAAGAGTTAAAACTCTCCTCTCGATCCTCCAGAGACGACACTGCACCTGTCTGGAGGAGTCTGCACCTCTTTATAACCCAAACCCTCCATTTGACCCATTCAAAATGTAGATTCCACTGACTTACACCATATGATGATCAGCCAGTTCAGCCAGAACTAGCTTTAAGTTCACACACACACACACACACACACACACACACACACACACACACACACACACACACACACACACACACACACACACACTCATTTCAGTAAATGCTGAGTCTGCAGTAATAATCAGCAGAGGTGTAAAGAGTACCTGAAAACCATACTTGAGTAAAAGTACAGATACCTTACTGTAAAAATTACTCCATTACAAGTTACAAGTCACCAATTCCAATAAGACTTGAGTAAAAGTATTAAAGTATCCGATTTTAAAAGAACTTAAGTATTTTACTCATACTGAATGTAGGCTCAAAGAACACCAAGAAAGGTTTATTTTCCTAATATATAAATTAAATTGAACACCTTAATGTTTCAAAATGGCAGAACAAAATATATTTATAAATAGAACAAAAAGTCTCAGTCAAACTCAAATGTTCAAAAAAGCCACAAACAATTTATCAACAAAAAAAAAAAGTAGTAAAACGTAGTAAAAAAAATCAGAGCTGACTTTGATGTGATTCATCTCTCAGTATCAGAGGGGGGCAATATTTTTTATTTTGAGTAGTTTTGTAAACAGTATGTTTTGAGCAGTAATTTAATGCTGGGCGTGTCATCGTGATTGACAGCTGTGATTGACAGTTTCTCAAAGCAGACGCCGGAGCTTCGGCAGGAGACTGAAGTGTTATTTTTCCATTTCTGTGTTATTTTACCATGATAAAATGAGTTGCTCAGCAGTAAACTAGAGTTTCTGACATACAGGATCTGGTGAAACACAGTTTATTTGGTAGGGTCAGGGGGCTTTATCAGTTATTTGATACACGCCTTACCACCCAGATAGCAAAATACACTCGGGCCAGTTCCGGCTACACTCTCGCCTGCCGGAGACTTACCCCTCGGCCCGACTCCGTCTGCTGTACCTACTCGCGCACATTACTCGCGGGCCGATCCGGCTCGGATGCGGCAGCGTCGGCTCGCTAACGGCCGCCGCATCTGGCCCGATTGACTCGGGCAGTGTGTCCATAGGCATCCGGTCAGATCCGGCGGCCGTTAGCGAGCTGGCGCGATTAAATCTTCATTATATAAACCGCACCTTTGTTAACGTTATTACAACCATTTGTGTTGATAAAACAGCAAACCAGGCTCCTATGTAAACGCAAAGTGTACATTAGTGAGCCTTTGTTATAGTGCAGACACCGGCGGTCAAGTGAGCAGTTCGGGGGGCGTGGCTGATTTGATGTACAAGCGTTTGGTTGGAAGCTTGATTCCGCAGCTCCTCCTCTGGCTCCATCAGGCAGTCCTTCTGCGCATGCCCAGGCTCCAATTTCAGCAGTCTTCTGCCACAGTTTGTGCCCGTCACGAGGCGTTTTTTTTCTTCACAGCGTTTAATGGAAAATGGCGCTGTCGCGTCGTCCATATTTTATACAGTCATTGGCACAATTGCAATGTAACAAGTAACGGTAAGCATCTGTTCAAATGTAGTGGAGTAAAGAGTACATATATTCAATCAAAAATGTAGTCAAGTAAAGAGTAAAAGTTGCTTATATTTTTGATACTCAGTACAAGTACAAAGTAGCCAAAAAAATACTTAAGTAAAGTAACGAAGTCCATTTACTCAAGTACTTTACACCACTGATAATCAGCAGCAGTGTAAATGCCAGCGTTCAGCACACGACTCTGTTCATCATATTCTGCTGCATTTTACACTGTTTTATCACTAATGAAGAGCGGGACATTGAGCTGCTGTCGTGTGTCATTAAAGTTGAGTTTCATCTGTGTTTTCTGCTAGAGGAACTGCTGAGAAACATGAAGAAACCGGTTTATGTGTTAAAGAATGCACAGCACTTACAAAACAGGTTTATTTGGAGAACTGCTTCCTCCTTCCACAGAATACTTATTCCTCATCGTATTGCTGTAAACTCTGAGACAGAAACTCACGCGACAGCTTCATTCTGATGTGATATTGTGTCTACATGATTAATTACAGACTCATTCAGTGAGATGAGCAGCTTTTCTACTTCAGACAGGTCATATATTAAGCTCACAGCAAGTGTTAAGTTACAGAAGCTCTTAAATGTAGATAATGTAAACTGCAAGAGTAGTATCATGAGTGCATTTAGTTTGTTTTATGAAACCGGTTTATGTCTTAAAGAATGCTCACCACTTACAAACCAGGTTTATTTGGAGAACTGCTTCCTCCTTCCACAGAATACTTGTTCCTGAAACAGTGACAATGCACACTTATGAAGACACAAACATCACAGTATATAGAGAGTATATTCAGTGAAATCAGCTGGAGAAAGTCTTTTATTGAGTCCAGCTTAATATGAGCTGCTGTGAATGATATCAGGATCATCAGTGAGCGTTTGCTGCACTATTATTCATCAAACATAATCAATCCTGTCTGATTCCACATCCTCTGAGTTGTAAATATTGCTGTGTGATCTCCAGATCTGTGTTTGTCATATGTCTTTATCTCTGCTTCTACAGACACATCCCAGATAGCAAGCCGACATTGAATCAATGTCGATTATTGGTTATAAGCGTCAGTATCAGTCGTCGATCAAATTTCGACATTGAATCAACGTTCTTTATTTGGTCGGTACGTCGGAAGGTTATTACATCGAGAATAAAACATTGATTCAATGTCGAAATGAAGTTGACTCTTCAACATAGGCTACCCGACGCATCTGGTCGAAATCATAACATTGATTCAATGTCGAAATGAAGTTGACTCTTCAACATATAGGCTACCCGACGCATCTGGTCGAAATCATAACATTGGTTCGATGTCGAAATGAAGTTGACTCTTCAACATATAGGCTACCCGACGCATCTGGTCGAAATCATAACATTGGTTCAATGTCGAAATGAAGTTGACTCTTCAACATATAGGCTACCCGACGCATCTGGTCGGAATCATAACATTGATTCAATGTCGAAATGAAGTTGACTCTTCAACATATAGGCTACCCGACGCATCTGGTCGAAATCATAACATTGGTTCGATGTCGAAATGAAGTTGACTCTTCAACATATAGGCTACCCGACGCATCTGGTCGAAATCATAACACTGGTTCGATGTTGAAACTTGATTGGTGGACTCGGAGTCGGTTCTTCTGCGCGAGTCAGCGTGAGGCGCAGGTGCTGCTCATCATTTGAATCAACTAACAAACCGAAGGCAGCGGACGGAACTGTAAGGTAAGCACGTCGTATTCGACGTTTCACATGTTTTATTTGTCGTTTTCCCAAGAATTTATGTCAAAATGTAACTTTTTAGATGTGTAAATTAACACTTTACCACTTCCTATACGTTTTTTAGTAAGCCCATGTCGCCCTGTGCGTACCCAGGCTATTAACTGCAGCTGATCTATAAAGGTAACGTTAAGGTAAATGAAAAGCTGTTTTGGTTATTTAATTTTCGATTTCAACACGATTAACTTCACTTTATGACTTCAATGCTTTTTAACCTGTGTAAAATATAAGATGATCTGTCAAATCGATTTGGAATGAGCATAAAACACATATGTAAGTTAATATTTTGCTAAGCTAACGTATAGGCTAAGTTATGAGAAACGGTTCGCAAATAACATTACGCATCATCGAGCTAACGTTAAACGAGATTTTTCAACACGTTATTACGCTAGCGAAGTGAATCGCTGTCAGTTTACTGTTTTGTTTGCTCTATTTTTTTCTACATTTAGTGACGAACTCTTCGCCAGAGACGGTCCACAGCATTGAATGGGAAAAGCTTATAGAGGTAAAGTTGGTTTTATATTCGCACATTCGTTCATGTAGAAGTCTGTATATTGTTTACCATGTTACTTTGAATATTCGATCGAAATTAGCATGCAAGTGTGACTTCAAAACAACATAAACACTGTTTAGTTGACTGTAAACAATGTTGTACTTTGATAGTCATTTGCTGCTAATATGATTTCCCTATTTGGAATTTTATTATATTATTGAGGAGAATGTCTGAATATCCGAATATAAAACCAACTTTACCTCAATTGTTCACAAACCATGCTTGTCTGTTTTTTTTTCTGATTGTAGTGCTATGTTCTGGTGTGCATTTTTTTTTTATTTTCCTGTTTATTAAAATGTATTTTGTCTACATGCTTTTCTCTTGAGGTTACTGCAGTTTACTTGTACAAGTATCTAAAACAAATGTTTGTAAACGCATTTATTTTGAAAAATATTTAACATCATTAAGCTTTTTAGAATTTCACAAGAAAATAAAATCCAAGATCATTTAATTTCTAACAAAATACCATGTTAACTTAATATTCTGTGTGAGGAGGAGTCAAATTGTGGCAATTTTATGGTACCAATACTGTGGGTTGAACTGAAAATTTACCTTGGAATTGTACTTTGTAATAGTAGATACTGTACCTGGTGAGATTTTCCTACTGAGTAACATGTTTTTTTTTCTTACAATTTTTTTTAATGGCAGTTTCTCTGAAATCTCCAGTTGAAGACATCAAGATCTGTAACCTGTGCCTGGACAGACGTCTATTCCAGTTCTGCCTACACCACACTAATCTCTCTGCCTATGTATGGATCACTGACTATTATGTTCTCTGAAGGTATTACTGGAGCAAAAGAACAGCACCCATGACTGAAGTTTCTGTTAGTGACCAGTATATTTGAAGTCTGAGAAAGTTTTTTTTTTTTTTTTTAACAAGTTGCAAATGTTTTTTTTTTTCCTCTCTCACACAAAGAGACCAAACGACTGGTTGTGCCTATAGTACAGTGTACTGACAATCTTTTAGCGTTTTTATGATTGTATTAAATGCATCTTTATTGTTACAAAAATCTTAAGTAATTGTCACAACACAATGCACATTTGAGTTTTAATGAGAAGGAGAATTACCCAACAGGGCTCAACACTTTAAAAAAAAAAAAAAAAAAAAAAAAAAAAAAAAAAATTTTACTGGTGTGGAATTTAAATTTGAAATTAAGATGGAGAGCAGGAAGTAAAAAAACTGAATAGGAGACGTAAAGGAAAGTCCGTATTTTTTAAATTCATATCATATTACAAAGAAGAAATAAATAGAAATATTATGAAGAGGACCGTTTTTTACTGAAATAAAATGTATGCTCAGCTCTGACGAGACACAGTTTAAAGTAGTTTTGTTTTTTTACATATAGATTTTCATTGCTTTAAAATATTTTAATGTTTTTATATTTACAGTTTGTATATAAAATGAACGCTTAGCTTATTGTTCGCAGTGATCGTTATAATAGGATCATGTGCATTGCATATGATTATTCAGTATACGTTACATTCTTTGGTCGCAGCACTGTATTTTATTTATTGCATTTAGTCATTAAACAATGATATTTTGAAAAAAAATAAAAATAATTGTAATTAATAAACAAGCTTGCAATTCTTACCGGTTGTTGTAATATTTGAAGCTTGTTCTCAGACAAGTGTCTGGGTCACTAATACTTCGTATTTCTGGAAAATCCGAGATGGAAATCTAGTAAATGTTGGCACTGTAGACGAATGGCTTCCCGATAGTTTCACACAACCTAAAATAATTTGTTTTTATTTATTGACCCTGCTAATCCAGCAAGAATATTTTTTCTATGGTTGCATCTGAATTTTAGTTTCTGTGATTGTATCTTTCTAAATTCATTAAATAAATGTTGTTCTTTAAACAGTTTAAACATTGTGATTTAAACCTGTGTTTTGACCCTAATAGTTAATTTTGTTATTATGCACATCTGAAATAAAATGCATTTTTTACTCTAATGAAAAATACATGTTGAAATAGAACACAAATAGACAAATGTATTTAATATTCTACAGTTTTACTTTTTGAGTAAATGGTTTTGACTATTTTAGTCAGTAATTTAAATGTTTTCTCTGTTTGTTTAAGTGTAGAAGGTTTGAATGAATTCATGCTCTTAACGGATATTCACAGCTGTGTGTTTGTATCAATAAAAAATGATGACAGATTGTGGTGTGTTTTGTTATATGTACAGAATAAATTATATTATGTATTCTTGTAAAAAAATGGTGATTAGGTCATATGGATTGGTTTAATGTTGAAAATGTTGTTTAAGCATTCATTTAAACGTTAAATCATTTAGATAGATTTTATGTTGAATATGTGTGGATTCTATGTTGTTCCAATCGACTTAAAATCAACATCGTTTCAACATTAGATAGACAAACTAATTATGTTGATTATATGTTGAATATGTGTGGATTCTACGTTGTTCCAATCGATTATAAATCAACATCATTTCAACATCAGATAGACAAACCAATTAGGTCGATTATATGTTGAAAATGTGTGGATTCTACGTTGTTCCAATCAACTATAAATCAACATCATTTCAACGTCAGGTGGACAAACCAATTAGGTTGATTACATGTTGAAAATGTGTGGATTCTATAACGTCGTTTCGATCGACTGAATATCAACATCGATTCAACGTTGGGTAAGTAACCAATTGTGTCGATTTCAGGTTAGATTTGAATGGAGTGCCTGACGTCGTTTCAACATTACCCCGATGAGCAAAACGATGTTGAATCGATGTCAAAAGAAACATTGATTTTAGGTTGAAATGATGTCATTTTGCTATCTGGGATGATAACCCTTACTGTACTCTGTACTGTTATGATCAAATACAGCAGACCATAAGAACAGTTCAGTTGAACTCATTCAGCAGACCAATGCTCAAAAGTACAGTACAACTGAAGAAGAGGCACTGGTGTCAGCTTTACAGCATTCTGGAGTTTACCTTGAAGGCAGTAGTCATATAATCACTGCTAATGCAGACCATGATCCTCTTGCTTTTCTGCATTGGATGAGGAATTACATTTAATCAGAATCTGATGAGGATGAAGAAAACACCTTGAATATCCCAGTAAAGGATTAAACAGCACAGCTTCTGAGAGACTATTGTGTCTACATGTATAGAGTAAACATGTTCTCATGTCTCAAACAGGTTTGACGTGTTTTTCAGAAGTGAAAGAATGTTCAGATCTGTTGCTCAACTCAGCAGTTCAGCGGAGGAACAGAAAGATCTGCAGGCATTATCTGAGGTGAGAGTTTGCTCTTTCTGTACTTTATATCATCTGTGAGTGTCGTCTTATAATCCGTTGATCGTCTCTTTGTGTTTCTGAGACTTTCCTGCTGAGCTGAAGTCATTCTGATGATTTACTTTCATCCTTTTAATATGTTGTGTGTGTTTCTGGAAAAGGATCACAGAAAGCTGCACATTCTGATACTGAAATCTCTGCAAGTAGCAGTCCTCTGCACCACATGACAAACATGTTTACATTTATGGTCAAGTAGTTTAACAAAGACACAAATGATAAAAGTAATGTCAGAAACATAAAATCAAACAAACAAAAAGAGCCTTTAATTATTGGCAGTAAAACTGTTTAAACTGACAAAAAAAATGAACAACAGAAACATTCACTAATCCCCTAAACATTAACAAGAGAGAAGGAGTTCACAGAAATTAAATGGCACCCGCATTCCTACAGCTTCCCACAGAGAGAAGGATCGCAAACAACAATAATAAAGCTTTTCTAAAAGGCTACAATAAGCTGTAACTTGGATAAGCTTCACACAGTGGTGATCTCTGGTACTTTCAGCAACACTACAGTAAGACAGGACAGAGCTTCATCACTCTGACATCAGACTGCAGGATGGCAGACATGTTGCTCAGCGTTTGAGCTGGAGATAGATTCTGTGATGGATCTCATGGTCTGCTGAAAAATGCTGCGAATGTGCTCTTATCTACACCGGTTTGAGATAGCAACTCAGCAAACTAAGCCAGGAGGACCCGATTAAACTAGGTCAAGCTGTGCTTTTTCTTATATCCTGGTTTTCTTGAATCACTTTTGTGTCTTTTGTTTTCCCTGTTGTTTATTGTCTTACTGTTTGTTTTCTCCCATCACAACAGTTTAAACATTTTCTATACCTCAATCTGAGAAGAACCTCAGTTGACTGCTTGTTGCCAAACCAGTGGTACATCTCTCCAGTCACTACACCAGAGATCCGGGTTTTAGCCACGGTTGTGACAATACTATTCATCATTTATGAATCGCTTTAAACAGCACTTTATCCAGCAGAGCTCAGCTCCAACCTCATACCCAATGTTTAATACTAGTTTTATTAATGAACGTTTATTCTGCACGCTCCTGTTCTTTTATACAAACTTGTTATTAAAAAAAACATTTAATACTCTGAAATGGCATAGTCTGGACATTTTGTCTTCCCAGATGGTGTCTGTAAAATAAACTTTCCTCACTGAAGCTCTTACTCTGAATTTCAGACAAAATAACATGTAAAAAGTAAACAACTATAGGTTCTTATCTAGTTTGAAGTTACACATCAAATGTTTCTTAAACATCAGCGTATCGAAATCATTTAATGTGGATTTTAAAATAAGCACCTGTGCAAAATGAAATTAATATTAGATCAACTATTACAGGACATTCATTTGAAATGACTGTGCCTCTGGTTAATGCCCACAGGCTGTTTGCTTGTGCCTTGATAATCTCTGTAACACGTTCAAAGGTTGACATCAAGTTTTCACTTCAGGTGAATTTTAAGTAGTTTAATTAAAATAAATACTGGAATGAATGAATGAATAAATATATAAATATTATCGGTGTGCAGATCAAGTCACTGCATCGTTCGTTCCAACTTTTGTAATTCCAATGAATTCAACAATAAACTAAAGCTTATGATACTTTTGGGAAACGCTGGATCATATCTGTCTTTCTAGTCTGATTCAGTTTCAGTACATAGATTTACAGGTCCATTAATATCCATTAATCATCCACTCTAGCTAGTGACGTCACTGTATGGGGTAGGTTTAGGGGTGGGGTTTAGCTGTACACATTAAAAAGCATGCATGCAGTCTCAGCTTGCCTGTGCACCCACTGACTACAGGAAGCTCAAATTTATTCATGTTTTTCACACAACTACTCCATTATCAAGGTTTTGAGATAACTGACTGCACTTGGTGGATGATACGTGTATTTTAGAGGTCTCACCTGTCATCTGAAGTCTTTTCTATTATTAGTTGTCTTAAATGGTTGTGGTTTAACATGTTGAACACTTAAAAAAACACTCCCGCATGATGATACAGGAACAAAAGTTACAGAGCTTCTGCTCAAGACACAAGTTAAATAAGTTAAGAGGAACAAGAAGCTTTGGTAAAATTATCACGGTATTGTGATTTCTGCTCTAAAATATGTTCTTTTTGAATGTCTGGGTGAAAAAAACATTTAAATAATGTGTTCTTTAAACAAAATACATTTTATTTTAGGAAACATTTATAATATTTTGGAACAGTAAACATGTCAGGATAAATAACTAAAATAAATCACTGACTTCTGCTCTTTTCATTAGTTTTAAAAAACAGATTTCTTAACAACACATAAAAAACACATAAAAAAACATTACAATACCTTAGGAATGGTATAACAGAATATTTTAGCGGTTTTAAAACCACAGTAAACCTTGAAACCGGTTATCTTCCCATGCCTACAAGAAACATCTACACTACTCCTGGTTAGTAAGTGCTAATTAAAATAGTGACATTCAATTTTTAGAATGCAGCTTTTGAAATGTCAAGTTTCTACTCACAGGTTAATAATAAATAAATGTTCAGGTCTATATGCTAATTGTGAAACTAATTCAGACGTTGTTACTCTTGTCTTGTAGCTGTGAATGGGTGAAGCACGATGGCCAATGTTAAACAGCTGCTCAAGAACTCACTGGATGAACTGGGAGAAGCTGAACTAAAGGAGTTTCAGTGGCACTTAACGAATGACCATAGAGAGATTACAAATTCTGAAATGGAGAATGCAGACAGGATGAAGACAGTGGATAAGATGGTGTCATGTTTTGGGCCAAAAAGAGCTGTGAAGATCACAGTGGACACCCTGAGGAAAATAAACCAGAATCACTTGGCTGATCAGCTGGAGAGTACACAGAAGCAAGGTATTGTTTAATCCCGTCAAACTTTACAAATGTGATCATTTGACCCACATTTTTATTAGTTCAAATCTTTCATGTTAGAACCCTGTCAATGGTTTTGAGTCAGATGTATTGTCATAACATTTATTGCACAGCTTCTTAACCAGGGTAGGGTTGCAGCAGTTGTCCGTAAGTTCTTTCTTAAACTGGAATGTAACGTCCACACTAGAGGCTTAGTAACTACTAGCTAGTCTGTAACTAAATTTGATCTTACTTCAGTTGCACCACATGTTCTTAAGGCAAAGTGTAATGAGGTCGTTAGCTCTCTGTAGAAAAGCATTTAAATCATTACACTGCTTAAAAATAATGCAACTACTGAATCTATATACAGTTGAAGTCAGAATTATTCACCCCCCTTTTAATTTTCTTTCTTCTTTAAATATTTTCCAAATGATGTTTAACAGATTCAGGAAATGTTCACAGTATGTCTGATAATATTTTTTCTTCTGGAGAAAGTTTTATTTGTTTTATTTCGGCTAGAATAAAAGCAGTTGTTAATTTTTTAAACACCATTTTAAGGTCAATATTATTAGCCCCTTTAAGCTATATATTTTCTGATAGTCTACAGAACAAACCATCATTATACAATAACTTGCCTAATTACCCTAACCTGCCTAGTTACCCTAATTACCCTAGTGAAGCCTTTAAATGTCACTTTAAGCTGTATTGAAGTGTCTTGAAGAATATCTAGTCTAATATTATTTACTGTCATCATGACAAAGAGAAAATAAATCAGTTATTAGAGATGAGTTATTAAAACTATTATGATTAGTAATGTGTTGAAGAAATCTGCTCTCTGTTAAACAGAAATTGGGGGAAAAAATAAACGGGGGCTAATAAATCAGGGGGGCTAATAATTCTGACTTCAACCGTATAACTGTCCTATGAAATGACAGATTTTTTGTAGTCTACAAAAAACAGGAAGTCCTGACAAATTACATTTTCATAGTGCATTACATCACAGTGAGGCACATATCTGCATCGAGAGTCGTGAAGGAAATACACATGAAGTTTTCAAACATTACACTTGTTTTTTTTTATATCCTAAAGAGCACGGAGAAAAGCTCAGTCATGAAGAAATTCTCGTTTCAATCGATGGATGCAGTTAACACAAAACACTCCTGGAAAGAAAATTCTTTCACAGACCAAAAAAAAAGACATTTGTAAGGAAATGAAGGCTGAGTAGAGAGAGATCGTTCTTCATTATTATCGTGAGCTCCTCAATGTAAACTAATCTCACTGTCATCTCTTGTCTACCATTATACATGTGTAGAGGCTGCTGTAAATATCTACTTGAAGCATAGCATTACGTTTAAACTAAGTTCAGTGGTGCAACACAGACATATTTAGCAGTGTGTAAGTTGTAACTTAGGCAGCACGGTGGCTCAGTGGTTAGCATTGCACCTCACAGGAAAAAGGGCACTGGTTCGAGTCCTGGCTGGGTCAGTTGGTGTTTCTGTGTGGAGTTTGCATGTTCTCCCCGTGTTGGTGTGGGTTTCCTCCGGGTGCTCCGGTTTCCCCCACAGTCCAAACACATGCGCTATAGGGGAATTGATCAACTAAATTGGCCGTAGTGTATGAGTGCGAGAGTGTATGTGTGTTTTCCAGTACTGGGTTGCGGCTGGAAGGGCATCCGCTGTGTAAGACATATGCCAGAATAGTTGGTGGTTCATTCCACTGTGGTGACCCCTGATATATAGGTACTAAGCTGAAGAAAATGAATGAATGAATGAATAAATGTTGTAAGATGTCCCTTTACATCACAACTAAGCCTCGTTTTAACCAACTAGTGCAGCTGGCCCCAGATGAGCAGTCTTAAATTCAGCATTGCTATGGACAGCAGTGATTCTCAATCATTATGCTAATGCATATAAATGGGTTCCTGCATTTCACATTATCAACATTTATGGGCTTCAGGATGTGCAGAATGTGAATTTATTGTTTGTCTTCGTTCATCTGAATTTGTCTCTTTATTTATATGTGCAGTTGTTCTTGTGTGTAATGGGACGCACAGGACATAATCATGTTTTACTTTGATTAAAAAATATTTTGTCCTCTCTCCTGTGAAGGTGCAGGTTCAGAGAACTTTAAATCTCCTGTTGATTACACGAACACCAGCCGTGAACTGAAGAAGAAATTAAAGGAGGAATATGAGCAGATATTGGTTGGTAATTCAGAGACGGGTCATCAGAAGCCTCTGGATCAAATTTACACTGATCTATATGTGGAGGAGAACGAGACTGGAGGAAGAGAGAATGACCATGAGGTGATACAGATAGAGTCAAAACACAACCAACAGGATAGACCAATCAAGTGTAATGACATGTTTAAAGTTCAGCCTGACACCGGTCAACAAAACAGAAGAGTCCTGACACTGGGGATTGCAGGAGTGGGAAAAACTGTCTCTGTCAGCAAATTCATCCTTGACTGGGCTGAAGAAAAAGACAATCAGGAAATAGTCTTCATATTTCCTCTGCCGTTCCGTACACTGAATCTGATTAAAGAAGAAAAGTACAGTGTCATAGGTCTGCTTAACAAGTACTTCTTTAGTGGATCTGGAGGACTGACCTCTCTTCCTAAACAACAAGGCAAGGTCATGTTCATCTTTGATGGGCTGGATGAATATCGCTTTGACTTGAACTTTAAGGAGAATAATGGATTTACAGATGTCGATAAGGAACTGACAGTGAGTAAGATAATAACAAATCTCTTAAAGAGACAGCTGCTACGCTCCTCCCTCATCTGGATCACATCCAGACCAGCAGCAGCCAGTCTGATACCCCGAAACTACATTGATCAGGTGACTGAGGTTCGAGGATTCAATGATGAACAGAAGGAGCAGTACTTCATCAAAAACAGCAGTGCTGAGGTTGCTGGAAACATCATCGCTCACATCAGGAAATCCAGGAGTCTGTACATCATGTGCCACATCCCGGTCTTCTGCAGGATCTGTCTCACTGTTCTTCAGCCTCTGCTGGGTCAAGAGAGCAAAGACAAAACACCCACAACTCTCACAGCGATGTACACCAACTTCTTACTGTCTCAAAAGCAGCAGATGAAAAAAAAATACAGCACTGATTCTGACCCTGAAGCCAATGCCTGGTCTTTCGATGACATTGTTCTGAAGCTTGGGGAACTGGCCTTTAAACAGCTGGAGGAAGGAAAACTGATTTTCTACAAAACAGATCTGCAGAAGTGTGGGGTAGATGTCAAGCAAGGGTCTCTGTTCTCTGGATTATGTACTCGAATGTTTCAGGAGGAAAATGCCATTTCAGGGGGACCGGTTTACAGTTTTGTGCATCTCAGTGTTCAGGAGTTCCTCGCTGCCCTCTATGTGTTTTTCATGAACAAAAACAAGAAAGCAAATTCATTTCTTGATTCCTGGAAAAAGGAACTAACATGGAAACAGTCTGAAAAGCCCCTGTTTAAACTTCATAAGGCTGCAGTCGAGAAGACTTTACAGAGCAAGAATGGACACCTGGACCTTTTCCTCCGGTTCCTACTGGGTCTCTCTCTGGAGTCTAATCAGAGTGACCTGAAGGAGCTTCTGCCAGGACTGGAGCTCAAAACTGAGAACATCAAAGACACGACTGACTATATCAAAGAGAGAATAGAGGAGGAGAAATCAGCCGAGAGGACCATCAACCTCTTCCACTGTCTGAATGAACTGAATGATGACTTTGTGGAGGAACTCCAGAAGAGTCTGAGGTCTGGAAAACTTACAGCACAGGATCTGTCCTCTGCTCAGTGGTCGGGTCTGGTGTTTGTGCTCCTGATGTCAGGAGAGACTCAAGAGAAGTTTGAACTGGAGAAATACAGAAGATCTGATGAAGCACTGATGAGACTGATACCAGTGATCAAGAACACCAGAAGAGCACTGTAAGAGTTTTATGTATACACTAATGCCCATTTCACACAGCGATTTGCAACACATCTGCAACCCATGCGTCATATTCATGCAGTGCAGAAACAGCACAGACTACTTATGCTTTCACTTTTACTTCCTTTTCAGACATTATTTTCAATACTTTGATTCTCTTTTTAAACAACACAAAATTATAATCTTTTATTTTTGTGAACACATTTAAATGTTTAACTATATATGCTGTACATTTCAAAACAGCGTGCAGTGTGATCGCTCCAAACTGTTAACATGGGCTTGGAGAAAGCAGATCAAAATATTGATTTTAAGCTTTTATTAATGATAACTAATGATTAATTATCACACAGAAATGTGAATTGTTAACTGAAGAATACTTTTATGTTTATTATACAGCCTTGCATTTTCCCTTAAATTCAGTTTTTACAGACTACATATAGTGATTTTTACCTTTGCTCAAACTAAAACACAACATTCAATTGTTTTTGTCTCTGCTTTGGATTACCCCTGCCAGGTCAACACAACATCATTATTTCTTGTTTTCCTCACAGACTACAGTGCTGTAATCTCACTGCTCAGTCCTGTGAGAGTTTGTCTTCAGCTCTACAATCCTCAAACTGTGTCCTGAGAGAGCTGGACCTGAGTAACAATGACCTGCAGGATTCAGGAGTGAAGCTTCTCTCTGATGAACTGAAGAGTCCAGACTGTAAACTGGAGACACTGAGGTCTGAGTTCAAACACCTGATTGATTGATTGATTGATTGATTGATTGATTATATTTACTATTTACATCAGATGAATGATTTTAAATGACACTGTAAATTTGATTTATGTTTATTTCTCAGATTGGTCATGTGTAATGTCACTGTTCAGTGCTGTAAGAGTTTGTGTTCAGCTCTACAATCCTCAAACTGTGTCCTGAGAGAGCTGGACCTGAGTAACAATGACCTGCAGGATTCAGGAGTGAAGCTTCTCTCTGATGGACTAAAGAGTCCAAACTGTAAACTGGAGACACTGAGGTCTGAGTTTAATCACCTGATTGATTGATTGATTGATTATAATTACTATTTATATCAGATGAATGATTTTAAATAACACTGTAAATTTGATTTATGTTTATTTCTCAGATTGGTCATGTGTAATCTCACTGTTCAGTGCTGTAAGAGTTTGTGTTCAGCTCTACAATCCTCAAACTGTGTCCTGAGAGAGCTGGACCTGAGTATCAATGACCTGCAGGATTCAGGAGTGAAGCTTCTCTCTGATGGACTGAAGAGTCCAAACTGTAAACTGGAGACACTGAGGTCTGAGTTTAATCACCTGATTGATTGATTGATTGATTGATTGATTGATTGATTGATTGATTATAATTATTATTTACATCAGATGAATGACTAAAAAACACACTGTAAATTTGATTCATGTTCTTCTTTCTCAGATTGGTCACGTGTAATCTCACTGTTCAGTCCTGTGAGAGTTTGTCTTCAGCTCTACAATCCTCAAACTGTGTCCTGAGAGAGCTGGACCTGAGTAACAATGACCTGCAGGATTCAGGAGTGAAGCTTCTCTCTGATAAACTGAAGAGTCCAAACTGTAAACTGGACACACTGAGGTCTGAGTTCAAACACCTGATTGATTGATTGATTGATTGATTGATTGATTGATTGATTGATTGATTGATTATAATTATTATTTATATCAGATGAATGACTAAAAAACACACTGTAAATTTGATTCATGTTCTTCTTTCTCAGATTGGTCATGTGTAATCTCACTGTTCAGTCCTGTGAGAGTTTGTCTTCAGCTCTACAATCCTCAAACTGTGTCCTGAGAGAGCTGGACCTGAGTAACAATGACCTGCAGGATTCAGCAGTGAAGCTTCTCTCTGATGGACTGAAGAGTCCAAACTGTAAACTGGAGACACTGAGGTCTGAGTTCAAACACCTGATTGATTGATTGATTGATTGATTATAATTAATATTTACATCAGATGAATGACTAAAAAACACACTGTAAGTTTGATTCATGTTCTTCTTTCTCAGATTGGTCACGTGTAATCTCACTGTTCAGTGTTGTGAGAGTTTGTGTTCAGCTCTACAATCCTCAAACTGTGTCCTGAGAGAGCTGGACCTGAGTAACAATGACCTGCAGGATTCAGGAGTGAAGCTTCTCTCTGATGGACTGAAGAGTCCAAACTGTAAACTGGAGACACTGAGGTCTGAGTTCAAGCACCTGATTGATTGATTGATTGATTGATTGATTATAATTACTATTTACATCAGATGAATGACTAAAAAACACACTGTAAATTTGATTCATGTTCTTATTTTTCAGATTTGTCATGTGTAAACTCACTGTTCAGTCTTGTGAGAGGTTGTCTTCAGCTCTACAATCCTCAAACTGTGTCCTGAGAGAGCTGGACCTGAGTGACAATGACCTGCAGGATTCAGGCGTGAAGCTTCTCTTTGATTGGCTGAAGAGTCCAAACTGTAAACTGGAGACACTGAGGTAAAATAAATGTTCCCATAAAGTAATTCTGCCACAATTTACATTTACATTGTGGAATTCCACGAGGTATGATGAGGTTAGGAAAACATGCTGCCATGGATTTTATTTTTAGGATTATTCAGTGTGTGTGTTTCTTATTTCAAGTGTGAAGTGAAACCAAATATGAGAAAACCCTTTGTTTAAAGGGCACCTGTTTTACAACATACAATATTGCTATTAAATGTCAGAAATTTCTGCTCAAAACATCATTGATTCATGTTCTTTGGGATGTTTGGGGCATTAGATTAGATTAGATTAGATTAGATTCAACTTTATTGTCATTACACATGTACAAGTACAAGGAAACGAAATGCAGTTTGAGTCTAACCAGGAGTGCAATAGCAGCAAGTGCAGGATACAGGTATAAGTTATAAAGTGCAGTTATAGAAAAACTATGGTGATATTTACAAATGGATGTACTATGAACATTATATTCAGGTTGTATTAGCTATGAACAGAGATTTACAATAGATGGATACATGTACAGGTTGCTATTAACAATCAGAAGTGTGCAGATAGATAAACAATTACAAATGTATATGTACAGTGTGTGTGTACATAATTACAAATGTGCAGTGGGTATGTACAGTCAGAATAAATGAATCAGTGCAATGAATATGTGCAAATGTTAAATAGTGCAATGATTATGAGGAGTATAAGTTATGAGGAGAGTGGGGGGTGTATTAGGGGGCAAAAGAGTCAGTGGGGGGCAGAGTTCAAAAGGGAGACAGCTCTGGGGAAAAAGCTGTTCCTTAGTCTACTGGTTTTTGTCCTGGGGAGCCTGAAGCCCCTGCCGGAAGGCAGGAGAGAAAACAGTGTAGCGGTCCATCTATTAGTCCTATGATGGAACTAACAGCATGGGTGAAGGTTAAATGCGTGTAAGCCTTTTTAGCACATGTGAAAAGAAATATTTTTATTTAATATTTCTAATATTAATTTATTTCCAACTCCGAATTTTAATCTGACTCGAATTCATATTAATTTAAATTTAGATTCATCTAATTCAAGCTGGTCATCTTATAGGTTGTGTTCAGGTCTAATTTACATTGAGTAACCCAATAAATCCTTATTTTCAGTTATTGGTTCATCGTTTACCAGAAGTCGCTTAGAGCCAGCATGCTGGCCAGTTACATCTGCTCACGGACACAACCTCGCCAGTTCTGGTTCTTAGATAAAGAATATAACTGTAAGCTAATTTCCTTTAAATAATAATAGGCCACCCCATGCTTGCTCATACTTAAAGAAAGTTTGATTTAGCCCCTAGATTATATCACACTAAGTCAGTGATAGTCAGCAATCATCAGGTCTCTAATGCTGTGCCTATGCTCCATCCATTGAGCCTGAATGTATGACAAAATCCTGGTCGTAGGCTGCGGAAACATCAGCCTAAACAATCTACTAGATTTAATTGATTTCAGGAGATATTAGAGTTAAACAAGAATTTCACATTTATTTGTCTGGCAAAGACTTTCCATTCCAATTCACATCCTTAAACAAAATAAGCCAATTCAGATTGTACAATATCAATTACCCAAAGATACATTTAAGAGTTAGATTAATACCTGACCATGTAGAAATTCATTGCAGCATATAAGTCCTGATGCAGAGCTCAGAGACTTATACCCTGCAACGGGGTATTCTGGCTACAGAATTCCACAGACACATCTGCACCTTTTGCCTCAATTCTCAAATCACCATAAATTCAAGACAATAAAAGCTTTACCAAGACCCTTGCCTGGTCATGAGTTGATGTGAAGACCATTTTCCCTGGAGTGGAGCATCTGGCAAAGATCTTATCAAAGTTAAAACCCAAATAAACTGATATAAGGGAGATCTTAAAATATTACAGTGACATTAAGACTGCATCAATCACACATAGACACTTAAAATGACACCAATCATGAATATAGAGCCACAAGATATGCCATATTAAAAACGTAGACATTCTGTGTGGAGCTGCTCTGATGGAGAAGGTAAAGTCTAGGGCACAGAGGAAGGGCTCAGGATACATGATCGAGACAACCTGAACAGTTGGTTTCCTAGCTGATCTTCTTCTCAGATTAGAAAGTTTATTGATTTGGTGCCTGACCATTCTCGTGGGCTTGTCTCGTGTGGAGTTCCATAACAGTTCTCAGGGTTTAATATTATGGAGAGATATAGCCATCCTTACAACAGTCTGTGAGCAGGGTGAGAGGAATCTTTAAGAATACTGCGTGCTCTGCGCAGACAGTGTTTCCTCTGGATGTCCTCTATGGTTGGCAGTGTGGTCCCTGTGATGCGTTGGGCAGTTTTCACCGCCCGCTGCAGTGCCTTACGCTCCGCAACAGAGCAGCTTCCATACCAGACTGTGACACAGAAGTTCACCAAGACGGCTGATGACAGCTGGTTCTTCTTATGTTGCCTTAAGAAAAATAGGCGCTGGTGAGCCTTCTTGACCAGGCTGGAGGTGTTGGTGGTCCAGGAAAGGTCCTTTGAGATGTGGGTCCCCAGGAACTTGAAGGATGAGACAGGCTCGACGGCCATCCCATTGATGTGGATGGGATCATGTGAGCCTGTTCGTCCCTTCCTGAAGTCCACAATGAGCTCCTTAGCCTTGGTGGTGTTAAGGAGCAGATTATTGTCGGTGCACCAAGTGGCCAGATGCTGTATCTCCTCCCTGTAGGCAGTCTCATCATTGTTGCTGATTAGACTAATCACTGTGGTGTCATCTGCAAATTTGTTGATGGTGTTAGATCTGTTCACAGGTGTAGTGAAATTAGCTCAGTTTATAAATATTATTGATCAATAATAACGAGTTATTATTGTGGTAATTCGCCACACCTGTTGCGAGATTGGGGGTGTACCCCTTTAATTTTGCAGCGTATAAAACTGCGTTATGCTGAGCTCTAAACCATACGTCAGGGGGAACCTCGGGTGACATTGTTCCGGCGTGTCGTTTGGTCTGTGGACAGGTAAGAGTTGTTTGCTAGTGTGCATTACTGTTAATGGTTGGGCTGCGTTTGTTGAGGTTTTCTGTATTTCCAGTGTGGACCAGGAGACTTGAGATTGTGCATGTAACCAAAGGAGCGCGTAATTGCGTTGAGCTTATAGTATCCGCAAAGGTACGTTCTCACTATGTTTAACATAGTGTAGGTGTAATGTGAGCTCTAAAACCAACCTTTTTTCTTTGACAGCATTGCGGCTTTACTGAGAGTGCCTCCAGTGTGCAGCAGGTTGTTTAGAGTGGTCGCGGTGGTTGTTATATCCGGGCACTGACGTCCTTTGTCTCACGCTGCGTTCCCGTGGCTGAGTGACTCGTTGGGTGGCCTTGTTCGGAGCAGATGCCTTCCACCTTCAGAACTGGATGCCGTTGTGTACATGCTTACGATTGATATACTTTGCAACACGTTCGTCGCAGCCACATGATCGGGGGGGCGGGGCTACGAGAAGTGAGTTTCTCTTTAGTTGAGCCTTTTGGGGCAGTATTTTGTTTTCCTTGTTAATATTGGTCTATTTTTGTTACTTTCTATATATATCTTTGTTTTGTTATATACTTTTGTGATTTTGTGAGTGGTTTTCTGTTTTAATAAGATGCAGCCGACACTTTAGTCTAGTGTATGTAAATGTATACCCTACTGATACTGCTTACCACGCTCGTACTGTAGGTGGAGCTAACGAGCAACAAAGGTTTATTTCCATTTAAAACTGCCTGCTTGATTCAATGATATTGTGGGGGTTCATTTTTGATTGTTTTCTTTGTTGTAATAGAACTGACTGTTGGCTGTCTAGCTGCTGTAAGGACACTTGTTCCCCTTCGGAAGGGGAACTTCAATGCTATGTGGAAACTTCCACTATGGGGATTTCATTCAGAAAGCCAATCATCTGAAAGAGTATGTAAACGGGCCAATGAAATGCCAATGAGTTGGCAGCTTCAGCTTGCGCACCTGATGCTCGTTGCAATTAACTTGCTATATGAGCACAGAGCTAGCAAGCCAAAGCATCATTTTCACTTCAGAGACTTCAACAGCCTTCTGAGAGAGTCGATGAGGGTTCCTCCAGCTGAGTTTCAGACAGAGAGTGAACGAGAGCGATCTCCCGGTCCAGAGTGTGTGACACGCAGCGGCAGATGGTCGAGCTGGGTTTCTCCCTTGCCTGGCGTCCTTTGGGTCCGGTCCTCCAGAGCGGTATGTATTGTTGCGAATTTCCTAAAAGAGCAACACGGTCGTGCAGCGCGTCTTTTTCAAGACGTCGCTCCGACTGTGCGTTTCTGGATGCGGTGGTTTCCTGTCCTCGGATGATGGGCACGAGCACTGCGTTTCATGTCTGGGGGTCCAGCATGTTAATGCGGTGCTTGTGGGCAGTGCATGCCATCACTGCGGTGGCATGTCTGTTGCGCAGTTAAGATCGCGGCTCGCTCTTGCAAAAGAGCCACCCACCCCAGTTGTCCCCCGCTCCGCGGTGGGCACTCGGGCAGATCTGAGGGTTACAGTGGGAGTAAATCTGCCGCCCTCGGGCTTGTGGACCTCTCACTCCTCCATGCGCTCCATCCAAGCTTTGAGTGAGAGAAGCGCTCCATCCTCGGATGGCCGCCCTCTCACTTGATGACACCGAGGCTCAGATGTCCACCGCTGCATCGGAGGTTGGGCTGTCATGGTCTGATGAAGGATCCCCCCCCCTCCGTTCCTTCCCATCGGGAGCGAGCGTGGCGGCGGCCGATCTTGAAACAGACATGATAACCGTGCTTTCCCGGGCTGTTTCGGTCGTGGGTCTGGAGATGGTTTATCCCCCAGCCCCGCGGCCGGACCCGACTAGATGGGTGTATGTGGAGGATTAAAAGGCAATACCTTCTAGCCTCCCATCCCTCTCTTCCCGGAAGTGCACAGTGGGCTCACGCAGTCTTGAGGGCACCTTTCTCTGCCTGATCTGCGTGCGCCTCCACCTCACCACTCTTGATGGTGGAGCAGCCAGGGAGTACGAGTCGATTCCCCAGATTGAGAGTGCCATCACGGGCCCGCGTGGTGCCTCCTTCTGCTGGAATTAGCCTCATCTCCCGTCCAAGGCGTGTTGGTTTTCTGCCTCCCGAGCCAGAGCCCACACAGCCGCGGGCCAGACTGCTTCCACCCTGCACGCCAGGGTCCATGCGCGCGCGCTGGCCCAGCTGCACGAGGGTGGTTCTGACCCAGGCTTGTTACAAGCCCCGCACCGCACCCGACTGAGCTCCACGGACCTCAAGTCCGCTGCGTGTGCCCCGGGAAAGACGATGGCCACGTTAGTGGTCCAGGAGCGCCCCCTCGGGCTAAACCTGGCAAAAATATGCGCGGAGTCGACAAAGTTCACTTTCTTGACTCCCCCATATACCAGTCTGGCCCGTTCGGCGACACCGTTGGTGAATTCACCCAGGAATTCACGGCGGTGCAGTCGGATACGATGGGCATCCTTCGGCGGGGATGTAAGACCGCTCCCCTCCCGCCGAACCATCCACATCCACTGCTTGTCGCCGAGAGCGCCCGTCTTCGAGTGCTGCTCCGCCCCCGCCTGCGCCTCCGGCCAGCGGCAGCGCCGAGCACCTCGCAGGCAACCAGCGCTCCCCGTCCCAGGGCGCCGTTAAGTCCGGATAACGGACCGCGAAGCGCTCTTGAGACGGCCATCTGGAGAAGAGGGAACTTGCTCTCTCCCCGGTGGGGGGCCGGGCTCCTCAGAGAGAGCATCTTTCCCTTCCCTGGATGTGACAGCCCGAATACTGCCAGTCTGGGACGCGATGAAAAGCCTTCCAGCTCGCAGGATCGGCGCACTTCGCCAGTGGCTCACGGGGTCTGGGAGGACGGTCTCCTTTCTCTCACACCTCCAGCCCTCTCCTCCGGAGTCTGAGTGCAAGGTGAGTAAATCTCTCACCTCCAGCTCTTCCGCGGGACCCCAGCGCTCCCCGGATCAGCACTCCCACTCCGCGCTGCCCCACTGCTGGTACGTCAGCGATTGTAGCGATGCAGTCATTAGCGAGGGCTCTGCCTGCCTGGTTAGCGCAGCCCAGCCCTTTGCGGTGGCTCATACGCACGATCAGACTCGGCTACGCGATTCGATTCGCGAAACGGCCTCCCAAGTTCACGGGGTGTACGTCACCAGGGTCAGCCCTGTGCCCGCCCCTGTCTTGTGAGAGAAAGTTGCTGTCCTCCTGGCGAAGGATGCAATCTAACCGATCCCTCCAGCCGAGATGGAGAGCGGGTTTACAGCCTGTACTTCATCGTACCCAAAAGAGCGGTGGGTTACGGCCAGTCCTAGATCTGCGCGTTTTGAACCGCTGTCTGCACAAGCTGCCGTTCAAAATGCTTATGCAGAAGCGCACCCTCCTGTGCGTTCGTCCTCGGGATTGGTCTGCAGCATAGACCTGAAGGACGCGTACTTCATGTCTCCATACTCCACGCCACCGTCACTTTTCTGCGGTCTGCGTCGAGCGAGCCTGACAGTACAAGTCCTCCCCTTCGGGCTCTCTCTGTATCCGCGGGTCTTCACCAAGCTCGCGGAGGGTGCCCTAGCGCCCCTTCGGCTCGCGGGCATCCGCATACTCAATTATCTCGGCGACTGGCTGTTTTAGCCCTCTCGCGGGAGTAATTGACTATGTACAGAGACAAGGTGCTCCAGCACCTCCACCTATTGGGGTTTCAGGTCAACCGAGAAAAGAGCAAACTCGCCCCCGTGCAGAGGATCTCTTTTCTCGGGTTGGAGCTGGACTCGGTCACCATGACAGCGCGCCTCTCCGGAGAGCGCGCTCGGCTAATGCTGAACTGTCTGTGAGAGTTCGACAGCAAAATAGTGGTTCCACTGAAATCTTTCAGAGGCTCCTGGAGCATATGACATCCGCAGCCGCTGTATGCGCTCGGATAACTCCATATGAGACCACTTCGGCACTGGCTTCACGATCGAGTCCCCAGACGCGCATGGCACGCGGACACACACCGAGTGACTGTCACTGCGCTGTGTCGCCGCGCCCTCAGCCCCTGGAACGACCCCTCGTTCCTACAGGCCTGAGTGCCTCTAGGACAGGCGTCCAGACATATTGTCGTTTTGACAGATGCTTCCAGCACTGGCTGGGGCGCCGTGTGTTGCGGGCATGCAGCTGAAAAAAAAAAAAAACCCAGTTGCATTGGCATATCAATCGCCTAGAGCTGTTGGCAGTGCTCTCCGCCGTTTTTTACCGGTGCTGGAGCGACAACACGTACTGGTCAGGACGAACAGTACGGCAGCGGGGGCGTATATCAACCGTGTGGGGGTATCCGCTCTCGCAGCATGTCTCAGCTCGCTCGCCGTCTGCTCCCCCGGAGTCATACGCGGCGCAATCGCTGCATTCCATTTTTTCCCCCACCGAGCTCAACCGTGCAGCCCATTCGCTCTCACTGCAGTTTCGCCTGGGAAAATGGAGACTCCACCCCCGACTGTCCAGCTGTTCGGTGCTGCGCCTTTCTCTCTCTAACTCAGAGATTCGTGCGCTCTCGCTTGAGTTCCCCACTTGGCGAACCCTGCAAAGTCCACTGGCTACACAGCTGGCCTCGGGGCGTGCGTAATACGCATTTCTCCAGTGAGCCTACTCGCACAGATACTGTGTAAAGTCAGGGAGGTCGAGGAACAGCTCTCGTATTGCGCCTCTCTGGCCCAATCGGACCTGCTTTCAACTCTCTCCTCGTGATGGCCCCTCCCTGGCACATCCCCTGGGAACAGGGGACAGGCACCGTTTGGCACCTGCGCCCAGATCTATGCTTCACGTACGGTTCATAGATGGAGCGCGGAGGACTTAGGTGACTTACCGATTAGGTGGTTAACACTGTCACTCAGGCTGAGCACCCTCTACGAGGCATGCCCACGCCTGAAGTGGAGTCTATTCGCTGTGTGGTTACCTTTTTCCCCGAGAAGGAACCCTGAACATGCCAGATCAGAGTGATGCTATCCTCCTTCAGTTGACTGGAGCTAAGGCTGTCCCCTCCGCTCTGAGGGGTTGGCGTTACGATCATCCCCGCTCTAAGGATGCGGCGATGGCGGCGCGCTGGGAAGTATCGTCTCATCATCCAGTTCCCAGAGGCGCGAGACATGAATATTAATTTTCCTGTTTCCCTCTCATACCCACTTGGAGATCTCTCTTAGGAGAGGTCTGCTCGATCACTCGACTCAGTATCTTTAAGATTTCTGTCCAGGTAGACAGCTCTGCTGGTCGCGTTGCATCGGTCAAATGGGCGGGTATCTGGAGGCATTTTCGGTCAGCGAAATGTGCCAACGTTTTGGGTCGGCCCACTCTCACGTTTACCTGAGACCCCGGCCCACCTAGGTGCCCTAGGTTCCTACAGCGTTCTTTCAGCCACGTAGTGAACCTGCAAGCGCTGCCCACGGAGGAGGCAGACCCAGCCCCTTTATTTGGTCCTTCGCACTTTGCTATTACACGGACCGTACTCAGCTCTTTATCTGTTATGGTGATCGGCAGACGGGAAGTGCCGTATCCAAACAGAGGTTGGAACATACCCACTGAACTCTGAATGCCATCTCCCTCGCTCATCTGAGCCAGGGCGAGCCGCGTCCCCCAAGAGTGAGAGCGCGCTCCTCGAAGCGCGCATCCTTTTGGGCGTTAGCACGCGGCGCCTCTCTAACAGACACTGTAGAGCTGCGGGCTGGGCGACACCTATTAGAAGATTTATTAATCTTGAGGGGAGCCGATTTTCTCACGCGGTGAATGAGAAATTCGGTTAGGTGTTGTAAAACGCTTGCTGCGCCATTCTCTCTAACCCAGGGATATGTGCGCTTTTTCGCTCTGTCAGAAAAGTTCCCCGCTGGCGAACCCTGCAGATATTCCTCCGAGGCCCCCAGCACCTGACTCAGCGGAGGAGTCAGGCACTGGCCCGTTACGTTGCTGGTCTGCCCGATGGTCAGCCCGCGTTCTGGGTATAGGTGCCTGCTATGTGCGATCCCCACTAGGCGATCCCATATGCTTATACTGCCACGGTGCAGTCCCCCCTCACAGGCGGACCCGTGTCTTCCCTCACCGCTAACCATCTAATTTTCATATGCTTACTCCCCCCTTCTCAGGGTTAGTTCATATGCTATTTGCCCCAGTCTCCCCACTTGGGTAGCAGGTGGCCTCCGCAGCGTCCTCCCTATCGGGACTGCACGCATTCCCAACGTACTGTCGTATTAAATTCCTAGAAATTATTCTAGACGCATTTGCGGCTCCCGAAAAATATATCTAAATCCGTAAATCTTCTGTTGAAGTGGGATAAGTAAGGGCCAGGGAACACGTTGGAAGACCGCGCCTCTGGTGACGCAGGTGCGCTCACGCTCTTTGCCTGGCAAACCTCTCATCGGGGGCGAAGGTAAGGTTCAATCATTATGGCGTTTTCCAAACATTTCCCCATAGTGGAAGTTTCCACATAGCATTGAAGTTCCCCTTCCGAAGGGGAACGCTCTGGTTACTAAAGTAACCCTCGTTCCCCGAGGGGGGAACGGAAATGCTATGTTCCTTCGCCATAATGATTGCCCCTTAGCTGTTGAGGTGAAAGTCTCTTCCGCTAAAAAAATGATGCTTTGGCTTGCTAGCTCTGTGCTCATATAGCAAGTTAATTGCAACGAGCATCAGGTGCGCAAGCTGAAGCTGCCAACTCATTGGCATTTCATTGGCCCGTTTACATACTCTTTCAGATGATTGGCTTTCTGAATGAAATCCCCATAGTGGAAGTTTCCACATAGCATTTCCGTTCCCCCCCTCGGGGAACGAGGGTTACTTTAGTAACCAGAGCGTTTTATTGAGGGTGAATAACGCCTTTTTTAACTGTGTGTGCATTGTTCAGTTTTGTAATATTGATGCTCTTTTCCTTCTCTTCTCAGAGCGGAGTCCCATACAACTTTGCGTTTCCATTACTCGTATGATGGTGGAGGGTTTTGTGAATTGGAGTCGTCCACATTGGGTGAATTAATGTAGTGCTGCGATTTTTGTAGAGTCAATTTTCACGGGTGTTGCAGTGCTATGAATGGGTAGCGGCGGGGACTCTGGCTCTGGAGAAGGGGTGGACAGGCAACCTATGGGTCCAAGAAACCCACTGAAACCCTGAGCATTGAACTTTTAATTGTGGTGTCCATTTATGGTGTTGCAAAAATAGTAATAAAGATTGTTACATTTGCATTGATTCTGAGTCCTGGCCTCTGTCTCACCGAACCTGAGTAGCCTTTTGTTAAAGTGTTGGGTCTCTGGTCCCTCTTATACCAGGGTGGCATAGTCGGTTTATTCTTTTATATTTGTAAAGTGTATAATTAGATGTCCTTCTAAAATCAATCAATCCCCCACCGCCCGGTCACACCTGGCGTAGTCGGCAGGATTTAAGACGAGGTGCAGGTCCAGAATCTGTGTTTGTGTACAAATGTGTTTTAAACATATTTTTTTTTCTTCTTGTGACTTTAAATTCCTTCTCATTGGTAAGTACCCTTTGATCATGGAAGCTGAACTTCAAGAAATGCGTGAGCTTGTGGCTCAGTTGCGAGCTGATAATGAGAGGCTGCGTCAGGAAAGGCTGCCCATTGAGCTGTCTGATCCTGGCACTGCCTCTGAGAGTATGTCACAACCGGCGACTTCTCGTTCGACTGATTCTAATACTGTTGAGCGATTCGTGTTTGTTTCTCGAGAGCGGCGTTGTCCAAAATTTAATGGGCGGTTCGGTATGAGTATCAATGAGTGGGTTGAAGAGACTCGGGCATGTATGCGCGTGCGAACTATGACCATTAGGGAGCAAGCGTTATTTCTGTTTGATCATCTCGAAGGTGAAGCCTGTGATGAAATAAAGTATCGGCCCAGTGCAGATCGAAATTATCCAGAACAAATTTTTTCTGCCTTACGTGAATTGTATGGGTGCGCTGACTCTTATATCGTACTGCAGGAGGCATTTTATTCTTGTCGTCAGACTGAGGGAGAGACCCTCCAAGAGTTTTCATTGGCATTATTGGGTTCGTTTGAGAAACTAAAACAACAGTCCCCAAATGCTATTTTGAATGCTGATGTGGTGGTACGAGATCAATTTGTTGAGGGCGTGTCCGATAATTCACTTAGAAGGGAATTAAAAAAATTAGTGCGACAACAACCTGCTGTAACATTACTGGAGGTGCGGGCGGGGGCTATCCATTGGGAACGAGAGGGGACGCAAAGTCGTGCCAGAGGGTGGAGTCAATCTGTTCCGCTGATCCTTAGCACGGGGCTCAATTTGGGGTTTCAGGTAATACGGGGTCGAGTGCGGAGAGTTTGTCAGCTCTAAGTGAAATTCGAGAAATGCTGGTTCAGCAGCAGAAACAAATTGAGCGACTTTTCCAATTGGTTCCTCGTGAACATGGTCCACGGGTGTGTGACCCTCCGCCACGCCACCCTTCGGTGACTTGTCGATGGTGTCACTGACCCGGTCATTTTGCTAGAGAGTGTGGATGAAACAACAGTCCCAATTCAATTCCAACTCCTACTCGTATTAATCCGCCTTCTGGAAATGGAAGGCCTAGTTCTGGCCAAAATGCATCGGAAAACTAGCTCCCGCCGGGCTGAAGAACCGCAGTTTGGTGGGGGTTGTAGAGGGCTCTAGAATTTCTCAGGGTGCAGACACAATGTCTCGTTAGTCTCCTCGTGTCCACACTGTATTGTAAATAAGGGGGGTGTTTCTATCTCTTGTTTAATTGACACTGGGTCTATGGTGTTGACGATTACAGAGAGCTGTTTTCAATCGCAGTTCCAGCCTTGGGGTCCCGATCGGTTGCAGTCATGCCACTGGCTACAGCTTTGTGCGGCCAATGGGCTAGAAATCCCTTACATTGGGTACCTGGAACTAGACATTGAAGTGTGTGGGCGTGTAGTACCAAGATGTGGGATATTGGTGGTACGCGATCCTCAAGGGGGTAATTCTAGTGTGGCAGGTATTTTGGGTATGAATATCCTCAATCGCTGTTATCATGATCTTTTTGGGCAATATGGGGCAGGTTTGTTCCAGTTGCCGGGCGTGGCGTCTGATAAGGAATTGTTTCAGGCCCTCCAGGCCTGCCATCGCGTAAATGGAGTATTGACATGCGGTGGTAAAGTTAAAGTACGAGGGCGGGGGGGGGGGGGGGGGGGGGGGGGGGTCTGTCGCATTCTTGGTGGCGCTATGAAATTGGTCCCTGCGACCTGTTCTTCTGCTTTCACAGGAAGGACAGTTTTGTTTGAGCCGTCAGCGACTGGTTTACATGAGGGTCTACTAGCCTCCCCAGCTCTGGTGCCCGTGAAGGGGAGCACGGTATGTGTACCCATTGTAAATATGGGAGTGCATGATGCTCTGTTATACCAAGCTTCACTTTTAGGGGAATTGCAGGAGGTGTATCTGACAGCACCCTTAGATGGGTGGCCTAACGTGTTGGGCCAGGGTGCCTCTTCCATTCTGTGCGGCAGTACGTCTGTGTCTGTACTGGAGGTGACCGAAACCATTAAGTCATCAGGTCTGTCAGAAGAAGAGCAGGAACAGGTAAGACTGCTACTTTGGGAGTACCATAGTTTGTTTTCTACCGGGGAGAGTGATGTGGGTATTGCAGATTTGCTCTCACATGAAATTCCTTTTACTGACAATATCCCAGTTCGTCATCGCTATAGGCGAATTCCCCCTTCAGAGTATGAGCAAGTGAGATCTCACATTGGGCAGTTATTAGAGTCCGGGTGATTCGAGAGAGCAGTAGTTTGGCTCTCTTGTGCTTTTTTCAGTAAGCTCTTTATTGTCTGAATTACTCGTTCACTTTGTCCATTAGACTGGGGGTACCCAGGGCTAGGTGTGCTATGTAAAAACTCCCATCTCTGTGTAAATATCCTGAACTCAGCACTCCTAAACTGTAGACCGTTGTCAGACACAACTTCACCTGGGATTCCATGTCTTGCAAACATTGATTTGAGGGCTGTTGCTACTTGTCGGCTGGTCGTCCTAGTGAGTTTAGCAATTTCAGGGTATTTTGAGTAGTAATCCACACACAGCAAATAATCATTTTGCTCATAGTGAAACAGATCTACTCCAACCTTGGCCCAGGCTCTCTCTGAAATGTCATGGCAGATGAGCGGCTCTTTTGTGTTACACCTCCTGAATGTGTTACAAACAGCACACTTTAACACAACCTCTTCAATCTCTTTAGCCATGTTAGGCCAGAACATGATGTCTCTTGCCCTTTCTTTACATTTGACGATTCCAAGATGAGCTTCATGAACTCTCGCCTACATGTCTGCTCTCAGGCTGGGTGGAACAAGTCGTGTGTTGTTAAAAAAGTAGACCATCAACACATGTAAGTTCCTCTCTGAAAGTCCAATATTTTCTGATTTCTGCTGGTACATGTCTTATTTCTGCTGGCCATCCTTCTTGTACCCTTTTTATGACCAACTGCAGTTCTTTATCTGTTGCTGTTTGTGTTCTGAATAGGTTAAGTTTTTCTTCAGTCATCGGTAGTTGAGCTGTACAGATGCACCTGTAGTTCATCCTCTAGGAGTGGTTCAGTTTTCTCTTCCAGATAAGCTCGACTCAGTGTGTCTGCAATGTAGAGCTCTTTTCCAGACGTGTAGCTGACATGCAGATCATAGGTTGAAGGCTCATTAGCATCCTCTGGAGTCTCGGTGAAGCCTTCTGGAGTGATTTCTTAAACACAGTTTCCAACGATTTGTGGTCTGTTTCCACATGCACAATTTTTCCATAAACATGTTGTTTGAACTTTTCACATCCATACACAATGGCTAAAAGTTCCTTTTCAATCTGCGCGTATCTTCTCTGACAGTCAGTTATCGCTCTGGAGCCTTAAGCCACTGGTTGTCCTTCCTGGATTAACACTGCTCCCAGACCTTCAGAGCTCACATCAACAGATAATGTCACATCCTTTTCCACTTCAAAATACTTGAGCACTTGAGCTTTGCTGACATGCATCTTTAGTTTTTTAAAGCTTTTCTTTGCTCCGTGTCCCAATGCCAAGCTGTATCATGCTCCAGCAGTTTCCGGAGCGGTGCACAGTACTACTGTAGCATCCCTAAGAACCTCAGCAGACCTGCTTTGTCCTCTGGCTCAGGCATGTTCTGTATGGCTCTGACTTTTTCCTAGTCTGGTTTCACACCTTCTGCAGACAGAATGTGGCCAACATATGCGATCTCTGTCCTTCTAATCTTACATTTGTCTTTATTTAATTTCAGGTTGATGCTCCTGATTCTGTCCTTCAGCACTCTCAGTCTCCCATCATGCTGCTTCTCATCTTTATCCCACACCAAAATATTATCCACTATGTTCATGACTCCCTCCAATCCTTCCAATCTCTGTGCAATACACTTTTGAAACCCCTCGGGAGCTGACGACACTCCAAACGGAAGTCGTAAGAATCAATATCGTCCATAGGGAGTGTTAAAGGTACACTTGGAACTTGGAAGGTAAACTTGGAACTTTCTTCGTCCAGCTGCACCTGCCAGAAACTAAGATTGGCATCCAGTATAGAGAAAACCTTTGCATTAGGCATCTCTGCTGTTAACTGTGCGCAGCGGATAAGGCTCTCTTTTTATAGCTTTATTAAGATCTTGGGGATCTATGCCGATTCTGAATTTGTTGGGTTTTACAACTGTGACCATGCTGTTCACACAGTCTGTAGGGCCAGTCTGCTTTACAATAACTCCAAGATCCTCCATTCTATCCAATTCTGCTTTTATTCTGTCCTTAAGTGCTATCGGCACTTTCTGTGGTGGGTGAATGACTGGAGTGACCTCTGGGTTGAGCTGGATGTGGTGCAGTCCTAGCACACATCCTAGACCAGTAAACACATCTTCATATTCACTCATTATGTCAGTGTTGTCTTTATCTACATCATACACTCTTCTGATTAATCCTAGCTTAGTGCAGGATCTCCCGGTCCAGAGTGTGTGACACGCAGTGGCAGATGGTCGAGCTGGGTTTCTCCTTTGCCTGGTGTCCTTTGGGTCCGGTCCTCCAGAGCGGTATGTATTGTTGCGAATTTCCTAAAAGAGCAACACGGTCGTGCAGCACGTCTTTTTCAAGACGTCGCTCCGACTGCGTTTCTGGATGCGGTGGTTTCCTGTCCTCGGATGATGGGCATGAGCACTGCGTTTCATGTTTGGAGGCCCAGCATGTTAATGCGGTGCTCACAGGCAGTGCATGCCATCACTGCGGTGGCATGTCTGTTGCGCAGTTAAGATCACGGACAGCTTTTGCAAAAGGTCCACCCACCCCAGTTGTCCCCTGCTCCGCGGTGGGCACTCAGGCAGGGATTGCCGCCCTCTCACTTGATGACACCGATGCTCAGATGTCCACCGCTGCATCGGAGGTTGGGCTGTCATGGTCTGATGAAGGATTTCCCCCCCTCCGCTCCCTCCCCTCAGGAGCGAGCGCGGTGGCGGCAGATCTGGAAACAGACATGATAACCGTGCTTTCCCGGGCTGTTTCGGTCGTGGGTCTGGAGATGGTTTACCTGCGACCGGACCGACTAGATGGGTGTATGTGGAGGATTAAAAAGCCAGACCTTCTAGCCTCCCATCCCTTTCTTCCTGGAAGTGCACAGTGGTCTCATGCAGTCTTGAGGGCACCTTTCTCTGCCCGATCTGCGTGCGCCTCCGCCTCACCACATTTGGTGGTGGAGCAGCCAGAGAGTATGAGTCCATTCCCCAGATTGAGAGTGCCATCACAGGCCTTCGTGGTGCCTCCTTCTGCTGAAGTCAGCCTCATCTCCCGTCCACTGCGTGTCGGTTTTCTGCCTCCCTCCGAGCCAGAGCCCACACAGCCGCGGGCCAGGCTGCTTCCACCCTGCACGATAGGGTCCATGCGCGCGCGCTGACCCAGCTGCACAAGGGTGGTTCCGACCCAGGCTTGTTACAAGCTCCATGGACCTCCATGGACCTCAAGTTCACTGCGTGTGCCCTGGAAAGCACAATGGCCACATTAGTGGTCCAGGAGCGCCACCTAGGGCTAAACCTGGCAAAAATATGTGTAAAGTCGACAAAGTTTACTTTCTTGACTACCCATATACCAGTCTGGCCTGTTCGGTGACACTGTTGGTGGATTCACCCAGGAATTCTTGGCGGTGCAGTCGGATATGATGGGCCATCCATCGGCGGGGATGTAAGACCGCTCCCCCCCGCCGAACCATCCACATCCACTGCTTGTCGCCAAGAGCGCCGGCCTACGAGTGCTGCTCCGCCCCCGCCGAGCACCTCGCAGGCGACCAGCTCTCCCCGTCCCAGGGTGCTGTTAAGTCCGGTTAAAGGACCGCGAAGCACTGCTGAGATGGGCCATTCGGAGAAGAGGGAACTTGTTCTCTCCCCGGTGGGGGGCCAGGCTCTTCAAAGAGAGAGCATTTTCTCTACCCTGGATGTGATAGACCGAATACTGCCAGTCTGGGACGCGATGAAAAGCCTTCCAACTTGTGGTATCGGTGCACTTCGCCAGTGGCTCACGAGGTCTGAGAGGACGGTCTCCTTTCTCTCGCACCTCCAGCCCTGCCCTCCGGAGACTGGGTGCAAGGTGAGAGTGAATCTCTCGCCTTCAGCTCTTCCGCAAGACCCCAGCGCTCACTGAATCAGCACTCCCACTCCGCGCTGCCCCACTGCTGGTACGTCAGTGATTGTAGTGATGCAGCCATTAGTGAGGGCTCTGCATGCCTCTACAGCCTGTACTTCATCGTACCCAAAAGAGCGGTGGGCTACTGCCAATCATAGATCTGCGCATTTTGAACCGCGGTCTTCACAAGCTGCTGTTCAATTGATTATGCAGAAGCGCATCCTCCGATGCGTTCATCCTCGGGATTGGTCTGCAAACAATAGACCTGAAGGACACGTACTTCATGTCTCCATACCCCATGCCACTGTCAGTTTTTTGCAGTCTGCATCAAGGCGAGCCTGGCAGTACAAGTCCTCCCCTTCGGGCTCTCTCTGTCACCGCGGGCGTTCACCAAGGTCATGGAGGGTGCCCTAGCGCCCCTTCGGCTCGCGGGCATGGGCATACTCCATTATCTCGGCGACTGGCTGGTTTTCAGCCCATTTGTCGGAGCAAATGATTATGCACAGGGACAAGGTGCTCCAGCACCTCCACCTATTGGGGTTTCAGGTCAACCGAGAAAAGAGCAAACTCGCCCCCATGCAGAGGATCTCAAATTAGGGGTCCCACCGAAATCTTTTCAGAGGCTCCTGGGGCGTATGGCATCCGCAGCCGATGTCACAACTCACCAGTGCCTCTTTTTCTTAAGGCAACTTGAAGAACCAACCAAGAAGAACCAACTGTCTTTAGCTGTCTTGGTGAACTTTTACCGCTGCACAATAGAAAGCATCCTTACCAACTGTGTCACAGTCTGGTATGGAAGCTGCTCTGTTGCTGAGCGTAAGGCACTGCAGCGGGTGGTGAAAACTGCCCAACGCATCTCAGGTACCACACTGCCAGCCATAGAGGACATCCAGAGGAAACACTGTCTGCGCCGAGCACGCAGTATTCTTAAAGATTCCTCTCACCCTGCTCACAGACTGTTTTCTCTCCTGCCTTCCGGCAAGCGCTTCAGGCTCCCCCGGACAAAAACCAGTAGACTAAGGAACAGCTTTTTCCCCAGAGCTGTCTCCCTTTTGAACTCAGCCCCCCACTGACTCTTTTGCCCCCCTGATACACCCCCCCCCCCACACTCTCCTCATAACTCAGACTCCTCATAATCACTGCACTATTTAACATTTGCACATTTAAAAATTGCACATATTCATTGCACTGATTCATTTATTCTGACTGTACATACCCACTGCACATTTGTAATTATGTACACACACACTGTACATATACATTTGTAATTGTTTATCTATCTGCACACTTCTGATTATTAATAGCAACCTGTACATATATCCATCTATTGTAAATCTCTGTTCATAGCTAATACAACCTGAATATAATGTTCATAGTACATCCATTTGTAAATATCACCATAGTTTTTCTATAACTGCACTTTATAACTTATAGCTGTATCCTGCACTTGCTGCTATTGCACTCCTGGTTAGACTCAAACTGCATTTCGTTGCCTTGTACTTGTACATGTGTAATGATAATAAAGTTGAATCTAATCTAATCTAATAAGTAAGGGCCAGGGAACACGTTGTAAGACCGTGCCTCTGGTGATGCAGGTGCGCTCACGCTCTCTCTTGCCTGGCAAACCTCTGATCGGGGGCAAAGGTAAGGTTCAGTCATTATGGCAATTTCCATACATTTCCCCATAGTGGAAGTTTCCACATAGCATTGAAGTTCCCGTCCCGAAGGGGAACGCTCCGGTTACTAAGGTAACCCTCATTCCCCGAGGGGAGGGGGGGGGGATGCTATGTTCCTTCGCCATAATGATTGCCCCTTAGCTGTTAAGGTGAAAGTCTCTTAAAAAATGATAAAAAATGATGCTTTGGCTTTGCTTGCACAGTGCTCTTATAGCCAAATTAATTACAACGAGCATCAGCGGCGCAAGCTGAAGCTGCCAACTCATTGGCATTTCATTGGCCCGTTTACATACTCTTTCAGATGATTGGCTTTCTGAACGAAATCCCCATAGTGGAAGTTTTTCCACATAGCATTTCCATTCCCCCCTTCGGGGAACAAGGGTTACCTTAGTAACCAGAGCATTATGTTGGCTTGGCAATGTCAAGTTACATAACACAGACATCTCAAACAATGTCAACTCTGCATTTATAATGGCATAACTGAGCTAATAGCTATAGCTAATAGCTAACTATAGCTAATGACACTTAATGCCAATTGTCTTAAGCATTCATAACATCTCATCCATATTCATGATATATCGCAACATGATTATAAAGATGTCATGACAGTCGTATGAACACTCCTTTCAAGTGTTGCCATTTTTCCTTTTATGACTGAAGCTAGAGAAAATAACAGCTACTGAATAGGTGACTGTGTGTTAGTGATGTGTGCGTGTGTGTGTGTGTGTGTGTGTGTGTGTGTGTGTGTGTGTGTGTGTGTGTGTGTGTGTGTGTGTGTGTTTGTTAGTGACGTCTGTATGTCAAACTAATGTGATGTGGACTGTCTGTGTGTGTGTGTGTGTAGATTGTCTGGCTGTATGGTGACAGAGGAAGGCTGTGGTTTTCTGTCTTCAGCTCTGACTTCAAACCCCTCACACCTGAGAGAGCTGGATCTGAGCTACAATCATCCAGGAGATTCAGGAGTCAAGCTGCTCTCTGAACAACTGGAGGATCCAAACTACACACTGGACAAACTCAAGTATGTGCACTGTCATAGTGTCTGAAAACGGTTAATTACTGTAAAAAATAAGTAAACAGTTAGCCACTGTAAACCTTTTCATTTGTCCTAAAGATTATATCATATGATTTTATTAATATTATCTTTGTACTACTGACATAAAAAAAGACACAATTAAAAAAATATTGACAAAATAAACACTCTTTATTTAAAACATTGGAGATGCTTAAAACATTTAAGAAAAATATGTTAAAAAAATACATTTCATTCATCCAATATATCTTATTTTAAGAAAAAGGACTTTTAAAACAACAAAGCACATAAACATACATGTACAAAACTATTTATGTGTCTGAACTGCATATTGTTGAGAGAGAAAAAAATTGTACTTCGTACTATTGGCATTAAACCAGACACAATTACAAAATATTCCATTCTTTAAAACATTGACAATGCTTAAAACCAGGGCTCTGAACCGGTTCAAGGAACGGAAACGAAAAACGGAAACAAGATCAACTTTAATCGTTCTGAACAGAAACGTTTACAGTCAACCCGTTAACTTTTTATGTACGTCCTCCGTGACAAACGAGATATTGGATGCAGCTATGAACTGCTGGAGGAGTTGTTTTAATAAAAGTTCATACTGCATGCTGAATGGAAGAAAAAACACCACCACATGTCACCATGCAGGTATAATTCAATTCAATTCAATTCATCTTTATTTGTATAGCGCTTATACAATGTAGATTGTGTCAAAGCAGCTTCACATGGAAGATTATAGTGAATGTAAACAGTGTCAGTTCAGTTTTCAGAGATTAAGTTCAGTTCAGTTTAGCTCAGTTCAGTGTGGGTTAATAATCACTACTGAGAGTCCAAACACTGAAGAGTAAATCCATCGATGCACAGCTCTACAGATCCTGAACCATGCAAGCCAGTGGCGACAGCAGCGAAGAAAAAACTTTACTAAGCAGCGAAAGTGAAGATTTAAAAAACCTCGAGAGAAACCTGGCTCAGTTGGGCACGACCATTTCTCCTGTGGCCAAACGTCTTGTGCAGAGCTGCAGTCTAGGTGCAGGAAGCTGGACCTCAGCGAAGACTCGTCTGTCCTTGGAGTATACTGTGGGCTGCACTGACTCGGTAGGTGCAGAGAGTGTCAAACAGCCGTGGTTGTGTGTGTGCGTGTCTCTCTGTGTGTGTGTGCGTGTGTGTGTGTGTGGACTACCGTGTCGAAATACTCCACATGTCTTAATTCGATTTCTCTTTAGTTCGATTATGACCTTAATCTGATTAAATTAATCAAAAATGGCTGTTTACATGGTCGACTCTTAATCAGAGTATTGTCTTAATCGCATTAAAATCGGATTATTGGTGTCCATGTAAACGTAGTCAGTGTGGAGGAGCAGACACATGTTTCTGTTTGGATGATTTCTGCTTAGAGACAGATAGTGAATAATCTGATGTATATTTCTAGATTCAGGAGGCAGTTTTAGTGTTAGGATTTTAATTCTTTAATTGGCAAATTCATAAATGATGTCAGTGATTTGGTGAAAAAGATACACAAAATGACGTATTTTCAATATAAAAAGTATTTGTGGACTGGATTTTTTAAAATCTTTTATCATAGTCTTGGACACTTGAAAGATCAGTAACAACATTGCCTTTGATGTATTGTTAGTTTTTGTGCAGAATAATATTTTTTTCTCTCTAATTTACTGTCTGTGGCTGTTTTTGCCCTATTGACCTCAATATAACCACATTTTATGATTGCAAAACCATGACACCATAAAATGATGCATTCTTGATTGTTGCTGGTTTTCCTTCTTATAAAGAGGTCAAATTTGTAATATTTACTGTTGATCATCAGTTGGCACCATTAACCCTTTGACAGGCCTACAGACAGGTTTTACATGGAGTATAACAGCAAATTTTTTTGATTTTTTTCGATTAATTCGAATTTACGTTTTAAGACGATTTTATTTTTTACAAAATCGAAAAATCGCGATTTTTTTTATAAAAATATTAAAGCCACTTTCCCACTATCGTGCCAAACCGTTCTAAACTGTTAGACAACCGTGCTGAATTGTGCTGATTCTGTGTGTTGACGTCGCGGCTCTGTTGATGAGCTACCAGCTGATTTAGCGGAAGCGCGCCAGGGCGGACTTGCTATTGGGAACACTGGGACATTTTCCCGCTAGAGCATAAACAGCTCCACAGCCAACTAGCTTCGCTTATGTTTTCACGCGCGTCGTGCTGTTGTTCGCGTCCCCGCAGCCATCTGTCTGTCTCTCTCTCTCTCTCTCTCCCCCGCGCAAGCTGCAAGACGGGCTCGACAGGTGGAGTCACTTTTAGTCACTTATGCCCGCGCACCCATCGCTCCACACACACACACACACAAGGAAATAATTGCACCTAGTTCAAAGCCCAGATGGCTGGTTTTGTATATTATACCCGCGCACCACCTGAAGAACGGTACTGTATGAATTAAATCATAACCCATATATGCACCAATAAACAAGTAAAATGAATGAATGAATAAAATAAATATGGATTCTTAAATGTCGGCAGTTTTTACTCCAAAAAATATCAATACGTATCGACAAATGTTTTATAATAAATTAAGCAATTTCCAACATTTCAGCTATAGGCCATTACACGATTCAGTTAAATATAAGATAGACATTTAAATATAGATAGATATGTAACAGGTTTCTGTGGGGTTTTTTTGTTCACGGTAATCTTTAATATATACTGGGTGGTGGAGCTACGCACAAATATTTTCTAAAACGTCAAGCAGATATTTGTCTATAGCTCGTTAGTTATTTATGAAGACAAAAAATAATTAAAATAACAAAAATAAAACTATAAAATTACAAAGATAAAAAGAGCAGCATTCTGCTAAATATAGTCCTTTATATCCTGATCCTGTGTGTTGTTTCATTCGTTTTTTTATATTTAACTTGATGCATTCGTTATTTAATGTTTGAATACTGAAATCATTTAAATGGTTATATTTTACCATCAAAATGTAGTATATTTTATATCATTACCAACTTTTGATATAAACCGCTGGTATTTTATTGATTGTTATGAAATAATTTAAGTGCTATATTATTTTTTATTAGTGAAAGTGCCCGCTCACTTTGACAAGGCCTGTCCAAATATATATTTCTGCCATGCCACTAATACAGATAAACTATTGTTGCATTATCATTGTTTATTTTTCTGTTATGTACAGAGATTTGAAATATTTATTTCCCCTCCAATCCTTTTTAATCTTCACGTTACATTTTGGTCATTTTCTCTCCAAATAAAATTTTCCCAAAGCTGCACAACATATGACCTCTACATAAATACGGGTGCTGTGACTTCTATTGTAGCTATGTTTAGCATCCCTATATGAGAGAGTGCCATAACCGCGTTTAGTCACACTATTGCTTTTCTTTTACAAGTGAGCATGAAAAAAACTAGTTTCAGCATTTATTTAAATTTAAATGAACAAGGTAAGCTGGTAAGGTAGTTACACAGTAAAAATTTTTTTTATTAAAAAAATAAATAAAAAAATCGAAATCGTGAATCGGTCAAACTTTATGAAAAAAATCGAGATTTTTTTTTTTGCCATATCGCCCAGCCCTAGTTGGAGTGATCTCTGTGCACTTACCTTGATGCGTCTGAGAAAATCAAATATGCTCCCCAGCTTTCAGAGCTACATGGAGTAAACGAAAACAAAGACTGTGTATTTCTGCACTGGCTGCCTTTTGATGTTAAGAAGTAACGCCTAAACAAAAGCAAGCTAAGTGGATTTGCATGCCATTCTGCTGGTCACTTCCTGGTGAGAAGAACAGCAAGCAACATGATAAAGGGCTTTACTTGTACCAAAGTTTTAGAAATGGAGATTGACCCCTCCAGCGAGCTGCAGGATATCTTGTCTTCTCCCTCTGACACCACAGATTCAGGAGAGTCAGATCCTGATTTTAAAGTCAAGAAGAGGACTGGACAATGAAAAACTGGACTGGGATGGACACCACAGATCTTTGTGCCTACATGGCTACTGATTTTGGCCAGTGTCTACAAGTCCAAAGAGGAGTCCGGCAGAGCTCTGCAGAGACCAGCTCATCATAGAGAGGACATGCTTGCCCCATCAGATTCCTGTGGGAAATGTGAATGCATCATCTTCTCCACCTACTCAACCCTGGCAATAAATGTCACAGTGGATGAATAACTTGTGTTATTCAACAGTCAATTTTGAACTTAAAATTTGGGTGACAATAGGATGTTGCCACGTCCTATGCCTGGAGGTGTGACATTTACCTGGGTACACCAGCAGGTCCGGAATGAAAAGGGCAACATGCAAGTGGTGTCAGGGAGAAACCGCAGATTCAGTTTGCAGGTGAAGATTTATTATAATCTCAAGAACCAAAAAACACCTCAGTCTGAGGATCAAAAATATAAAAAGAAAAAGCACTGAGTCAAAAGATCATTCAGGCAGTAGTAGATAATACTGGATAGCAGTTCTGGGAAATGCTTCGTGATCCAAGCTTTGTGGGTGGAGCGGCAGAAAGACCTCGAGCAGATGCTGGTGAGCAGGCGGCTGCAGGTGTAAACCTTAAATGCTAAAAAATGTAAACCTTATGCTGCACAAAATCTAACAATACATCAAAGACAATGTTGTTACTGATCTTTCACGTCCAAGACCAGTCCACAATTTTTTTTCTTTTTATATCGAAAAGTATTCATTTTGTGTGTGTTTTTCACCATATCAGTGACAACATCTATGAATTTGAAAGTGTCAAAATGTAATAATAAAAAAAACATTTAGTAGTTTTGATGAGGACTGAATTTGATTTAATAAAATTATGCAAAAAATAAGGTGAAAAAATATGTGTGTGATGCATTTCTACAGCAGTTTAATTGCGTTTAAAGCACAACATCCACCACGTAACCAATATAAAATAATACTATTGCATGCATCACGTGCACAAATCAAGCCATGGGCATTACATTAAGATGCCTACTGGTTTAAAAAGGCCTAGATAAAAAGAAGATGGCCAAATGAGAGCGTTTCTCTCATAAACTATAGGAAAACAACTTGTCAAAAATAAAATAAATTAACGCTGCGAACAGAATAAATACAGGAATGGAGAAAAGAGCGCTCTTTTATTATCAGCTGCTAGTCAGTGCCCGCTCTTTTTTTTCTGGTCATTGCGCCTTTTGCCGTGTGCTGTGTAAATGCTGACAATTGGATACAAGTCACCTTTAAAAGAGGATAAATGTAAGCAGCTCATCAAAAAAAGTGTATACTGTCACAAACTCCGAATTGACCATCAAGATCTGCAATGTAAATACTCTGAAATTCTACAGGGGAAAAGCCAGTCAGTAGAGTTTGCTATTTTCCATTTATATATTAACAAATATTTTGCAGTGGTTGCATGTTCATTGCATAGAATTCAATATAAACTAATATAAAACTATTGCATACATAAAAGTATGGGAATAATTATGAAATTGCATGCATAAAAATGGAAGTAAGTTCATTATAAGTAAAAAAAACACCTAAAATGTTTTGCATTTTGTGATTTTTTTTTTATTTTTATAAAAAAAACAAATCTATTTTCCATTCATATATTAGCTAAATATTTGAAGAATGAATATTTTATTCCATTCATTTGTTTCATCATTCAGGATTTCTTTAAAATAGTGTAAAAATCTCGTTCTCGTGAACCCAATCTCGTGTCTCGTCTTGTCTCATGGAGTGGACCCCTGATTTAGTGGATGTTTTCATCCTGAACATAATGAAAATCTAGTAAATTTGAACAGTGCACAAGGGATAATTTACTTTCAGAATAAAGATTTCCTGATCATTTACTCACTCCTGTATCATCCAAGATGGAAATGAATTTGAGAGTATAGTTGAAGCTTCTGCAAAGACACGATCTCCCCTGTGCTTCAGTTTTACTGTAGGAACAACCAGTAGCAGAAGGTCAGCAGACCTCAGAGACCTGGATGGAGCCTGCAGTTGAAAGGCAGGTTGGGGCTAGGCCATTTAAAACTATAAACAAGCTCAAAACTCTTTCAGTTTATGGTAAAAGAGGAGCTGCAGATTTACCATATTTAATATATTTATATGTGATTCAAATTGTGCAGAACAGAGTACATAGGCTGATGCAACTCTGCTATGCTTGTCGTTTGGGAGAAGAATGTAGAATAAAGTTATCTTTGTGTGCACACTCGCGAACTGTACTCGAATCCACCTGAAAGGGGAGGCCTGGTGTGCAGTTCATGTGAACTCCGGGATGGTTCATTGTGCACCATATTACAGAATTGAGCCACTATTTATCGTGCATTAATTGCTTTCATTACTTGCTATTCTGGCAAGCATTACTGACGCACTAATTTTTCTCTAATTTATGGTCAACATCAGCAGAGAATGACTCTCATTCATTTGAACTTTTACAGTACATTCATGATAAACAGACACAAGTTTCACTCAGTGTTAGCATAATGAAAACGAATGGACATTTGTAAAGTCCACCCCTTGAGGGGGATGGGATGGTAGTCAATTGAACTGAATTGAGCTAAATGTGAAAGCAGCAGCTGATCACACATTTGTAGATCATCTGCAAATCAGTGGAGCGACATGTTATATACAGAGGTACTGATGAGAAAACAAAGATACTGAGGTGGACAGAGAAAGACCTGTGTGTTAGATAAGACCTGATCCTCTACAGCGCAGAACCCAACATGTTCCAGCCAGGATATAATGATCACTAACATCAAATGCTGATGTCAGAGCTAAAAGCTTAAGAATGGATGAATCTCCTGAATCAGAAAATGATAAAAGAACATTAAAATGTTTAAAAGTGTTGTTACTGTATAATGAAGTAGGGGTGAGGGAAATCAGATTCTTAAGTGCATCATGATACATTCATTCAATCTGTTTTCAGCTTAGACCCTTTATTAATCTGGGGTTGCCACAGTGGAATGAAGCATCAACCTATCCAGCATATGTTTAAACACAACACACACAGTTCATCCAGACATTTTAATCTGATTCATTCATAACTTGTTTGAAGAACCAAATTAGCCAGAGATCAGTTAACAAGATGAACAGATCCAGGATCTGCCAAATCATCTTAGATCATTTAAGCGAGGTACGAAGAACGGACCCAGATCTTTTGTCCAAACTCACTCTGGTGATGTCTAACCTCTATTTTATAGCCCACCGTGCTCTAGTATGAACAGCACCGCTTTACTTTTATTTGTGTTTATTTATTCTTTTCTCACACTTTAAAATATATGAAATGTACTTTTAATTGTTTATTATTCCTTTCAGTCTTTTATGTTTTAGCCTTTGTTTTTTTTCTACGCAGAAATTTATTTTGGCTCCTGTAGATCCTCTTGAATGTTCTCTTAGATATGATTGTACAATTTCTTGGAATGTTATTCAGTTCAATTCACTTTTATTTCTATAGCGCTTATACAATGTAGATTGTGTCAAAGCAGCTTCACATTCAAAATTATAGTAAATTTTCAGAGTTTCAGATCAGTTCAGTTCAGTTTAGCTCAGTTCAGTGTGGGTTAATACACAGTGTTTGGAGAGTCCAAACACTGAAGAGTAAATCCATCGATGCGCAGCTCTACAGATCCCAAACCATGCAAGCCAGTGGCGACAGCGGCGAGGAAAAAACCTGGAGAAGCCAGGCTCAGTTGGACACGACCATTTCTCCTCTGGCCAAACGTCTTGTGCAGAGCTGCAGTCTAGGCACTGGAGGCTGGACCTCAGCAAAGACTCGTCTGTCCCTGGAGCATCACAGGAATCAGTCTCATGCTCTCACTCCACGATGACCACCACAGCAGCTGCTCAGGATACGGCCTGGTCCAGGATTATGAAAACCTCGGGATCATCTCGTTGCTGGTCTTGGATCGCATCAGTGGCACTGCCTAGTCTGAGGGCCTCGGGATGAGTACCCCCAGGTGGAAATACAGAATAAGGAGAATAATTAGCGTAGCTGCTGTTCATAGTGCTGTTTCAATTCACTATAATCTTCCATGTGAAGCTGCTTTGACACAATCTACATTGTATAAGCGCTATACAAATAAAGATGAGTCGAATTGAATTGAGTGTAAATAAATGAGATGCAAAAACCTGCGTGGAGCACATCATGCATCATAGCGCTATGTACTGCACTGAGTGTACGCTTTGCTAAAAAGATAGGTCTTTAATCTAGTTTTGAAGAGTTAGAGTGTGTCTGAGCCTCGGACATTATCAGGAAGGCTATTCCAGAGTTTAGGGGCCATAAATGAGAAGGCTCGACCTCCTTTAGTGGACTTTGCTATTCTGGGTACTACCAGAAGCCCTGAGTTTTGAGATCTTAAAGAGCGGGTTGGGTTGTAGCGAGACAGGAGTTTGGTTAGATAAACAGGAGCTCGATTATTTAAAGCTTTATAGGTAAGGAGTAATATTTTAAATTCAATACGAAACTTAACAGGCAGCCAGTGTAAGGAGGATAAAATTGGGGTGATATGATCATATTTTCTAGACCTGGTAAGAACTCTGGCAGCTGCATTTTGCACTAGCTGAAGTTTGTTAATAGAGGATGCTGGGCAGCCAGCAAACAGAGCATTACAGTAGTCTAGCCTAGAAGTCATGAAAGCATGGACTAGCTTTTCTGCATCTGATATAGATAGCATGCTTCGCAATTTAGCGATATTTCTCTGATGAAAGAAGGCAGTTTTTGTGACCTGGGATATATGTTTTTCGAAAGTTAAATTGCTGTCTAATATGACACCCAGATCTTTTATAGTAGAGCTAACGCTAACTTTGTATCCCTCTAATTGCAGGTCGAGTTGTGAGAACTGCTGTGTACAGGATTTAGGCCCAATAAGTAATAATTCTGTTTTGTCTGAGTTTAAGAGAAGAAAATTGTTCATTGGTCATCCAGTCTTTAACATCTTTAATACACTCAGTTAGCTTAGACAGTTCAGACATCTCATCAGGTTTAGTTGAAATGTATAATTGAGTATCGTCTGCATAGCAGTGAAAGCTGATCCCGTGTTTTCCAATAATTTCCAAAGATTATCTGGTCAGAGTGAGTCTTTAGTAAACGATTCACTGATTCAGATTATCTGGTCAGAGTGAGCCTTTAGTAAACGATTCACTGATTCAGATTATCTGGTCAGAGTGAGTCTTTAGTAAACGATTCACTGATTCAGATTATCTGGTCAGAGTGAGCCTTTAGTAAACGATTCACTGATTCAGATTATCTGGTCAGAGTGAGCCTTTAGTAAACGATTCACTGATTCAGATTATCTGGTCAGAGTGAGTCTTTAGTAAACGATTCACTGATTCAGATTATCTGGTCAGAGTGAGTCTTTAGTAAATGATTCACTGATTCAGATTATCTGGTCAGAGTGAGCCTTTAGTAACAATTCACTGATTCAGATTATCTGGTCAAAGTGAGCCTTTAGTAAATGATTCACTGATTCAGATTATCTGGTCAGAGTGAGCCTTTAGTAAACGATTCACTGATTCAGATTTTCTCATCAGAGTGAGTCTTTAGTAAACGATTCACTGATTCAGATTATCTGGTCAGAGTGAGTCTTTAGTAAACGATTCACTGATTCAGATTATCTGGTCAGAGTGAGTCTTTAGTAAACAATTCACTGATTCAGATTATCTGGTCAGAGTGAGTCTTTAGTAAACGATTCACTGATTCAGATTATCTGGTCAGAGTGAGTCTTTAGTAAACGATTCACTGATTCAGATTATCTGGTCAGAGTGAGCGTTTAGTAACAATTCACTGATTCAGATTATCTGGTCAGAGTGACTCTTTAGTAAACGATTCACTGATTCAGATTATCTGGTCAGAGTGAGCCTTTAGTAAACGATTCACTGATTCAGATTTTCTCATCAGAGTGAGTCTTTAGTAAACGATTCACTGATTCAGATTATCTGGTCAGAGTGAGTCTTTAGTAAACGATTCACTGATTCAGATTATCTGGTCAGAGTGAGTCTTTAGTAAACAATTCACTGATTCAGATTATCTGGTCAGAGTGAGTCTTTAGTAAACGATTCACTGATTCAGATTATCTGGGCAGAGTGAGTCTTTAGTAAACGATTCACTGATTCAGATTATCTGGTCAGAGTGAGCCTTTAGTAACAATTCACTGATTCAGATTATCTGGTCAGAGTGAGTCTTTAGTAAACGATTCACTGATTCAGATTATCTGGTCAGAGTGAGTTTTTATTAAATGATTCACTGATTCAGATTATCTGGGCAGATTGAGTCTTTAGTAAACGATTCACTGATTCAGATTATCTGGTCAGAGTGAGTCTTTAGTAAACGATTCACTGATTCAGATTATCTGGGCAAAGTGAGTCTTTAGTAAAAGGATCACTGATTCAGATTATCTGGTCTGAGTGAGTTTTTATTAAATGATTCACTGATTCAGATTATCTGGTCAGAGTGAGTCTTTAGTAAACGATTCACTGATTCAGATTATCTGGGCAGAGTGAGTCTTTAGTAAAAGGATCACTGATTCAGATTATCTGGCCAGAGTGAGTCTTTAGTAAATGATTCACTGATTCAGATTATCTGGTCAGAGTGAGTCTTTAGTAAACGATTCACTGATTCAGATTATCTGGGCAGAGTGAGTCTTTAGTAAACGATTCACTGATTCAGATTATCTGGGCAAAGTGAGTCTTTAGTAAACGATTCACTGATTCAGATTATCTGGTCAGAGTGAGTCTTTAGTAAACGATTCACTGATTCAGATTATCTGGGCAAAGTGAGTCTTTAGTAAACGATTCACTGATTCAGATTATCTGGGCAGAGTGAGTCTTTAGTAAACGATTCACTGATTCAGATTATCTGGGCAAAGTGAGTCTTTAGTAAACGATTCACTGATTCAGATTATCTGGCCAGAGTGAGTCTTTAGTAAACGATTCACTGATTCAGATTATCTGGTCAGAGTGAGTTTTTATTAAATGATTCACTGATTCAGATTATCTGGTCAGAGTGAGTCTTTAGTAAACGATTCACTGATTCAGATTACATAAAACTACATGCAGAACACTGTGAGTTTGCGTCAGGATGATTACCTACATATCTCACTCGCTATCCTTCAGCTTCGTCCCTGATTTATCAGGGGTCGCCACAGCAGAATGAACCGCCAATTGTTCCAGCATTTGTTTAACGCAGCGGATACCCTTCCAGCTGCATCCCAGTACTGGGAAACACCCATACACATTCACACACACACATATAAACTACTGCAAGTGTAGTTGAATTATTATTCGCCTATACCGCATGTCTTTGGGACTGTGGTTGAAATGAGTACTTTTTACTTTTGTACATTTTTCAGGCGGTACTTCTTTACTTTTACTTAAGTACAAAAGTGTAGTCAGTACTTCTACTTTTACCAGAGTCGTTTCAAACATGAGTATCTGTACTTCTTCTTAAGTAAAGGATGTGTGTACTTTTGCCATCTCTGCTTGTGACCATACTCCGGGAGCAGAAAACCCTTGCATCCAGAAATGACAGCATCTTGAAAAAGACACATGCACCGACTGTTTTGCTCTTTTAGAGAAAACTGCTCTTGTTGAACTGCTGCATGCTTCTCGAAAGCACCAACAGGGAGTCAGCGGGGCAGAGAGGAACAGGAAACCCAGCCCAGCATTGCTGAAGTGCCAAACTCCACCGAATTCCTCTGCTTACACAGAAAGCTTCATGAACGAGTGAGGCTCTGAAGTGAAGTCCAATAAGCTCCTCTCGCCAGCAGCCTTTTATATTCCTAATTGTGGAGTGGCTTCATCTGTGAGAGCTGCGCTCGCCAATCTCATATGCTTTCTGTTAGCCTGTTTTTATATAAATCAGAGTGATTAGTGCTTCTAATCCAATTCCTTAGTTGATCAACTCAACATAAACTTGTAATGATCGACTGAGGGGGAACAGTGTGTGACACACTGCTGAGCTTCCTCCTCAATAAAGGAGCACTAATGACTCCTGTTTTCTGGACAGAATGAAGGAATTGTCTGATGATCTCCACACTTCTGTTATTCTGAACACAATCCTCTCTCAGCCCACAGCTGAACTGTGTTCACCACTACACCACTACAGTCACCAGGATATCAGTAGCAGAGCACAGAGAGCAGCAGTGCTCATAACACACACTCTACAGCCTACACATGCTGTCTGTCTGTGTGTGCGTGTGTGTGTGTGTGTGTGTGTGTGTGTGTGTACACATGTTATAAGTCGATGTTTGTTTACTGATGAAAATGAATCTGTGTGTGTTTACAGTCTGGAAAATGGAGGAGAGAAGAGGATTACAGCAGGACCACGCAAATGTACGTCACACACACACACACACACACACACACATACAGCTGTGGTGAGTTGTTGTGTTATAAATGTGTCTTTTCTTGTGTTCAGGGGTCTATTTTCTCACACTGGACCCAAACACAGCAAACAATCATCTCATTCTGTCTGAGAAGAACAGGAGGGTGAAGTGTGTGGAGATGAATCAGCCGTATCCTGATCATCCAGACAGATTTGATCATCATCCTCAGGTGTTGTGCAGAGAGAGTGTGTGTGGACGCTGTTACTGGGAGATTGACTGGAGTGGAGATGATCGTCTGTGTATAGCAGTGTCATGTAAGAGCATCAAGAGGAAGGGAAGAGGTGATGAGTGTGTGTTTGGATATAATGCTCAGTCCTGGTGTTTGCTCTGCTCTCCCTCCAGTTTCTCATTCTCACACAATAACACACACACTGATCTCCCGGTAAAGCCGATTAGACATATAGTAGGAGTGTTTGTGGATCACAGTGCAGGAACTCTGAGCTTCTACAACATTGATGGAGACACAATGAGCCTCATCCACTCAGTCCAGACCACATTCACTGAGCCGCTCTGTGCTGGGTTTAGGGTTGAGCGTGGATCATCAGTGAAACTGAGCTGAAGACTGACGAGAGATTTACCCAGAATCCTCTGCAGGATCAGTCAGTAGCAGCGAGATGATCTGGAGAATCTTCTGTGTGTGTCCACAATGTGTGTGTGCACATGTTCACTGCTGTGTGTGTGTGTGTGTGTGTGTGTGTGTGTGTGTGTGTGGTGTGTGTGCTCGTTTTAAGCCGTCTCTCCAGTTGACAAGTGGCAGATGAGGAAATCCTCCATTTCCAGTGGACGGCAGAGCAGGACAAGGTTATTTTAGTTCAAGAAGACTAAAACTGTTGGTCAGAAACATTTTTAACCAAAACAAAATCCCAATAAATGAAGAACTAAAACTAAACTAACATCAGTGCCTGAACTACTGAGCAAATCAGTCAAGAGCAGGATTATATTGATTGATCATCTTAAACAGGACAGCTGTTCCAGCTTTTCCTCATCTGCCAGCAAATCTAAACTACTACATTGATTATCTTTAATGTGTAGAAGTTTCCTCATTTCTCTATAATGCTTCAGTTTCATTTGTTAGTTTATGTTGCATTTGTGCAGTTCTTGATCAGATTCTTATCTTATTTTCATCACTAAAGTGTTTCGCATGTGTTAGAGAACCCAACAGAGACATCGGTGTCTTTCAATATACAATCTGTTTACTATTGTTGAGTCATGGCCTGAGGAGAGTGTGTACTTCCCCACTTGATCTCCTCAGCTTTGCTGTCATGTTTTGGTTTTGGGGTTTGGTTTTCACTCATGTTTGATAATGCTTTGCTCAGGGTATAATAAGGAAAGATAACTGTTGATGTAGGAGAATGGCTTTTACTCTGCAGCGTGTAGCCTCATGTGCTAACAAAGTTTGATTGTCTTTGTTGCTCTGCAGTTCATATGCTACAGCTGTTTCTCTATACAGTGTCTCAGTTTGTTTCATTCTGCTGACTGTATATTTAAACATGTTACTTAATAAACAACTTTGCCTGCTTTAAGGCGTTGAGATTCTCTTTATCAGTGATGATAACAACTTTAAGTGAGTCAGATTAATTACAATGGAGTCAGATTAATAGTTGATTTAAACACGCCATCCTTCAGCTGCTTTCTGTTCTCGATTATTGGTTCAGAATAGCAGCGTAAGCTTCAAGCCTTACAATATGAATATTAATATGAAAATGAAAACGTTTCAGTGCCGTTTCCGTGACTCCTCCACAATTGTTGGCGGGGTGTACATTTGTGTTTGTTGTGTGCTTTCATAAAAAAGCGTGAAAATTCCTGTGCGTGGATTTCTAAGCAGCATTTGGTCCCTAATGATCGTATACCCAAAGAGTCTGGGATCAGATATAGATCAAAACTAAGACATAAATGATGAATGTGATCTGTTCCAGATTAGAAACACAGTCTAAATGTGACAGACAGTGATTAAACTCAGAGCTAAAAACTACTATAAATAAATTCTAATAAGTAACAGAATTATTTTCAGAAGCTCTAGAAAAGGCTCACACGCATTAAACCTTCCACCATGCTGTTAGTGTCATCATTGAGCCAATAGATGGACTTCCACACACACACCAGCACTCTCTGTGTCCACTGAAATGCCTAATTCTGTTCCTGAAACTGTTATTATTGCTGAAATATATTGTCATATTAGTAAGGTCACACTGTCTGTCATCATCACTGTCATATATAATCAAGTTTATTAGTTCAACATCAGTAAAAGGCGGAAGAATCCAACAGAGGATCTGAGAATCAAACCTGTGTGTGTGTGTGTGTGCGCTGTTTTGATGAGTTTCCCCCAATCCAACATGAGTGTGTTGACCCAGATCAGTTGTGTGTCTTTAACAGGTTTGTGTAAATCTCCTGTAGTATAATGATGAACGGCCTGATGTCAGATCTGACACAGATACCAAGAGAAGAAGAAGCGTCCAGAAATCACCCTTAATGAATGGCTTTTGGCAATGTCTATCCTGCCCCGTCTGATGATCACACAGATTCAGTCAATAGGAAAGGCTGAGCTTCATATGATCTGCAGCTGGAATAGAGGAGAGACGCTGCTCAGACAATAAACTCCTGCACCACATCTGTTATATTTAGATTAAACTCAAGCAGGTTTGACTTAAAATAACGGTGAATAAAATAATCAGTCGCTGACATACGCAATACAAATGATGGCCAGATCACTGTAAATGCTTGATTTGTTAAAGAAATCACGACTAAACATGTCTAACTTATGTTGTATTAAGACCAAGATAGAAAATCTGACTTCACTTTAGCCAAGAAAAGCCATGGAGACATATTTCGGTTCATCTTACAAAGCCTTCAGCACAAACTGTGATGAGAAACACACAGCGGCCCTCCTGTCTGAACACTTTATCTGTGTGTGGTCGAATAATAAAATATGTAGAGACATAGCTGAAGATAAGAGGATAACGCTGCAGTTACACATCACGATATTATCAGTGCAGCAACACAACAGTAGACTTGTAGAGCCGGTGTGTGTGTGTGTGTGTGTTGTGCTGTAATTCTGTGTTTGACCACTGAATAACACCAACGGGAATAGAGTAACAGGTGTGTAATCAAGGGCAGCACAACACTTATTTTGACCATGGTAAAAGAGCATGAAAACCCTCCTGTGTGATGATGAGTGCATGATATAGTCAGACTGTGAGTATTTAAACAACTGGATAAACTGTGATGGATAAACCCTGAACAGCAGGATTTGGAGGACGATCTTTATAGTCAGAAACACTATTATTACACCTCAGGTGACAACATTGGTGTTTCTGTCACTACAAGCCCTGCTGAAAAATCCAGCTTAAACCAGCCTAAGCTGGTTAGCTGGTTTTAGCTGGTCAACCAGCCTGGTTTTAGAGGGGGTTTTGGCCATTTCCAGGCTGGTTTCCAGCCATTTCCAGCCTGGTCTTAGCTGGTCAGGCTGGAAAATGACCAGCTTAATCCAGCTTGACCAGCCAAAACCAGCCATGTCCAGCTTAAACCAGGCTGGAAATGGCTGGAAACCAGCCTGGAAATGGCCAAAACCCCTCTAAAACCAGGCTGGTCGACCAACTAAAACCAGCCAACCATCTTAGGCTGGTTTAAGCTGGATTTTTCAGCAAGGAGACTAGTAGAAATCTAGTCTAAGCTTGTTTGAGGACTGATTTAATAAGCCATTACTGTAGTATCTTGTGTCCACAACACAGGATAATTATTAATAATGATGTAATGAAATGTTGTGGCCAATCAAACACTGCTGGGGGTCTGCATAGTAATGACCCTGAAATCATTAATTAGAGAATAATAACTGGAGTCTAAACTAGGGCACTCAGTAGGCGTCTGGTCTACTAGAGCAGAGCAGCACTATTCTGTCCTCCAGAAACTGTGTGGAATTAACAAAACCTCTGATTAAATTAAGACTCAGCTTGATTTTCTTCATTTCTGCTCTAAATGTTTCACATTGTCACTTTTAAGAGAGAAAGTGGACAGTAAAACAGTAACAGTGTGTGTTTAAGAGTGCTCAAGTCTGCATTTATTCCCTCTGACAGAGGAAACAGGATATTTTTCTCAGAATATGTGTTCAATATTAGATCAATCTGAATAATTCTCTATGGTTCAGCTATGCTGCACGCTGTATATAAGATATCTTTATTCCAGAGCAGGTTATGCTGCACATCATGAGCGTTTCCTCCATTATTTTAGCTGAAATCTGAGGTTATCCACTTACTTATCCCTAAATTTACCAGGGTATAAAGCCACATAACCTGCTGTCTGGAAGACACCCCAGATCTGAAGCAGGTTGGGTTTGTTCGGTTTTGAGTCTCTTCATTACATTAATCCTCCATTCTTCTGTCTCTGAACAATACATGTGTGCCAGAAATCCTCATCTAGACACCGAGATCTGTGTGTGTGTGTGTGTGTGTGTGTGTGTGTGTGTGTGTGTGTGTGTGTGTGTGTGTGTGTGTAAATCTTGTATTTAATAGCAACATTGCACTTCAGAACATGTATTAGATTCATGATTTTCACATTTGTCACATATTGTCACGGTCACCAGCGATCCAGCCTGAACAGATCGCTGGTATATACACTGATCGCTAATGGACTATAAGGTCCAGTCATGCACCACACACACAGCAGTTCCTAATCCTGCCTGATTGCATACACACAGCCGGAGGATTGTCAAGAACTAATTGCATAGACTGTTTAAGCAGCACAGACACACACACACTGTTCCTGAGTCTTGTTTACTGCACTTGTGACATTACAATGCGTTTCCTTTGTCTTGATTTGCCGTGTTCAGACCCTCGCCTTGTTTGTCTGTTTGTTCCTGTCTGCTGGCTGCCTTCTGACCATCTGCCTGCTTATTTGACTGTGTACATCTGCTTACTCTTAGTTTGACCTAGCCAACTTGCATTTGGATCCACACTTGCGTTGTCAGCGTCACATCACGTCACACATATCCTGCACAGAGATTTCTATAATAAGATAGTTAATCTGGTTTTCCCTTTTATTTTCATCATTGTTACAGTGATCAAACCAGTAAAGCATCAGTGTATAATTCATGTTTAGTTAAACTGAGGTTATGATATAATGACTTCAGACAAATATGGGTTACACTTTATTTTAAAGAACTAAAAAAAGACTATAAGCTCAATAAACTCTTAAAGTAGCTGCTAATTATTAGTTATTAAGGTATAGCTGGGTTTGGGTATTGTGTAGGACTAAAATAAGATCTTTATAAGTGCTCATAAGTGCTGTCGTGCGTCATTAAAGTTGAGTTTTCATCTGTGTTTTCTGCTAGAGGAAGTGCTGAGAAACATGAAGAAACCTGTTTATGTCTTAAAGAATGCTCACCCCTTACAAAACTGGTTTATTTAGAGGACTGCATCCTCCTCCCACTGAATACTTGATTCTGAGGCAGTGAAAATGCACATTTATGAAGACACAAACATCACAGTATTTATAAAGTATATTTATGAAATCAGTGAGAGAAAGTCTTTTAATTGAGCCCACCTTAATATTAGATGCACAGCACAATCCTCTGAGTAAAACTGACTCAGCTCAGTGTATTTGGTCCCTCTCTACATTGAGTTAAAGTTTGACTTTGACTGGATTTCTAATGTTAGTTTCTCTTTGCTTGCTATGGCTGTCCAGGCACGTTATAGTAAATATAAATGGACAGCTTTCACAAGTAAGGCCAGTAAAGTACGGGGTCCCTCAAGGATCAGTTTTAGGCCCCTTGCTGTTAACAATATACATGCTTCCCCTGGGAGACATTATTAGAAAACACGGGATCAGCTTTCACTGCTATGCAGACGATACTCAATTATATATTTCAACTAAACCTGATGAGATGTCTGAACTGTCTAAGCTAACTGAGTGTATTAAAGATGTTAAAGACTGGATGACCAACAATTTTCTTCTCTTAAACTCAGACAAAACAGAATTATTACTTATCGGGCCTAAATCCTGTACACAGCAGTTCTCACAACTCGACCTGCAACTAGAGGGATACAAAGTTAGCGTTAGCTCTACTATAAAAGATCTGGGTGTGATATTAGACAGCAATTTAACTTTTGAAAATCATATACCCCATGTCACAAAAACTGCTTTCTTTCATCTGAGAAATATCGCTAAATTGTGAAGTATGCTATCCATATCAGATGCAGAAAAGCTAGTTCATGCTTTCATGACTTCTAGATTAGTTTACTGTAATACTCTGTTTGTAGATCTGTAAATCTGTAAATAATCTAGCTCCTGTTTATCTAACCAACCTTCTGTCTCGCTACAATCCAACCCACTCTTTAAGATCTCAAAACTCAGGGCTTCTGGTAGTACCTAGAATAGCAAAGTCGAGTAAAAGAGGTCAAGCCCTCTCATTTATGGCTCCTAAACTCTGGAATAGCCTTCCTGATAATGTCCGAGGCTCAGACACACTCTTGCAGTTCAACACTAGATTAAAGACCTATCTTTTTAGTGAAGCATACACTCAGTGCATCACTTAGCGGTATGACGCATGGGCACACTCACGCATCTCATTTATACACACTATAAACAGCAGCTACGCTAATTATTCTCTTTATTCTCTATTTCCACCTGGGGATACTCATCCCGAGACCCCCAGAGATTATGCAGCGCCACTGATGCAATTCAAGACCTGTGAAGAGATGATCCCAAGGTTTCCACAATCCTGGACCAGGCCGTATCCTGAGGAGTGGAGAGCATGATGCTGCGTTCACACCAGACGCGGAAGAAGCATCAAGCGCAAGTGATTTACATGTTAAGTCAATGCAAATGCGCGAATAGCCATCCTGCGACGTGATACACGCGAATGGCGCGGCGCGAATGAGGCGAATTGCATGGATGGCGCGTAGGTGCGAATTGAACGTTTTGCGCGTTTGACGCGCTTAACGCGCAAATTTTGCGAATCGCTCGAGTTCAAAAATCTAAACTCCTGCTGACATTTGCCCCGCGTTAAACAATCAGGAGCTTGCTCTTGTGGGGGCATGATTGTGACGTAGCACCTGCTGTTGGTGTCCCGGGGGAAATCCTCCAGCCGACACCGACAACAGTTCATCAAACTGGGCTGGGTTCAGTCAGAAGCACCGCTGAAAGCCTCCATCATCCAGGTTCAGTTTCTGGAGGAGTTTATGAGCTCACAGAGCTGCTGCACCTCTGAAAGGATCTAGTGGACTCAGACACTGCTCCAAACGTATCGACGCTGTTTTTCAGCCTTCATAAAGCACATAAACACAGTTATTTTATCAATAAAATCCATGTTAGCCATTAAGCAACGAAGCTACAGTCACCGGGCAGACAGAAGCCCTGCCCATCACGCGAATTCGCGTGTGTTCTGAAGTGAGTTTGATGCGCGAATGAAGCGGAGTTTGACGCGCGAATGTTCACGCGTCTATTTACACGCGTCTGGTGTGATCGCAGCATGAGACTGATTCCTGTGACGCTCCTGGGACAGACGAGTCTTCGCTGAGGTCCAGCATTCTCCAGCCTCCGGCGCCTAGACTGCAGCTCTGCACAAGACGTTTGGCCATAGGAGAATTGGTCATGCGGCAACTGAGCCTGGTTACTCTCCAGGTTTTTATCCTTCACTTTCGCCAATTGGTGAAGTTTGTTCCTCACCACTGGCTTGCATGGGTCAGGACTTGTAGAGCTGTGCATCGATGGATTACACTGACCTGAACTGAACTGAACTTGAACACTGAAAACTGAACTGACACTTTCAATTCACTCTAATGTGAAGCTGCTTTGACACAATCTACATTGTAAAAGCGCTATACAAATTAAAATAAATTGAATTGAATCTGAGAAATGACTGAGAAAAACTGTAAAAAGTGGAGCAAAAGCCTCCATTGCCAATTCAGAGATAGACAGACACACACAAGCACATAATGTGTGAGTGTGTGTGTGTCCCTGTGTTTTTCATGTGACGTCTGATGTTGTTTTTTATTTTCCTCAAACCAGTTTGATGTGTTTTTCAGAAGTGAAAGAATGTTCAGATCTGTTGCTCAACTCAGCAGTTCAGCGGAGGAACAGAAAGATCTGCAGGCATTATCTGAGGTGAGAGTTTGCTCTTTCTGTGCTTTATATCATCTGTGAGTGTCGTCTGATTATCCGTTGATCATCTCTTTGTGTTTCTGAGACTTTCCTGCTGAGCTGAAGTCATTCTGATGATTTACTTTCCACCTTTTATAATGTCGAGTGTGTTTCTGGAAGAGGATCACAGAAAGCTGCTCATTCTGATGCTGAAATCTCTGTGTTTATCAGTGATCTGTTATCAGTGATCTGTGTGTTTATCAGTGATCTGTGTGTTTATCAGTGATCTGTTATCAGTGATCTGTGATTCTCTGAGTTTCTTATCGTATTGCTGTAAACTCTGAGACAGAAACTCACTCGACAGCTTCATTCTGGTGTAATACTGCATCTACATGATTCATTACAGACTCGATCAGTGCACTCTCAGAAATGAAGGTATGCGAGCTGGCACTGGGGTGGTACCTTTTCAAAAGGTACACATTTGTACCTAAAAGGTCCACATTAATACCTCAAGGGTACATATTAGTACCTTAAAAGTACAAAAGTGTTCCTCTTAAAATTTTTAGGCACTAATATATACTTTTGAGGTACCAATATGGACCCTTCAAGTACATATGTGTACCTTTTGAAAAGGTACCACCCCAGTGACAGCTCGCATATCTTTATTTCTGAGAGTGTAGAAGGAGTAGCTTTTATATTTATTAAGCTCCCACACAAGTGTTGAACACGGACTTACAGAAGCTCCTAAATGTAGAAAACTCAGTATCCATGAATGCGTTTAGTTTGTTTCATGAGCGTACATTTGTGGAGGAGAAAGGCTGAGTGGCTTTATATCGCAACAGTGATTTACAGTAGAGCAGATTCACAAAATCTGTGTTTGACATTATTAAAAATGAGCTGAAGAGTTTCACCAGTCAGACCGGTTTCATGTGTTTGCCTGAAGTGGTTCTGGTTTAACTGGTTCTGAGGATGAACAACCCTCTGCAGTGGTTTCAAAATCACACTTTTACATAAACTACATTATCATCCTACATGTCAAGGTTAATCTCACACACACGTAAACACAAACACATGGTCACTCTACAGAAATGTCACGTTTTCTGCCCCTAGACTAATATTACACTTTGTTTATAATTTCTTGATATTTTACATTTTAAAATGAAACAATATTTGAACAACTACACAGTTTCGAGTCCTCAAATTGGCAATAATAATAGTGGAATAAAAGTTCCAAACAGCACAAAACTGCTCATCACGTACAGGGAGTAGCTGCTCCGTGTTAAGGTGAAAAACTGAACTTGTGATTGTTCATCAGTGTCTGCTAGAGTTTCTGCTGGAGATCTGACTCTTCAGATCCATCATGGAGGACACACACACTTCTGGAGATCAGGATTTGTCTACAGGATGCAGGTTCTACTCATTACATCACATTTCCCTATTATTTTCTACAAGAAAAGCATGTTGCTCTTTTTGTGTGTTTTAACTTCATTTGATAATGTAACACACACAGCTGGAAAGTGTTTGTTCAAATATAGTGGAAATAATAATAATAAAGTGTTGTTTGAAGATATTTTTATGTGATGATGTGTGCAGTGTTGAACTTTAATCCTCTCTGTTTTAGCTCACGTAAGAGGAGGAGAGCAGAAGCAAAGCCCAGCTGTGTGTCTATGAAGAGTGATGTATCTATGGATCCAATAATAGACTTAAAGAGAGAAAACACACAACATGTTCTCAGGTAGATCATCTCTACACACACATGATTACAATGCAGCATTTATATGATCATGTGAATGCATGGGTGAAGGTAGCGGGTTTTATATTTATGATAAGATAGATAATGCTTTTTCATTCATTCATTCATTCATTTTCTGCCACTTTTCCGGGGCCGGGTCGCAGGGGCAGCAGTCTTAGGAGAGAACCCTAGTCTTCCCTCTCCCCAGACATTTCCTCCAGCTCCTCTGGGGGAATACCAAGCCAGCCAAGAGACATAGTTCCTCCAGTGTGTCCTGGGTCTTCCCCGAGGCCTCCTCCCAAGGGGACATGCCTGGAACACCTCCCTAGGTAGGCGTCCAGGAGGCATCCGAAACAGATGCCCGAGCCACCTCAGCTGACTTCTCTGGATGTGGAGGAGCAGCGGCTCTACTCCGAGCTCCTCCAGAGTGTCAGAGCTCCTCACCCTATCCATAAGAATGCGCCCTGCCACCCTGCGAAGGAAACTCATTTCAGCCACTTGTATCCAAGATCTTGTCCTTTCTATCATGACCCAAAGCTCATAACCATAGGTGAGAGTTAGAACATAGATTGGCCGGTAAATCGAAAGCTTTGCCTTTCGCCTCAGCTTCTTCTTTACCACAACAGACCGGTACATCAGCCGCATTACTGCTACTGCTGCACCAATCCACCTGTCAATCTCACGTTCCATCCTTCCCTCACTCGTGCACAAAACCCCAAGATACTTTAACTCCTCCACCTGGGGTAACGACTTTCCTCCAACATGGACATGGCAAACCACCTTTTTCCAGTGGAGCACCATGGCCTCGGACTTGGTGGTGCTGATTCTCATCCCAGCCGCGTCACACTTGGCAGCAGACAGCCCCAGTGCATGCTGAAGGTCCATGTTCAATGAAGCCAACAGAACAACATTGTCTGCAAATAACAGCAATGAGATTCTGTGGTCCCCGAACTGGACCCCCTCCAGCCCAAGGCTGCACCATAAAATTCTGTACATAAAAATTATGAACAGAATTGGTGACAAGGGGCAGCCCTGCCGGAGTCCAACATGCACTGGAAAGACTTATTGCCGGCAATGCGAACCAGACTCCTATTCTGTTCATACAGGGACGAGACGGCCCTTAACAGAGCGCCTCTGACCCCATACTCCCAGAGCACCCTCCACAGAATGCCATGAGGGACACGGTCGAACGCCTTCTCCAAGTCCACAAAACACACGTGGACTGGTTGGGCATACTCCCATGAACCCTCGAGCACCCTGGTGAGGGTATAGAGCTGGTCCAGTGTACCACGGCCTGGACGAAAACTGCATTTTTTTTTACATTTTAAAGCTTTTTCATATTAAAAGATGTTTCTGGATAATGGACATAGTACTGTTAAGGAGTTTTAGTATGATGAATAATATCTGGTGTGTTGAATCTAGTGTGCAGTGCTGAACTTTAATCTTCTCTGTTTTAGCTCAGTTCATCAGAAGACAGCAGAAGCAGAGCCCAGCTGTGTGTCTATGAAGAGTGATGTATCTATGGATCCAATAATAGACTTAAGGAGAGAAAACACACAACATGTTCTCAGGTAGATCATCTCTACACACACATGATTACACTGCAGCATTTCTATGATCATGTGTTTTCTAGAGAAATTTATTACAGAGAATCTGAGGAGGAGCTAAAGATCAGGGTAATGGTGAGGAGACCCTCCAACCTCTAAGAGTTGGAGCTCATCGCTAAAGATGAATGGGCAAAAATACCAGTGGAGACATGCAAAAAGCTGCACAGCAATTATAGCAAGAGCTTAATAGCTGTAATAGCCAATCAAGGCTTTTCTGTTGATTATTAAGAAGGGTATGAGTAATTTTGGACATGACACTTTTTGTTCAAATGTAAATAAAAGCTGAAAGATATGTTTTTGCACAATAGTGCCTCTTATACATCATCTTATCTTTTGGGAGAAGCCTCTGTCATTTCCAGTCAAAAATAAATTCCATTAATAGTAGACAAAAATCCCAGGAGTTGTAGTTGATTGAAGCTACAACAGTCTAGACTGAAATATAACTAAATCTAATGCCATTTTAATCAAGACTAAGACTAAAACTAAATCACAATTTGCTTTCCCAAATTAACACTGGCTTGAGGACCATACCAGTTCAATTAAGGTCAATATCCAACTAAACAGAAACTGAAGTAAGACATGTGGAGTATGCCGATTTTAGTCGAATTATTGAAGTGCAGTACGGACATGTAAACACCGCAATCAAACTATTACCATTTTGGGACAGGCAATTCCACACACACGGCTGTCTGACACTATTCTCTGCACCTACCGAGTCAGTAGACGACCACAGACACACAGAGTTTTTTTTTTCTATACAGCATGCGGCATCAAATTCCATTAAAGCAACATTCTTCCAGCAGTTCCTCACATCCAATATCTGGTTTGTCACAGGGGGCATGCATGAAATGTTCCCGAATTAAAGTGAAAGTGCCAAACTGCAGTTAAAGTCGACCATTAAAAATGAAACACCCGAATTTACATGGAACTCTGGAGGAAACCTGGATAGCGCGGTGACGCAATTACATTAATCAGATTATGCGCTTTAACATGTAAAACGGGATCATGAAAGGAACATTCAAAAAGCACCTCATGTAAACACCTTCATCATATTATTGTCTTAATTAGATTAAGGCTAATAATAATAATAATAGCATTAGTATGAATAATAATTCATTACTGACGTCCATGTAAACTTTGTCACTGTGTTTTAACAACACTTTACACACAAGATTCCAGCAACAAGCACTTGGGCTGTTTGCACCAGACGCAACACGACAGAAAAATTTAAACACAGCCATTCAGAAGCAAAGAATAGTGCACTCCAATGAATATTTAAGGGTTATAATCTAATTAATACATCTTCAACCTCTGTAACACTATTAAAAGTAAATGCTGAGCGACTGATATTACACTTCAGACTATAGCCTATGTTTATTTTATATTTTTAAGATGTGAGGTAAACTATCCTCTGCTGCTTTCAATAAATGTCAAGTAAAATGGGATTCATTTGTAGCATATCACGCAGAATAAAGCAAAACCAATACCTGAGGTGATCATTGTCATAGATGTCTGCTGTTGTTCAGCTGCGAGAATTTGAAATAGTTTCTAAAATAGAAATTTCATGTGATAGTTAGGACAAAAACTCCTTATAATATTTAAAATATTCCTTTCATCGTGTGTTGTCACTTGTAGCTCTGATACTAGGCTCGATAGTCAGCATGGCCACTCCTGCTGGTGTCGTTAATCTGGCAACTGGAATTTACATGGAGTCATTGGCTGAGTGAAAAAGTATTTTGATCCTGGAGTGCAGCACCTAGTAGTTCAACCATTGAGTGTCAATCTTACAAACTGCACCTTTAAAGACCATCTACAGAATGGGCCTTTTCCTTTTGACCATGGATTTGGTAAACGGTGATGAACCCCCTCAGCTCAAGACATGCATTACATATTTAATTTCGTATTTTTGTTTAAGTGCAAAGATTTGTTTAAAAATATTTCCAATTTCAATTCTAATTCCCCATCCCATCAGTTAAAGTGTAAATTGTCATAAATAAACTGGCTACAGAGCCAGATTCCACTTAAGTCCCCTGAGGTAAAGAATGCATGGGTGAAGGTAGCAGTTTTTATATTTATGTAGACGATAATGCTTTTTCATTCATTCGTTCATTCATTTTCTGCCGCTTTTCCGGGGTCGGGTCGCGGGGGCAGCAGTCTTAGGAGAGAACCCCAGACTTCTCTCTCCCCAGACACTTCCTCCAGCTTCTCCGGGGTGATCCCGAAGCGTTCCTAAGCCAGCCGAGAGACATAGTCCCTCCAGCGTGTCCTGGGTCTTCACTGAGGCCTCCTCCCGGTGGGACATGCCTGGAACACCTCCCTAGGTAGGCGTCCAGGAGGCATTCGAAGCAGATGCCCGAGCCACCTCCGCTGACTTCTCTTGATGTGGAGGAGCAGCGGCTCTACTCCGAGCTCCTCCCGAGTGTCAGAGCTCCTCACCCTATCCATTAAGAGTGCGCCCTGCCACCCTGCGAAGGAAACTCATTTCGGCCGCTTGTATCCGAGATCTTGTCCTTTCGGTCATGACCCAAAGCTCATAACCATAGGTGAGAGTAAGAACATAGATTGACCAGTAAATCGAAAGCTTTGCCTTTCGCCTCAGCTCCTTCTTTACCACAACGGACTGGTACATCAACCGCATTACTGCTGCCGGTGCACCAATCTGCCTGTCAATCTCATGTTCCATCCTTCCCTCATTATAAATAACAGAGATGAGATCCTGTGGTCCCCGAACTGGACCCCTTCCAGCCCAAGACTGCGCCATAAAATTCTGTACATAAAAATTATGAACAGAATCGGTGACAAAGGGCAGCCCTGCCGGAGTCCAACATGCACTGGAAAGACTTATTGCCGGCAATGCGAACCCGACTCCTACTCTGTTCATACAGGGACGAGACGGCTCTTAACAGAGCGCCTCTGACCCCATACTCCCAGAGCACCCTCCACAGAATGCCACGAGGGACACAGTCGAACGCCTTCTCCAAGTCCACAAAACACATGCGGACTGGTTGGGCATACTCCCATGAACCCTCGAGCCCCCTGGTGAGGGTATAGAGCTGGTCCAGTGTACCATGGCCTGGACGAAAACAGCACTTTTTACATTTTAAAGATTTTCATAATAAAAGATGGTCTGCTGGATAGTGGACAAAGTACTGTTAAAGAGTTTTAGAAATGATGAATAATATCTGGTGTGTTGAATCTAGTGTGCAGTGCTGAACTTTAATCTTCTCTGTTTTAGCTCAGTTCATCAGAAGACAGCAGAAGCAAAGCCCAGCTGTGTGTCTATGAAGAGTGATGTGTCTATGGATCCAATAATAGACTTAAAGAGAGAAAACACACAACATGTTCTCAGGTAGATCATCTCTACACACACATGATTACACTGCAGCATTTATATGATCATGTGTTTTCTAGAGAGATTTATTACAGAGAATCTGTGGAGGAGCTAAAGATCAGGGTAATGGTGAGGAGACCCTCCAACCTCTAAGAGTTGGAGCTCATCGCTAAAGATGAATGGGCAAAAATAACAGTGACATGCAAAAAAAAAAGCTGCACAGCAATTATAGCAAGAGTTTAATAGCTGTAATAGCCAATCAAGGCTTTTCTGTTGATCATTAAGAAGGGTATGAATAATTTTGGACATGACACTTTTTGTTCAAATGTAAATAAAAACTGAAAGATATGTTTTTGAACAATAATGGCTCTTTAATGCTTTACTTTTTAATATTTAAAGATGTTTTTGTATAGATACATCCTTGTGTGTATATTAAGCAATTTAATTGTGAATTTGGGACCCCAGAAGCACATAACTCTAAAACACTCTTTAAATCACAAATGAAAACCCTGCGTCATTGACTTTAGACTTGCTTTTAGTTGGTCAATGTTGCAGTCTATTTCATTTGCCTCAAAATAGCAGTGAGCCTTAACACACCAGATTTTAGACCAGCACGCTCATAAACAAACAAATGGGTCCGAATGCATTTGCCAATTAAACAACAAGGAGAAAAACATGAAAATGAGACCTGCACCATGTTGAAACTAGCAAAAATCACTTACTCCACGGAGATTTTTAGTCTACTCATTGATTCTTTGTGTTGTTGTTGTTCCTGCAGTGTGGATAGAGATGATCAGACTGGAGACCTGCAGCAGGATTCACTCCAACCAGAACATGATGAACTCCAGAGAGTCAAAGAGCAGCACAAAACCAGCATGAAGAACAAGTATGAGAGATTATTTGAGGGAATCAACCATCAAGAGACTCAAACCCTCCTGAACAGGATCTACACACAGCTCTACATCATAGAAGGAGAGAGTGAAGGAGTGAATGAAGAACATGAGGTTTCACAGATGGAGAAAAGAGCCAGAACAAAACCCTCACAACACACTCCAGTCTACTGCAATGACATCTTTAAAGCCTCAGCTGGAGCAGGACATGAGGAGAAGATCAAGAAGGAGAAAGCCCAGATCAAGACTGTTCTCACTAAAGGCATCGCTGGAATCGGAAAAACCGTCTCTGTGCAGAAGTTCATTCTGGACTGGGCCGAGGGAAAAGACAATCAGGATGTAGATTTCATGTTTGTGCTTCCATTTCGAGAGCTGAACTTGATCAGAGATCATCAGTACAGTCTTCACAGACTTCTGCTGGACTTTCATCCTGAACTTGAAGATCTGGAGCCCAAGATTTATGAGCAGTGTAGAGTTGTGTTCATCTTTGATGGTCTGGATGAAAGCAGAATCACACTGAAGTTTTCAGATGAGGAGAAAGTTTGTGCTGTGACTGAATCTTCATCAGTGGCTGTGTTGATGTGGAGCCTCCTGAAAGGAGATCTGCTTCCCTCTGCTCTCATCTGGATCACCTCCAGACCAGCAGCAGCCCATCAGATCCCCTCCAAATACATCAACCGTCTGACAGAAATTCAGGGATTCACTGAGCCTCAGAAGGAGGAATATTTCAGGAAGAGAATCAGCGACGAGCATCAAGCCAGCAGAATCATCTCCCACATCAGAAGAGCAAGAAGCCTCCAGATCATGTGCCACATACCCGTCTTCTGCTGGATCTCCTCCACTGTGCTTCAGAAGCTCCTGGAAGAAGATGTGAGTGCAGAAATCCCTCAAACTCTGACTGAGATGTACATCCACTTCCTGCTGATTCAGATCAACATGAAGAAGCAGAAGTATGAAGAGAGAGATCCAGAGAAACCCCAGAGAGATCCAGAGAAACTCCTGCAGTCCAACAGAGAAATGATTGTCAAACTTGCTAGAGTGGCTTTCAGACAGCTGATGAAGGGCAATGTGATGTTCTATGAGGAGGACCTGATTGAGAGCGGCATAGACGTCACTGACGCCTCAGTGTATTCTGGGATCTGCACTGAGATCTTCAAGGAGGAATCTGTGATTCATCAGAGAAAAGTCTACAGCTTCATCCATCTCAGCTTCCAGGAGTTTCTGGCTGCTTTCTATTTGTTTTACTACCAAGTGGATACAATAATGGAGGGATTGAAGAATTTTGCATCAATTGAAAATTTGCTTAAAGGAACAGTAGATAAAGCTCTCTGGAGTAGTAATGGTCATCTGGACCTGTTACTGCGGTTCCTGCTGGGCGTCTCACTGGAGTCCAATCAGAGACTCTTACAGGATCTGCTGACACACACAGAGGAGAGCTCAGAGAGCATCAGGATGAGCACACAGTACATTAAAAAGAAGATCAGAGATGGACATGGACTCTCCAATGAAAGATCCATCAATCTGTTCCTCTGTCTGCTGGAGGTGAAAGATCAGACTCTGGCCAGTGAGATTCAGGAGTTTGTGAAATCAGACAAACACTCAGTGGACAAAGTCACTCCCGCTCACTGTTCAACAATCTCCTACATGATTGAGATGTCAGAGGAGCCGCTGGATGAGTTTGAGCTGAAGAAATACAACACATCAGATGAGGGAAGACAGAGACTGATACCAGCAGTGAGAAACTGCAGAAGAGCTCTGTGAGTATTCATTTATTCATCACAGAACGTATGCTATAGTACAATAGTGAAAAAAGTCTATTTTATGTAACTTCCAATCTCAAGACGCCTCAACATTTCTGCCTTGTCGTAGCGCTGTCAAAACTGACAGTTGGAGGGGCAAAGTTAAGGATGTTAACCACACCCAATACCTCAGACAGACGTAATCTGAGAATGTAACTGAGAACAAACAGATACACAGATGAGTTGGTCACCACAAAACTAGCAATTTGAGCTAACAAAATCAATATGGTTTGATTTGATTTCATGTGTACTTTAAGGGCTCTGTGTGAACAGGGCAGGAGTGTGGTTGACATTGCATGCAAGAAGTCTTGTTTCTGGTGCATGTTGGCCCTTTGTCAATAGTCCTGTTCATTATATTTATGGACAGAATTTCTAGCCGTAGCCTTGGGTTGGAGGGGGTCTGGTTCGGGGACCACAGCACTTCATCTCTGCTATTTGCAGATTATTTTGTTCTTTTGGTTTCAACCGACCTATACCCTCGGCATATACTGGGATGGTTTGCTACTGAGTGTGATATGGCAGGAATGAGAATCAACAAGTCCCAGGCCATGGTGGTCTTCATCTCCAGGTTGGAGGAGAGTCTTTAGCCCAGGTGAAGGAGTTCAAGTATCTTAGGGTTTTGTTCACAAGTGAGGGAAGGATGAAACGTAAATCGGTCCATATACTGGTCTTTAAAGAAGGAGCAGAGCTGAAAGGCAAAGCTCTTGATTTACTGATCAGTCTATGTTCCCACTCTGATCTATGGTCATGAGCTTTGGGTGAAGATCTCAGATACAAGAGGCCAAAATGAGTTTCATATAGAGAGAAGCCAGTTTAGGTGGCTCCCTCATTTGGTGCTTTGGTACCCACTAATTTACACTATAGTCCTCAACTGCCTAAGCTCTACCTAACAAAAAAACATCTGGGAGCTTAGGCTCCTGGTCGAACATTAAAGAATAAGAGATTAAGCACATGTTTGATGCAGGGTAGTATTATTGCAAAAGAGCACTTGAGGTAGAGCTGATCAGTTAATCTTTCTGGAATATTGTAGAGTGTGCAGAAGGTCCTTTTGGACCACTCAAACTGTCCATAACCTGCCTTATGGTATGGGGTGTTATGGAAGTTCTCAATTTGGTTAAGACCACAAATTTGCATGATTCAAAATGATTCAATGCTGCAGCCCTGATCTAAATGGATTGGGTAAGCATACCATGTTTGTAAAAAAACTTGGTCATCAACACTTGAGCAACCATCTCTACTCTCTAGTTCTGTGTAGGAATGGCCAATGTATACTTAAAGACATCGGTCATCACCAAGACATTTTCCAAGCAAGAGCAAGAAGTGTAAAATCAGGTAAATCAGTGGCCAAGATTTCATTAGGCCTAGATGTCAACAAGTGACCCATGAAACTCTGAGCAACAGGCTGTGGTACGACCAAAGCCTTGGTGCACTTGTGTGAGGACCTTGATTTGGAAAACAGAAGGAAGAATTATCTGTAACATTTCCTCACCTGCATTTTTCCAAGTCTTGCCAAAAAACATGAAGATACATGCCTCAACTGGTTCTTTTGGCAAAGCAGGACCAGAAAGATTTTTGACAACTGTCTGCATTTCAGAGCTGTACGGCCCATCCCGTTTCCAAAAAGACAAAGCTTTCCTAATTACTGGGTCTGCTTCCTGCAGTGTTCCAGTGTCATAAACCGGGATGTCAAGACTAAAAGCCTTTTGAAATCTGAGTGTATCCACTGGCCAGGTTCATAGTGGAGAACCAACTGGCCTCCATCAATAAGTCTAGCAACTCCTCAATGCGAAGCAGAGAAAAAGCATCCAATCTTGTCCTTACATTTAAATGACAATAGCCAACACACGTGTACATACTTCTGTCATATACACATATGGGCTACTACTCTCCCTGTTAACCTTAGCTTGATATGAGATTTACTACATTTTCTGATGGACAAATACTCCTATAGCATTTGTTCTTGAACAGGAGCTATTCTGAAGCCCTGAGAACTCACCGTAACTACTGCTTTGACCTCAGTTACCCCAACTGGCAAGCTCACAGTGCAGACTATATTAGGTGCCACAGAACCTATATTAGTATAAAGCATGACATCAACCATTTCAACATTCCCTATCGGCAAGCAGACAGTGCGTTGGACAATCTGCACCAAAGAGAGAGAAGCCAACAGCCACGCTGGTAACCCAGACTCAACCCAACCCAACCTCACAATTATCCTTTTTCTGCATGACTTACTGGAGAATGGTCATGTTTTAATTGCAAATGTTGCCATGCCTTTATAACAAAAAAATGGGACTATATTTAATAAAGAGCTCCCTAACACCCGTGGGACTTGAGTGCGGATGCCACCAGGAAGATCTCCAGGAAGGAAGCACTACACATTTTTGAACAATTTGACCACATAATTCTACATCCAGCTCCATGTAACCAAGGTATTGGATTAAGAGGCTGTTATCAGCTCATAGTTGTCAGTCTTGGCCCATGGTTCATGGCTTATTAACATGAAAGCAACTCTGTGACTGGAGAAACCATGGAGCCAGTATCGACCAAACATGGTATCTGAACTAATCCTATCTGGAAAACAAGGTGTAGTCAAGGTGATTGACTTCATGATTGGAATACCTGTAAACTGGTAACTCTGAGTTGTCTTACTCAGCTGATCCTGTTGTGGTCTCAACATCCTGCAATTCACTCAATTCAGACCTATAGAGAGATCAGTCAGCCCCAGCACAACTCAGCCTGCAAAACATATTGAATCTCCTAGGTGAATGGGACCAAATTACCATGTCCCTGGGCACTGCCCATCATACCCTCCCGTCCCCTTCTGAGAGCTTAACTATGAGCCGCCAACATTTTTAATGGTGCTACTTCACTTGTTCCAGGAGGCCCATCAAAGCTAGGGAGAATTCCCCCTCATGATGTATAATAAAAAAAGGTCTCAGCTAAATGTATATTTTCTGTTTCTTTTTACTGTTCATTACATTTTATTTAATATTGTGTGTGCACTTTTTTTAAATAACAATTGATACATATTTTACTTTTTTATGCCTTTATTTTGCAAAAATTTGTAAAAAAAAAAATAAAATAAAAAAAATAAAAAAAAAAGGTAAAAAATAAAACTCTAGAAGTTTCAAAATTTTCAAGGTTTTAGGGATAATCTTGAGAAATTTAGTGATTTATTATATTTACAGTTAATTCCACATAAAGCTGTTTCTTGGCTATTTTTCTGCTCTTGTTTGTCTTTCCTGCAGTGATTCTGCTTGTTAACAGCATGTCTTTATTAATAATTATCTCATTAACTACAGCACTTTTAACACTGAAGACTGAACTCCTAAACACTTACTGCTGATTTTGCTGTGTGAGTATGAACTCTAATTGATTGACAGTTTAATATTGTTGTTTGTTCTGTCCTCTACACAGGTTACAGTCCTGTAATCTCACTGCTCAGTCCTGTGAGAGTTTGTGTTCAGCTCTACAATCCTCAAACTGTGTCCTGAGAGAGCTGGACCTGAGTGACAATGACCTGCAGGATTCAGGAGTGAAGCTTCTCTCTGATGGGCTTAAGAGTCCAGACTGTAAACTGGAGACACTGAGGTAAAATAACATAAATGCTAGCTGTCAGCAAACACAAAGTAAACATATGCAGTAATGAAGGAGGAGTGACAACAAAGAACAACGAGAGAGGGCGTGGTTCATTAGTTATCCTGATGGCAATAATGCCATGTATTTTACTACAAACAAAGCGCAAATTAACACAATATAGCTAAGATACTACTAAAATTAACTGTGTTTTTGTGGGTTCTTAAGTATCTAACAGTAGTTTTAAAATACAGAAACTGAGTAATGTAATCAAATAGAACACTGCATACTGTATATAATCTTCACTGTATGAATTGAATAATGGTTAAACATTGTTGAAGTTACAGCCAGTGTTGCCAGATTGGGCGGTTTCCCATGGAATCTGAAATCCGAGGCTAAAATCTGTTTAATCTGTTAAAAATGTAACAGTTGTCCCCACCTACTGGCTTAACAGTCTAATTACTACAACTATTTTTAGGAGTGTCAAGTTGCTTTGGAACTGTGATTATAAACTTTACCATCAACCATTTTTTTTTATATCTGCATGGGGGTACACTGGAAGGGAACCTGCCCTTGTGGCGAGCCCTGGTAAATCAGGCACTAGCTAACTAACTTCTCATTTTAACCTACAGCACTCAGCTAAAATCTCCCTCTTTAAATCCCTATTACATTTTGACATAAGTGATTTTGTACCTTCGTGGTTTATTGTTTGGAAATTTTCTTAAGACTGCAGCCGCAGGTGCCATATGCCCAAAGAGCCTCTGACATAGCTTCAGTGGGACCATTGTTTTTCCCTCTGAACATTTTCACGCAGAAAAGCATCGACTCTGTGCTTTTGATTGACTCTGTGCTAATGATTGTGGATTATTACAGCAATTAAGTCAGACAGGAGAGTAGTGTAGAATACTGGTGTAGTTCTAGTAAATAGAAACTGCTTCAGTTCAGTTCAGTATGAGTGCCAGTATCAGTCCCAATCAAGCAAGCAAGAGACAGCATTGGCAAGGAACCAAAACTTCACCAGTTGTCGGAAGTGAAGAAAAAAAAATCCTTAAGAGAAACAAGGCTCAGTTGTGTGTGAACAGTTCTCCTCTGTCCAAACGTCCCTGGCAGAGCTGCAGTCTGTAAACTTATTCTATATGTAAGGGTTAAAGACACTGGACTTTACAAATGTTTTACTTTTGCATTTAAAAGAGGTCTATACTATTTAGTTTTTTTGTTTTTCAAAAGAAAGCTGTTCACAAAATGACTCTTTAAAAACACAGACAAATGTCTTGTAACAATGCAGAATTACTTTTTGATTATGAATACATTTCCATTTTACTGGAGTTTACTTTTACTTGTGTAACTGAAACTAGATAACATAACAGCTACGGCAAAACTAATGTGATGTGGACTGTCTGTTTATCTGTTTGTAGATTGTCTGGCTGTATGGTGACAGAGGAAGGCTGTGGTTTTCTGTCTTCAGCTCTGAGTTCAAACCCCTCACACCTGAGAGAGCTGGATCTGAGCTACAACCATCCAGGAGATTCAGGAGTCAAGCTGCTCTCTGAAAAACTGGAGCATCCAAACTACAAACTGGACACACTCAAGTATGACAATCATATACGTCTTTTTAGAGTTTTATCTGTCTGTCGACATTAAGGGTTTAGTTCACAGAGATGATCTGTCTTTGGCACTGCTGAGGTGTAATGAAACCCTATTTGCTCTGATAGCGGCTTTTAGTTCTTCTGTGTTGTTGGGTCTGGTGTCTTGATCTTTCTCTTCACAGTACCCAACAGATTCCCCATAGTTATGACCAATAGTATCAAATGCAGAACTATGGTCCAACAACACTGAAAAAACTGACACCATGGTCTGATGATAGAAGCGAGTCATTCATAACTCTTATGGGGTTTTTATACTAGATGCGAATTTTCCCATAAAGTTCTTTAAAAGTATTGGGGAAACCGTCCAGAATCAATAGTTTCAATTGCGATGTCAAGCTCTTCTAGGCTGTCTTGAATAGTAAGAAAATTAGTTGAGGTAGGTTACTGACAAAGTAATCTTTAGCATGAACCGATATGAGAGTAGGAATGCATATTAACCTGAAAAATGAGAGCTTTGCCTTTCTGCTCAGCTCCTTCTTTACCACAACTGACCGATACATCAACCGCATTACTGCTGCCGCTGCACCAATCTGCCTGTCAAATTCATGTTCCATCCTTCCCTCACTTATGAACAAAACCCCAGGATACTTGAAGTCCTCCACCTGGGGAAAGGACCTTCCTCCAACCTGGAGATGGCAAACCACCTTTTTCCGGTGGAGCACCATGGCCTCGGTCTTGGAGGTGCTGATTCTTATCCCAGCCACATCACACTTGGCAGCAAACCGCCCCAGTGCAGGCTGAAGGCCCATGTTCGATGAAGCCAACAGAACAACATTGTCTGCAAATAACAGATGAAATCCTGTGGACTGGATCCCCCTCCAGCCCAAGGCTGCGCTTTGAAATTCTGTCCATAAAAATTATGAACAGAATTGGTGACAAATGGCAGCCCTGCCGGAGTCCAACATGCACTGGAAACAAATTTGACTTATTGCCGGCAATGCGAACCAAACTCCTACTCTGTTCATACAGGAATGAGACAGCCCTTAATAGAGAACCCTCCACAGAATGCCACAAGGGACATGGTCGAACGCCTTTTCCAAGTCTACAAAGCACATGTGGACTGGTTGGGCATACTCCCATGAACTCTCAAACACCCTGGTGAGGGTATAGAGCTGGTCCAGTGTACCATGGCCTGGATAAAAACCACATTGTTCCATCTGGAATATAGGTTCAACCATTGGCCAGATCCTCCTCACCAGTATCCTTGCATAGACTTTCCCAGGGAGGCTGAGGAGTGTGGCCCACCTAGAGCACACCCTCCGGTCCCCCTTCTTAAAAATGGGAACCACCACCCCAGTTTCCCAGTCCAGAGGTACTGTCCCCGACCTCCATGTGATATTGTAGATACGTATCAGCCAAGACAGCCCCATAATATCCAGAGACCTAAGATACACAGGGTGAATCAAATCAAATCACTTTTATTGTCACATCATCAGCAGCATGTGTGCTATGATGAGTGAAAAGCTTAGGTGCTGGCTCCAGACAGTGCAAAATACAGATAGTGCAAATACAACGACAGTGCAAAATACAACGACAGTGCAATATACAGACAGTGCAATATACAGACAGTGCAATATACAACAACATACTCACAAAAAAACAAGACCATGTAAAATTGGCAATGTTGACAGCGATACGTACGATGGATAGGTGTACACATAGTTGTGGGCAGTATTGTTTTAAGTATGGATTTTTTTAAGTGCAGTGCATGCTACCTCTTGATGGTGTGCAGTGCGGGGTATGGAAGAGTTTGTGTGGGGTGTGTTAAGTGTTCATCAGCCTGATAGTCTGCGGGAAGAAACTTTCCTTCAGTCGGCTGGTGCGTGACCGGATGCTGCGGAACCGTCTGCCTGAGGGTAGCAGAGAGAAAAGTCTATGGCTTGGGTGGTTGGAGTCGCTGATGATTCTCTTGGCTTTCCTCATGCACCTCCTGGTATAGATGTCCTGGAGGGATCCACCCTCGCTGCTTTGCTACTGCGGAGCTTACAAACTACCTCAGTGTAGTTCACGCATCTCACGCATCTCCAGGTATCACTGTCATTACCCATGTAGTCATAGATAACCCCCGTTAGAACAACGGAGTCCTCAGTCTGAGCACCTTTTAGCACCCCTTCCAAGGACTCCAAGAAGGCCGGGTACTCTGCACTGGTGCTTGGCCTGTAGGCACAAACCACAGTGAGAGACCTATCCCTGACACGAAGGCTCAGGGAGGCGACCCTCTCATTTACCAGGGAAAACTCCAATACATGGTGGCTAAGTTGGGGAGCTATAAGCAAGCCCACACCAACCTGCCACCTCTCACCATGGGCAACTCCAGAGTAGAAGAAAGTCCATTCCTCCTCCCGCACAAGCTCAGTCTCCTTCTCTCCCAGTGAGGTGACATTCCATGTCCCAAGAGCCAGTTTCTGTGCCCAACGATCGGGCATGGTCCTAACCTTCGACCACCACCCGTTCTACAATGCACCAGCCCCTTACAGCTCCCCCTGCAATTGGTGGGCCTGCAGGAGGATGGTGCCACATCACTCCTTCGGGCTAAGCCCGGCTGGGTTCCGTTGGAAAAAACCCCGCCACCAGGCACTCACATACAAGGTTGTAGTAATCCTGCAGGTCATTGATGAGAGTGTTTATAAATTTTTCATGATAAACATTTCTGAATGACACTTAGAGTCTGTTTGCATGGTTCACCACCAGTAACGGTTCTAAAGGAGGTGTATAGTATTTGTAATACCGAGATGATAAGAGTTGGAACTTAAATGGACTGTCTCTAGTATTATCTCCCTGATTCTTTGTGGAAAGAATGTTTTGCTTGGTGGGGAGTCAAGTAGGGTTGGTTTCTGGGCCTGTGTTTGGGATTTTCAGTCATTTTCATTCAAGTCTAAAATTACTGGAGCAAGGGCTAAGATGTTTTGGAGGATGGGTTTGTTTAATCACCCAGCAAACACTTAATCCAAAAATTAATTAATTTAAGAAATATACATAATTAGTAACGTTGTGCATAATTATATAATTCTGACTGCAGCCCTGCTGAAAATAAAGTGTGTGTAGTGTTTGTGTACTGACTGAACATCAATCTGTGTGTGTTTACAGTCTGGATCATGGAGGAGAGCAGAGGATTACAGCAGGACCACGCAAATGTACGTCTACACTAAGATATAGACAGATACAGCCACACACACAGATCTTTAGTGAGTGTTGTGGTGTTATAAATGTGTCTCTTCTTGTGTTCAGATCCCTGTTTCCTCACACTGGACCCAAACACAGCACACATTGAACTCCGTCTGTCTCAGGAGAATAGAGCGGTGACACGTGTGCGAGAGAAACAGTCAGACCCTGATCATCCAGACAGATTTGATTATTACGCTCAGGTGTTGTGCAGAGAGAGTGTGTGTGGACGCTGTTACTGGGAGATCGACTGGAGTGGAGATGGTGTGGATATATCACTGTCATATAAGAGCATCAGGAGGAAGGGATGCGGTAAAGAGTGTTGGTTTGGATATAATGCTCAGTCCTGGTGTTTGCTCTGCACTCCCTCCAGTTTCTCATTAAAACACAACAACAGAGAGACTGTTCTCCCTGTAGAGTGGATCAGCAGGAGAATAGGAGTGTTTGTGGATCACAGTGCAGGAACTCTGATCTTCTACAACATCTATAGAGACACAATGAGCCTCATCCACTCAGTCCAGACCACATTCACTGAGCCGCTCTATCCTGGGTTTAGGGTTTTTTTTAATGGATCATCAGTGAAACTGTGCTGATGACTGAGCCTGAGGAGAGTCTCTTCTCTGTGTGTGTGTGTGTGTGTGTGTGTGTGTGTGTGTGTGTGTGTGTGTGTGTGTGTGTGTGTGTGTGTGTGTGTGTGTGTGTGAGTGCAAAAATGTTAATAAAGTGTAAAATGCAAAGCATAAATTCAGATTGTATTGTAAAATATGCTGTAATATAAATGTATATTATTACACTATGTAAATAAAATAAGGCAAAAATCTTTAATTGCATATTTGATGAACACAGGAGGTGAAAATAAAAGTATTCTGCTCTATATAAAACATGGTAATAACAGTAAATTTAATAACATATCAGCAGATAACCTCAGCTTTACAATAGGTTTCAGAAACGGAGATGACCGATGAAGCTCTGGGTAATTATCTACACATGAGCTACTCTATATCAGGTTATGTTTTAGGGTTAGTCTTTAAATCCGTAAAAATATATCTACAAAAACTATCAATAGGCAATAGAATTAGAACTGTTGAGTCAGAATGTTGAAGGTTTATCTGCAGTCACTGATGCAGACGTGTGTCATTATCTGCCTGACAGTGAGTGCGTTTACTGGACTGAAAAAGCAGATCATCATCTGGAAGATCACAATTAAGGCCGTCACACAC